>JAQIUQ010007340.1:510000-629025 GCA_030378365.1 Hybognathus amarus | reverse complement strand
GTCAAAATTTTGATTTTTCTTGAAACTCTGGATTCTGATAGAGGGCCATGGGACTTAGATCTGAGTGCAAAAATGGAGGCTCAGCACCTTCCAGAGCTGAGATATTGAGATCTCACGTAGCATTTATGCCATTGTAAATATCTCAATATCTCAGCTCTGTATGCCATTATAAATATCTAATATCTCAGCTCTGGAAGGGTCTAGAGCCTCCATTTTTGCACTCAGATCTAAGTCCCATGGCCCTCTATCAGAATCCAGAGTTTCAAGAAAATCAAACTTTCAACTCGAAAAAAAACTAAGTGGTACCCCTGTACGTTTTTTTTTCGGGTCAAAATTTTGATTTTCTTGAAACTCTGGATTCTGATAGAGGGCCATGGGACTTAGATCTGAGTGCAAAAATGGAGGCTCTAGACCCTTCCAGAGCTGAGATATTGAGATTTCACGTAGCATTTATGCCATTGTAAATATCTCAATATCTCAGCTCTGTATGCCATTATAAATATCTAAATATCTCAGCTCTGGAAGGGTCTAGAGCCTCCATTTTTGCACTCAGATCTAAGTCCCATGGCCCTCTATCAGAATCCAGAGTTTCAAGAAAATCAAAACTTTGACCCGAAAAAAAACGACAGGGGTACCACTGTACGTTTTTTTTTGGGTCAAAATTTTGATTTTCTTGAAACTCTGGATTCTGATAGAGGGCCATGGGACTTAGATCTGAGTGCAAAAATGGAGGCTCTAGACCCTTCCAGAGCTGAGATATTGAGATTTCACGTAGCATTCATGCCATTGTAAATATCTCAATATCTCAGCTCTGTATGCCATTATAAATATCTAAATATCTCAGCTCTGGAAGGGCTCAGAGCCTCCATTTTTGCACTCAGATTTAAGTCCCATGGCCCTCTATCAGAATCCAGAGTTTCAAGAAAATCAAACTCTACCTCGAAAAAAAAACGTACAGTGGTACCCCTGTACGTTTTTTTTTTCGGGTCAAAATTTTGATTTTCTTGAAACTCTGGATTCTGATAGAGGGCCATGGGACTTAGATCTGAGTGCAAAAATGGAGGCTCTAGACCCTTCCAGAGCTGAGATATTTAGATATTTATAATGGCATACAGAGCTGAGATATTGAGATATTTACAATGGCATAAATGCTACGTGAAATCTCAATATCTCAGCTCTGGAAGGGTCTAGAGCCTCCATTTTTGCACTCAGATCTAAGTCACATGGCCCTCTATCAGAATCCAGAGTTTCAAGAAAATCAAAATTTTGACCCGAAAAAAAAACGACAGTGGTACCCCTTACGTTTTTTTTTTCGGGTCAAAATTTTGATTTTCTTGAAACTCTGGATTCTGATAGAGGGCCATGGGACTTAGATCTGAGTGCAAAAATGGAGGCTCTAGACCCTTCCAGAGCTGAGATATTTAGATATTTATAATGGCATACAGAGCTGAGATATTGAGATATTTACAATGGCATAAATGCTACGTGAGATCTCAATATCTCAGCTCTGGAAGGGTCTAGAGCCTCCATTTTTGCACTCAGATCTAAGTCCCATGGCCCTCTATCAGAATTCAGAGTTTCAAGAAAATCAAAACTTTGACTCGAAAAAAAACGTCAGTGGTACCCCTTACGTTTTTTTTTCGGGTCAAAATTTTGATTTTCTTGAAACTCTGGATTCTGATAGAGGGCCATGGGACTTAGATCTGAGTGCAAAAATGGAGGCTCTAGACCCTTCCAGAGCTGAGATATTGAGATATTTATAATGGCATACAGAGCTGAGATATTGAGATATTTACAATGGCATAAATGCTATCGTGAAATCTCAATATCTCAGCTCTGGAAGGGTCTAGAGCCTCCATTTTTGCACTCAGATCTAAGTCCCATGGCCCTCTATTTATAATCCAGAGTTTCAAGAAAATCAAAATTTCTGACCCGAAAAAAAATCGAAGGGGTACCACTGTACGTTTTTTTTTTGGGTCAAAATTTTGATTTTCTTGAAACTCTGGATTCTGATAGAGGGCCATGTGACTTAGATCTGAGTGCAAAAATGGAGGCTCTAGACCCTTCCAGAGCTGAGATATTGAGATTTCACGTAGCATTTATGCCATTGTAAATATCTCAATATCTCAGCTCTGTATGCCATTATAAATATCTAAATATCTCAGCTCTGGAAGGGTCTAGAGCCTCCATTTTTGCACTCAGATCAAGTCCCATGGCCCTCTATTCAGAATCCAGAGTTTCAAGAAAATCAAAATTTCTACCTCGAAAAAAAACGTACAGTGGTACCCCTTACGTTTTTTTTTTCGGGTCAAAATTTTGATTTTCTTGAAACTCTGGATTCTGATAGAGGGCCATGGGACTTAGATCTGAGTGCAAAAATGGAGGCTCTAGACCCTTCCAGAGCTGAGATATTGAGATTTCACGTAGCATTTATGCCATTGTAAATATCTCAATATCTCAGCTCTGTATGCCATTATAAATATCTAAAATATCTCAGCTCTGGAAGGGTCTAGAGCCTCCATTTTGCACTCAGATCTAAGTCACATGGCCCTCTATTCAGAATCCAGAGTTTCAAGAAAATCAAAATTTTGACCTGAAAAAAAACGTACAGTGGTACCACTGTCGTTTTTTTTTTGGGTCAAAATTTTGATTTTCTTGAAACTCTGGATTCTGATAGAGGGCCATGGGACTTAGATCTGAGTGCAAAAATGGAGGCTCTAGACCCTTCCAGAGCTGAGATATTGAGATATTCATAATGGCATACAGAGCTGAGATATTGAGATATTTACAATGGCATAAATGCTACATGAGATCTCAATATCTCAGCTCTGGAAGGGTCTAGAGCCTCCATTTTTGCACTCAGATCTAAGTCCCATGGCCTCTATCAGAATCCAGAGTTTCAAGAAATCAAAATTTCTGACCTCAAAAAAAAACGACAGTGGTACCCCTTACGTTTTTTTTTTCGGGTCAAAATTTTGATTTTCTTGAAACTCTGGATTCCTGATAGAGGGCCATGGGACTTAGATCTGAGTGCAAAATGGAGGCTCTAGACCCTTCCAGAGCTGAGATATTGAGATTTCACGTAGCATTTATGCCATTGTAAATATCTCAATATCTCAGCTCTGTATGCCATTATAAATATCTCAATATCTCAGCTCTGGAAGGGTCTAGAGCCTCCATTTTTGCACTCAGATCTAAGTCCCATGGCCCTCTATCAGAATCCAGAGTTTCAAGAAAATCAAAATTTTGACCTCGAAAAAAAAAACGACAGTGGTACCCCTGTACGTTTTTTTTTCAGGTCAAAATTTTGATTTTCTTGAAACTCTGGATTCTGATAGAGGGCCATGGGACTTAGATCTGAGTGCAAAAATGGAGGCTCTAGACCCTTCCAGAGCTGAGATATTGAGATTTTACGTAGCATTTATGCCATTGTAAATATCTCAATATCTCAGCTCTGTATGCCATTAATAAATATCTAAATATCTCAGCTCTGGAAGGGTCTAGAGCCTCCATTTTGCACTCAGATCTAAGTCCCATGGCCCTCTATCAGAATCCAGAGTTTCAAGAAAATCAAAATTCTCGACCCGAAAAAAAACGACAGTGGTACCCCTTACGTTTTTTTTTTCGGGTCAAAATTTTGATTTTCTTGAAACTCTGGATTCTGATAGAGGGCCATGGGACTTAGATCTGAGTGCAAAAATGGAGGCTCTAGACCCTTCCAGAGCTGAGATATTGAGATATTTATAATGGCATACAGAGCTGAGATATTGAGATATTTACAATGGCATAAATGCTACGTGAGATCTCAATATCTCAGCTCTGGAAGGGTCTAGAGCCTCCATTTTTGCACTCAGATCTAAGTCACATGGCCCTCTATCAGAATCCAGAGTTTCAAGAAAATCAAACTTTCGACCCGAAAAAAAAACGACAGTGATACCACTGTACGTTTTTTTTTTCGGGTCAAAATTTTGATTTTCTTGAAACTCTGGATTCTGATAGAGGGCCATGGGACTTAGATCTGAGTGCAAAAATGGAGGCTCTAGACCCTTCCAGAGCTGAGATATTGAGATCTTCACATAGCATTTATGCCATTGTAAATATCTCAATATCTCAGCTCTGTATGCCATTATAAATATCTCAATATCTCAGCTCTGGAAGGGTCTAGAGCCTCCATTTTTGCACTCAGATCTAAGTCCATGGCCCTCTATCAGAATCCAGAGTTTCAAGAAAATCAAAATTTTGACCCTGAAAAAAAACGTAAGGGGTACCACTGTCGTTTTTTTTTCGGGTCAAAATTTTGATTTTCTTGAAACTCTGGATTCTGATAGAGGGCCATGTGACTTAGATCTGAGTGCAAAAATGGAGGCTCTAGACCCTTCCAGAGCTGAGATATTTAGATATTTATAATGGCATACAGAGCTGAGATATTGAGTATTTCAATGGCATAAATGCTACGTGAGATCTCAATATCTCAGCTCTGGAAGGGTCTAGAGCCTCCATTTTTGCACTCAGATCTAAGTCACATGGCCCTCTATCAGAATCCAGAGTTTCAAGAAAATCAAACTTTGACCCGAAAAAAAAAACGTACAGTGGTACCACTGTACGTTTTTTTTTTCGGGTTAAAATTTTGATTTTCTTGAAACTCTGGATTCTGATAGAGGGCCATGTGACTTAGATCTGAGTGCAAAAATGGAGGCTCTAGACCCTTCCAGAGCTGAGATATTTAGATATTTATAATGGCATACAGAGCTGAGATATTGAGATATTTACAATGGCATAAATGCTACGTGAAATCTCAATATCTCAGCTCTGGAAGGGTCTAGAGCCTCCATTTTTGCACTCAGATCTAAGTCACATGGCCCTCTATCAGAATCCAGAGTTTCAAGAAAATCAAAATTTTGACCCAAAAAACGACAGGGGTACCACTGTTCGTTTTTTTTTTCGGGTCAAAATTTTGATTTTCTTGAAACTCTGGATTCTGATAGAGGGCCATGGGACTTAGATCTGAGTGCAAAAATGGAGGCTCTAGACCCTTCCAGAGCTGAGATATTTAGATATTTATAATGGCATACAGAGCTGAGATATTGAGATATTTACAATGGCATAAATGCTACGTGAAATCTCAATATCTCAGCTCTGGAAGGGTCTAGAGCCTCCATTTTTGCACTCAGATCTAAGTCACATGGCCCTCTAT
This sequence comes from Hybognathus amarus, assembly GCA_030378365.1. Lineage (NCBI taxonomy): Eukaryota > Metazoa > Chordata > Actinopteri > Cypriniformes > Leuciscidae > Hybognathus > Hybognathus amarus. Next base: position 623,831 of record JAQIUQ010007340.1, on the reverse strand, counting down.
CAGAATCCAGAGTTTCAAGAAAATCAAAATTTTGACCCGAAAAAAAAAACGACAGTGGTACCCCTTACGTTTTTTTTTGGGTCAAAATTTTGATTTTCTTGAAACTCTGGATTCTGATAGAGGGCCATGGGACTTAGATCTGAGTGCAAAAATGGAGGCTCTAGACCCTTCCAGAGCTGAGATATTGAGATATTCATAGTAGCATTTAATGCCATTGTAAATATCTCAGATATCTACAATGGCTATAAATGCCATTATAAATATCTAAATATCTCAGCTCTGGAAGGGTCTAGAGCCTCCATTTTTGCACTCAGATCTAAGTCCCATGGCCCTCTATCAGAATCCAGAGTTTCAAGAAAATCAAAATTTTGACCCGAAAAAAGTACAAGTGGTACCACTGTACGTTTTTTTTTCGGGTCAAAATTTTGATTTTCTTGAAACTCTGGATTCTGATAGAGGGCCATGTGACTTAGATCTGAGTGCAAAAATGGAGGCTCTAGACCCTTCCAGAGCTGAGATATTTAGATATTTATAATGGCATACAGAGCTGAGATATTGAGATATTTACAATGGCATAAATGCTATGTGAGATCTCAATATCTCAGCTCTGGAAGGGTCTAGAGCCTCCATTTTTGCACTCAGATCTAAGTCCCATGGCCCTCTATCAGAATCCAGAGTTTCAAGAAAATCAAAATTTTGACCCGAAAAAAAAACGACAGTGGTACCACTTACGTTTTTTTTTTCGGGTCAAAATTTTGATTTTCTTGAAACTCTGGATTCTGATAGAGGGCCATGGGACTTAGATCTGAGTGCAAAAATGGAGGCTCTAGACCCTTCCAGAGCTGAGATATTGAGATATTTATAATGGCATATATGAGCTGAGATATCTGAGATATTTACAATGGCATAAATGCTATGTGAAATCTCAATATCTCAGCTCTGGAAGGGTCTAGAGCCTCCATTTTTGCACTCAGATCTAAGTCCCATGGCCCTCTATCAGAATCCAGAGTTTCAAGAAAATCAAAATTCTACCCGAAAAAAAACGACAGTGGTACCCCTTACGTTTTTTTTTCGGGTCAAAATTTTGATTTTCTTGAAACTCTGGATTCTGATAGAGGGCCATGGGACTTAGATCTGAGTGCAAAAATGGAGGCTCTAGACCCTTCCAGAGCTGAGATATTTAGATATTTATAATGGCATACAGAGCTGAGATATTGAGATATTTACAATGGCATAAATGCTATGTGAAATCTCAATATCTCAGCTCTGGAAGGGTCTAGAGCCTCCATTTTTGCACTCAGATCTAAGTCCCATGGCCCTCTATCAGAATCCAGAGTTTCAAGAAAATCAAAATTCTGACCCAAAAAAAAAACGACAGTGGTACCCCTTACGTTTTTTTTTTTGGGTCAAAATTTTGATTTTCTTGAAACTCTGGATTCTGATAGAGGGCCATGGGACTTAGATCTGAGTGCAAAAATGGAGGCTCTAGACCCTTCCAGAGCTGAGATATTGAGATTTCACATAGCATTTATGCCATTGTAAATATCTCAATATCTCAGCTCTGTATGCCATTATAAATATCTAAATATCTCAGCTCTGGAAGGGTCTAGAGCCTCCATTTTTGCACTCAGATCTAAGTCCCATGGCCCTCTATCAGAATCCAGAGTTTCAAGAAAATCAAAATTTTGACCTGAAAAAAAAACGTAAGGGGTACCACTGTCGTTTTTTTTTCGGGTCAAAATTTTGATTTTCTTGAAACTCTGGATTCTGATAGAGGGCCATGGGACTTAGATCTGAGTGCAAAAATGGAGGCTCTAGACCCTTCCAGAGCTGAGATATTGAGATATTTATAATGGCATACATGCCAGCTGAGATATTTAGATATTTACAACTGGCATGAATGCTACTATGAATATCTCAATATCTCAGCTCTGGAAGGGTCTAGAGCCTCCATTTTTGCACTCAGATTTAAGTCCCATGGCCCTCTATCAGAATCCAGAGTTTCAAGAAAATCAAAATTTTGACCCGAAAAAAAACGTACAGTGGTACCCCTTACGTTTTTTTTCTGGGTCAAAATTTTGATTTTCTTGAAACTCTGGATTCTGATAGAGGGCCATGTGACTTAGATCTGAGTGCAAAAATGGAGGCTCTAGACCCTTCCAGAGCTGAGATATTGAGATATTCATAATGGCATACAGAGCTGAAATATCTGAGATATTTACAATGGCATAAATGCTACATGAAATCTCAATATCTCAGCTCTGGAAGGGTCTAGAGCCTCCATTTTTGCACTCAGATCTAAGTCCCATGGCCCTCTATCAGAATCCAGAGTTTCAAGAAAATCAAAATTTTCAACCCGAAAAAAAAACGACAGTGGTACCCCTTACGTTTTTTTTTTCGGGTCAAAATTTTGATTTTCTTGAAACTCTGGATTCTGATAGAGGGCCATGTGACTTAGATCTGAGTGCAAAAATGGAGGCTCTCAGACCCTTCCAGAGCTGAGATATTGAGATTTCACGTAGCATTTATGCCATTGTAAATATCTCAATATCTCAGCTCTGTATGCCATTATAAATATCTAAATATCTCAGCTCTGGAAGGGTCTAGAGCCTCCATTTTTGCACTCAGATCTAAGTCCCATGGCCCTCTATCAGAATCCAGAGTTTCAAGAAAATCAAAATTTTGACCTCGAAAAAAAAACGACAGTGGTACCCCTTACGTTTTTTTTTCGGGTCAAAATTTTGATTTTCTTGAAACTCTGGATTCTGATAGAGGGCCATGGGACTTAGATCTGAGTGCAAAAATGGAGGCTCTAGACCCTTCCAGAGCTGAGATATTTAGATATTTATAATGGCATACAGAGCTGAGATATTGAGATATTTACAATGGCATAAATGCTACGTGAAATCTCAATATCTCAGCTCTGGAAGGGTCTAGAGCCTCCATTTTGCACTCAGATTAAGTCCCATGGCCCTCAATCAGAATCCAGAGTTTCAAGAAAATCAAAACTTTTCACCCGCAAAAAAAAACGACAGTGGTACCCCTTACGTTTTTTTTTTGGGTCAAAATTTTGATTTTCTCTGAAACTCTGGGATTCTGACAGAGGGCCATGGGACTTAGACCTGAGTGCAAAAATGGAGGCTCTAGACCCTTCCAGAGCTGAGATATTGAGATATTTATAATGGCTCAATATCTCAGATATTAGATGCATAAATATCTCATAAATATCTCAATATCAGCTCTGGAAGGGTCTAGAGCCTCCATTTTGGCACTAGGTCTCAGTCCCATGGCCCTCAATCAGAATCCAGAGTTTCAAGAAAATTGGATAAACTTTTTACTCGCACAAAAAAAACGACAGTGGCACCCCTTATGTTTTTTTTTTAGGTGCGAAAAAGTTTCTCCAATCTTCTTGAAACTCTGGATTCTGATAGAGGGCCATGGGACTTAGACCTGAGTGCAAAAATGGAGGCTCGAGACCCTTCCAGAGCTGAGATATTGAGAGTATTGCATTATGCGACTCAAATATCTCAGTATGATCATAAATATCTCATAAATATCTCAGCTCTGGCAAAGGTCTAGAGCCTCCATTTCACTCAGGTTTAGTCCCATGGCCTCTATTAGAATTCAGAGTTTCAAGAAAATTGAGAAATTCCTTCAGAAAAAAAACGACAGTGTACCCCTTATGTTTTTTTTTTGGGTGCAAAAAATTTTGATTCTTCTTGAAACTCTGGATTCTGATAGAGGGCCATGGGACTTAGACCTGAGTGCAAAAATGGAGGCTCTTAGACCCTTCCAGAGCTGAGATATTGAGATATTATGATAGCATTTATGCCAGTATGTCATAAATATCTCAAAATATTCTCAATACTCAGCTAAGGGTCTGAGCCTCCATGTTGCAGCTCAGATCTGAGTCACATGGCCCTATCAATTCAGAATCCAAAGAGATCTCAGAAATTTTATTCGCACAAAAAAAACGACAGTGGTACCCCTTACTGTTTTTTTTTGTTGGGTGAAAAGTTTTAATCTTCTTGAAACTCTGGATTCCTGATAGAGGGCCATGGAACTTAGATCTGAGTGCAAAAATGGAGGCTCTAGACCCTTCCAGAGCTGAGATATTGAGATATTTATAATGGCATACAGAGCTGAGATATTGAGATATTTCAATAACATAAATCTCATGAAATATCTCATCTCTGGAAGGGTCTAGAGCCTCCATCTTTGCACTCAGATCTAAGTCCATGGCCCTCAATCAGAATTCAGAGTTTCAAGAAGATTGGAGAAACTTTTTTTTTGTGCGAAAAAAAAGTTTCTCCAATCTTCTTGAAACTCTGGATTCCATAGAGGGCCATGGGACTTAGACCTGAGTGCAAAAATGGAGGCTCTAGACCCTTCCATAGCTGAGATATTGAGATATTTATAATGGCTCAATATCTCAGTATGTCATAAATATCTCATAAATATCTCAATATCTCAGCTCTGAAGGGTCTAGAGCCTCAATTTTTGACTAAGGTCATAGTCCAATGGCCTCAATCAGAATCCAGAGTTTCAAGAAGATTGGAGAAACTTTTTTTTTTTGCACAAAAAAAAACCCGACAGTGGTATCCCTTATGTTTTGGTTTTTTTTGGTGGAAAAAAAAAAGTTTCTCCAATCTTCTTGAAACTCTGGATTTCTGACAGAGGGCCATAGGACTTAGACCTGAGTGCAAAAATGGAGGCTCTAGACTCTTTCAGAGCTGAATATATTGAGATCCCACATAGCATTTATGCCATTATAAAAATAGTGGGTTCGTGGACAGTGGAATTATGGGATTGCGAAAAAAAATAAAAAATTGGGGAGGTCGGCACGCTCGCCCGCCAACCCACGTCCGGTTGCCAATGGCCCAAGGACGGAATGGACCTTTTTCATGGTTATGGACTAGCTAGAGACAGACAGCCGTGTCAAAATCTCCACCCGTTTTCTTGACTGAAGTAAAAACATCAATTCTCCGGCTTGTTTCTTTTCCGTGTTTTCAAAAAACAACAGTACGTCCCGGGTGCAAATATCAAAGCTGTCATTATATAAAAGGCAGCTCTTGGATTTGTGTCTGATATCATCATGGCATTTTCTGTCACAGGCCTTTTAAAAATTGGGTAGCCTTTTCAAAGGAAATCCCAAGGCTACAATTAACCTAAGTAATTAAGAGTCAGACCATGATTAGCAAATTCTTTCCTCTTATTTCAGCAGATTAGCTTGCTTGGTTTATGTGTGTTTAAAATCAGCACACTTGTTTTGCATGAAAACTTAATAGCTTGTTTCATTAACTCGCATGGTCACTTTACTATTTAGATGAAGTGCAAATGGACTAATTGAAGTCTGAGAGTTTAGTTTATACAGACACCTGAGTGCTGAGTAACTTCCCTCTTAAGTTTCTCCTCACTTTCACCTTCCAAGAGAAGTGATTAACTGTGAAATGAAAGTCAAATTCATTTGGATAATCAATGCTCTGGGTGTCAATGGAGTGTCGATTCATGTCCCTTCACTTGCTAAATCAGAGACAAGCGATTATTTATTTTTTTAATGGGCAACGTAGCTGATTGAATCTTCTGTTTGCAGGTGCCCCGAAGTTCAAACGCGTCACTGATGTCCCCCACAACTTTTGGTCTTACATCTCAGTCTGCCACTAAAAAAAGCCCGCTACGACTGCAAACACAGTGCTACACCGCATACCTCACAGGTCACTATGATACTGTTGATACCCTCATGTCACACCAAACTTGTATGACTTTCTTCTGTGGAACACAAAAGATATTTAGAAAAATGTGTTGTTTTGGACCCTTACTGACTTTCATTGTGTATAGGGAAAAAAATACAGTTCTTTGGGTCAGAAAGACTTTTTTAAAAGAAATTTTAGCAAAGTATAAAGGTATAAAAGACTCAACTCAACCAGAGGTTCCCAGCTTAAAATTTTAATTTTGATAATTATTTGATAATTTGATAATCTAATTAACTTAGATTTCTTGTATGAAATTAAGATTTACTAGATGGAAATTCAGATTTCTTAGTAGGAAAATATGAGTTTTCTAGTAGAATATTATTATAATTTATTGCCTTTTCTCACGAATTTGGACATGAAGACCGTCACAATCATATTTTCTACTAAAAAACTCTGAATTCCCAGTAGGAAATTATGAATTCCTTGTAGGAAACTCGGATTTCTCAGTTGAAAACTTGGATTTCCTAGGTTCTTTCCTAGTAGAACCTAGAGCTGACTCTTTTTGAAAAGTAGCGATTCTTTTTGAAAGTAGTCATTTTTTTAAAAAGTAGTGATTCTTTTTAAAAAATAGTATTAATTCTTTTTGAAAAGTAGCGATTCTTTTTTTAAAAAAGTAGCCATTCTTTTTTTAAAAGTAGCGATTCTTTTTGAAAAGTAGCGATTGTTTTTAAAAAAGTAGTGATTCTTTTTGAAAAGTCGTGATTCTTTTTTAAAAAGTAGCGATTCTTTTTTGAAAAGTAGCGATTCTTTTTGAAAAGTAGCGATTGTTTTTTAAAAAGTAGTAAGTCTTTTAAAAAGTAGCAATTTTTTTAAAGTAGTGACACTTTTTGAAAAGTAGCGATCCTTTTTTAAAAAGTAGCTAATTCTTTTTTAAAAAATAGCTAATTCTTTTTTCAAAAGTAGCAATTGTTTTTTTTTTTTAAAGTAGCGATTTTTTTTTTTTAAAGTAGTGATTCATTTTTGAAAAGTCGCGATTCCTTTTGGGGAAAAAAAATTTATATTTCCTACTAAGAAACTTCCTACTGCTGTGTTAGCATGGGAACATCTCAAGTGTTCCATTTCTTAATTTGCGGGTGTTTTTCTATTTGCATGTGTTTTCATCAGTTCTCTCAGCCACCAAAGTCATTTTTACCCTCCCTGTAATCTGACTCCAGATATCAGGTGAAAATCAGTATCCCCTCCACAGAATAGTGGATTACTTAATAAATATTCATCTATGACATTTAATATTTTGGCTTATTTAATAGTGTGGATTCTTTTCTGTTCTGCGGAAGAAAGAGTCATTGGTTGAAGCGACAAATCAGTGACTAAATTATATTTTATTTTTGGGTGTGCTGTCCCTTTAAAACATTCTTTTCATTAAGTATTATGAGATGTTATTTTATGTGTTGTGGAGGATGCATTTCACCATATTTTCCCACAAAACTTCTCTAGATCCCTCTCTCCTTGGAAGTTTTAGATCAAAGCCCTCACAGGTGAGTTGCAAAGTTTTGATTTGATCTGTAAGGGTGTCTTTCCTTGCCTATTCTGATCCTGTTTTCTCTGCTACAAGCAGGCATCCAGAAGTTCCCCAAATAAATCCCCCAAAGAGCATTCCACTCCGGTGTCCAGCACACTCAGAGACCAGAGTCCAGTCTTGAGCCGCTATTCCCTGAGAGAACGGTTAGTTTAACACAAGTTTTGCTGCACAGCAATTTAACACAGTTTTTGTTCTGGTCTATTCTGTCATTGGATTGATTTGGGTTTTTTTTTCCTTGTATGTTTATCCTTGTATGTGTTTATTATATGTCATGCTTAAAATCCGTATTTCATGACATGCATTCTCGAACCAGCAAACTTGCAATGAGCAAAACTAAAAGTGCTAGCCCTTTGCCCATTTCCTATGAATTTCCAATTACATGATATTGACTAAATGTGCGGCTCATAAAAACAAAGCCCAGTAAACAGAGCGTCTGTTCCACAAATCTATATTGTGATCACACACAACAGACAAGATGAATTTACTGCCTCACCTTCAAATGACAGAATCTGATGTTTGGTCATGTTTGTTCATTACTTATGGGAAGGAAGGGAGGGGAAGGGGGTGGAGGGGAGCTGCTAAGAAAACAAGAGGAAATGCTATTGATTGTGTTTCAGTGAGATCTGAATGCGTTCTATCCTCGACGCACAGTTTAATAAATTCTAAGAGACCCTTGTCATTGATCTGAACATCGGCTGTGGAACCGGCAAATGTTTGTTTGTTTGTTTGCTAGTCTTTCTACCGTCGCGCCTTTTCCGCAGGGGCATGAGCAAACATTTAAAATCAATAGACAATCTAAGTCTTGAGAGTAAATAGTGGGAAATGTGTGATACTATTCTGTCAATTGAAAGCATGACCGGAGTCACAGGCCCGGAGATTAAGGCTCGCTCCGTAGATTCGCAGAATGAGAGATCAGGCACGTCTTTTTGAGCTGCTGATGGGGGAGAGTTAAAGAAAACGACGGTTTCTAAAGTTCAGGCCGGCCCTCTCTGGCCTTCTTTTATGGTAATTACAAAGACCATCTTACGGCCTGCCCGTTAAGGCCACCTTCCATACAGATCTGTTGGTCTCTTTAGCGCTATATTCTTTTTAATATAGATTCTAATTAATTCTGTCCATTTATCTTTTTAAACAAGCTCAGTGAGTTAGTATTATATTGCAAGTTTATTCACATGCAGGCTTTGATATTCTAAATCCAAGGACACAGCTCAAATGCCTGGGTAATTTCTCATCTGAGCTTCTCTTTCTCTCTTGTGGCATATTTAGATGCATAAAATGAAAATATCAGCATTTGCTACAGGGCTGGAGATCAATGTCTCTGCATGTGTATTTGTGATTTAACTTAATGATTTAACTGGTCTGAGATTTACAAGTTGTATTTCCCAAGATGACTGTGCTCCAATGTAAGGGCAACAGTACAGACTAGTGGTCAGTGCTGGTACTGGTAGTATTTATTTCAGTAAATGCTGGGTTTTTTTTGTTGTTTTTTGTTACTTGGAAACATTTAAAGTACATATTTTGTAAACGTTTGTTGCTTGATAGACGCTAACGCACAACTACAACTTCTGCATTTGTCCAGGACTAACGTTACACGTAGTACGAGCGGAAACGTAACGCGGATATGAGGCGATTGACTGGCGACTCCCAGCTCACCCCTGCTCATACGCCCCGCTTCCTTGGCTAAAATCTCAATTTTCTCGCGATTTAAACATTGTTTGAAACATTTGGAATATTGTAAGTTATCATCTTAACAAAATATATAACACTGGCTTTGTGATTTTGGGATATTTTAACGCAAAAATCTTAGGTATTCCACGTTTAAGACTTTAGTGCCTTTGCGGTGTATTTTCAGCCATGTTGTTTTCCATTTCTACAGGTTCCAGAGTTCATCACAGTCAAAGGAGATCCACAAACGAGTGCAGAAAATCCTCAGCAGCTCTGGTACCCGCTGCAAGCTTTCCTTTGTACGTCACCCCTGAGATCGCAAGTAATGCTGTCTATCTATGCGCACGTTAACCCATGCAAACTGATTCTCCAAAACACTCATTATGGCACATGTCAGTGTTTCAAACGTCCTCCATTGATTCTGTCAGGCACTCTATATTCTTCACATCCATTGTGTCAGGATGTGCTGCCACTGTCTTCCAGGAAGTGAACGAGGTAATCACCTTACGTGCTCATTCTTTCTGTTCGCGCGAGTCGTGGGCCGCTTAAACGCATCACCACCCACGCCTGTGTTTTGCTGGAACACCCTGACGAGAAAGAAAAGCGAAAGAGTTCTAATTACTCTAAAGCTTCCCCAAATCCTTCCATAGAGGAAAAAAGGGAGCACGTGTTCACTAGTAGGGAGGTCTACAGGCTGACGGCTGTCTTTACAGGCTCATCTTTTAGAGAGGAGAGATGCCATAGTAGGGGTGCCAAGCTCTGTGTGGCTGAAGCCCAGCTCGAGAAAGGAAATGTGTAATCCACGTTAGTTATAAGTCGGGAAGGGCTAGGATTTTTTCAAATTGTTTTAATCAAGCAGTTCAAAGAATCTGATTTTTTTTTTAGTTTCACTTGTCGGTGCATTAGCAGATTTTGGAGAAATTTAGTTCGGTTGGGATATTCAGCAACGACTGAAATATTGATTAAACAATTTTTTGGGTGGTGTTTTTAGAGAATATTTTCCACAACTTAAATATGTATGTTTTGTCAGGATGAAGAGAGTGAGGAGGGTTCATGTGTTTCCATCCACCCACATCATGGTGACGGCCGGCTGCCGCAGGACAGGTAAACAGCACCTCGTTTCAAACTTTTTACGATTTTCGGTCTAAATTCAAATTTAAATAATCTTTTTTAATGTATAAACGGTATATAAGTATGATACTAAGTTTTGTACTAAGATATTCCTACATGTTACAAATAACATAAATAAGTGTCTTAAAGGGATACTCCACTTTTTTGGGAAATATGCTAATTTTACCACTCCCCCAGAGTTAACCAGTTGAGTTTTACCGTTTTCAAATTCATTCAGCCGATTTTCTGATATTTAGAAGAATATCAGTTACCTGACAGTTTCTGGTCTCATTGACTTTCATAGGAAGAAAAATATACTATGGAAGTCAATGAGACCAGAAATTGTCTGGTTACTGATATTCTTCTAAACAACAGAAAATCAGCTCTATGGATTTCGAAAACGGGTACAATATATAACCTGTAGCCTATACAGCTGTTCTGTCTGCCCAGCGCATCCACCGGGCCGCGCTGTGCGTGCGTACTACATACTGCCAGTCTCTGTTCTGAATCGATTGGTTCATGGAAATTGGTGGTCTTGTTTTTAATATGTGGCTCCAGAATCGTGAAAATTTTGTATTCAGTGTGCAATGGCCTTAAGAGTTAGAGATACATACTTGAAGATGTGAATTTATTATAGTTGAGTTAGCAATATACAGTTATACATTTTAATTTGACTTTTAATACAAATTGTATTCTGTCCGTCCTGCAGGCTAATTCCTGGAGAACCATCTGTTCACTTAGACAACGGCACATTTTGGACTAACAGAGCGGCCGTGTCTGCTGGGAAGCCCCACAGAGTTGTGTTTGAGGATAGTTTGAGCAAAATCTACAAGAACCTCTACAGAAACGCTTCACAGCCAGGACACGGCGGAGAAAGCAGCTGGACACCGTGACCAAAGACATGTAACTAGTCTTTTAATGCAGTGGTTTTCAGTCAAGGTCCTGGAAACCCACTTCTCTGAATATGTTGTGTATTGCCCTTATTTAAAGGGATAGGTAACCACGTTTATCGAACTTTCAAGTTGTTCCAAACCTGTATACTGGTAAATGTCTTTGTTCTGCTGAACACAAAGGAAGATATTTAAAAGAATGTTTGTAACCAAGCAGATCTCAGGCCCCGTTGACTACCATAGATTTTTCTACGGTAGTCAATGGGGCCCAAGAGCAATTTAGTTACCAACATTCTTCAAAATATCTTACTTTGTTCAGCAGAACAAAAACATTTATACAGGTTTGAAACAACTTAAGGGTAACAAATGATCATTTAAATTTTTGGGTGAAGTATCTCTTTAAAGGGATACCCCACTTTTTGGGAAATAGGCTCATTTTACAACTTAAACTGTTGAGTTTTACCTCCGGTTTATCTCCGGTTCTGGCAGTACCACTTTTAGCATAGCTTAGCATACATCATTGAAGTGCACAAGACCATTAGCATTTCTCCCAAAAAAATTACCAAAGTGTTTTGATATTTTTCCTATTTAAAACTTGACTCTTCTGTAGTTACATTGTGCACTAAGACCGATGGAAAATGTAAAGTTGCGATTTTCTAGGCTGAAATGACTAGGAACTATACTCTCATTCCTGCGTAATAATCAAGAAACTTTACTTTACTTTTTTACCATGAGTGCAGCAGGCGCGATGACTACACAAACTTAGTCCCGATCACGTTGGAAGCTTGGGACTATTTTCAGGCGCTGAGTCATAACATCGTGCCTTCTGTACTCATGGTACGGCAGTGAAGTTTCTTGTAACTACAGAAGAGTCAAGTTTTAAATAGGAAAAATATCAAAACAGTTTGGTCATTTTTTTGGGAGAAATGCTAATGGTCTTGTGCACTTCAATGATGTATGCTAAGCTATGCTAAAAGTGGTACTGCCAGAACTGGAGATCAGCTGAATGGATTCAAAAAAGGTAAAACTCAAACTTCACTCTGGATGAGTTGTAAAATGAGTATTTTCAAAAAAAGTGGAGTATCCCTTTAATATGAACTGCACAGTAGGGCTGGGTGATATATCGCACGATATTGTTATGTGCATCTAATCAGTAAAGCCGGTTCCTTGATTAGCAGTAAATCACCTTCACCTGTTTTCAGATGGAGCGGCATTTACTACAAAGAGCCGTAGATCACTGACAAGCTGAGCCATATCGCGTTAATATCGAGGAAGTATCGCCAGTCATATTTAATGCGATATGGCTCAGCTTGTCAGTTAATTACGGCTCTTAGTCACGACAAAATCTCCAGTGTTAAACTAACACACCTGGGAGTGTATACGAGTCCACACTCAAGAGTGTTAAAGTTAATGAGATAATTAAGTGATTAAATGAGTGATGATTGAGCATCATTGAAGACACCTAAAGCAGAATCACTGAAGGAGAAAACCGAAATTTGAGGTCACCGTTATGGAGATCAGTGTCTGCTTTAGTTGGGCTCTTGACACTTATACTTTCACTTTAAACTTTATTTGTCTGCTGTTATTGATTTATAACAGTCAAATGAACAAAGACATCTGTGTTCTGATAGTGTTGGTTATGTTTTGACAATCATGCTGTGATCTGTAAATGAAATTGTTAACTTGTTAACAACAGTTTTGTGTTTCTACTGCATATCTGTATTCTCATAACCTAAAATATTCTGATCAAAACACTGGTTTCTTTATTTAGAAACACAGAGCTCAATAATCAGCCTGTCTGTCTCAACCGTGGTGACCTTGTTGCCACCAATCACAACTCATTAATGGCTCCCATCATGCATTGCGGTGTGAATAAATTATGATCTGAATTGTCTACGTAATTAACTTTTCCTACTTGAATATTCTACTCGTCACCGTTGTTGAGGAGCATTGACTGAATCTTGAGGTCTGTGTGTGCGCCTTGTGATCATCAGGTGTCTTCAATTAATGCTTAATCATCACTAAATTAATCACTTAATTATCTCAATAACTTTAACACTCTTGAGTGTTAATTTAACACTCATATTGTCCATTTGAAAGCAGGTGAAAGTGATTTACTGCTAATCAAGGAACCCTCCCCATGAGTGAAAACCACTGATTTAATGCAGTGGTTCTCAACTCCAGTCCTCGGGACCCACTGCTCTGCATATGTCTCCCTTATTTAACACACCTGATTCAGATCCTCAGCTCGTCAGGTATCCTAACGAGCTGAGGATCTGAATCAGGTGTGTTAAATAAGGGAGACATACATAATATGCAGAGCAGTGGGTCGCGAGGACTGGCGTTGAGAACCCCTGATTTAATGGACTTGCATATGCCAAATCAGGAAAGGGGGAGGAGGTGCAGGTGCTTTATATGTTATACACGTTTTCTTAACTTTAATAATGATAACATCATTAGTAAAAAGGAAAGAAAAACAGCAGTGCTTTTGGTTTGAACGTGATTTATTGTGAATCCACAGTCAGAGCGGAGTAATCGGGAGTAATCAAGTCTTTCATTCAATCGCAATCCAGTTTAGGAAAAACTTTAAAAAGTATAAAATATTTTTTTTCTCTGTACAAATAGCCTTTTCAATCTGCTGAATTTAATTGCTGTATATTTACAAATGCTGATGTGGGTGTGTATGGTGTATATATAATTCACATATATAAACCTAAGTCTTGTGTAAAAAAAACACAGACAGGAAAAAAAAATCTGACTTGCCTTGTGAAATTATTTATTAATTTTCTTTTTATGGAACTTGTGCTTTTTGTTCATCTTGCCAGCAGCCTGTGCTGCTTTTTCTGTCATGATCTCTTGATATTTCCTTTTGTTATAGCTAAAAGAGAATAAAATATGTTTTAGAGCATGACAATTACTTTAAAACAATAAAAGCTCTTTGTTGAGAATATAAATAATGTATTACATTCTAATCAGCCACAGTTTCTTTAACTTACCTTCTAAACTCTGCATCAGCAAGAAGCTCCTCCACAATGGTTCTTTTCCTTTGTTTCTTGGGGATTCGTGAATTATAAAAGTCTACTGGGCTGTCAACCACTGTACCAACCTGAAAAAAAAGAGAGCTAAACTTTACTCAAGAGAACAGAACAATATGGCATTGTCTGCTTCTTTAAAGTGGTTAATTGCAATGTCAGCATTTTCATTACACTACAATTCTCAATTTTTGTTTTGTTTTAGATTTTTTTTTTTGTCTCAGAAATAATGGCTTTTTGAAAAATAGTTTGAACGGAAAAGTTTGCTGATAAAAACTCCCAAACCAACCTGAAAGTATTTGGGAAACCCATCTCTATCGTTCTTCTTGTAGAAGCGCTTTGGGTCCATGGCCGAGCGCATCTGCTGAGCCTTCAGGTCATTTTTGAGCTCTTCTGTTAATTCAGGAGCTTTCATGTTGAACCAGCCATCACCAGATGTCTTTTCTCTTTCCGCCTGGATGAGACACATAAGATATTGCTTGTAAACAATGTGATCAAAAGCATGGAAATTACAAACAATTTTCAACACTATAGCTATAACAATCTGAGTAAAAACACAGACATCATATCCTGAGCATTTAAGGTTTAAAGTGGCATATAACACTACTATTCAAGAGTATAGAGTCTATTATAAAAGACTCTAACAAATCACCATGGCTGCCTTTACTACATAAACAACAAAAAAAACAACACACAATATATTTTAAAATACACACAAAAAACAACATCCATTACTCCAGTCTTCAATGTCACATGACCTTTCAGCATTCTATCATACTGATTTGGTGCTCAAGAAACATTTCTTATTATCAATGTCAAAAAAACATGCTGGTTAACATTTTTGTGGAAAGAATTTTTAGGCTTCTTTGACGAATAGAAATAAAATTAAAATACTTTTCTAACATTATACATATCTTTCACTTTTAATCAATTTAATAATGTATTCTTGCTGGATTAAAGTATCAAATGCTTTAGGAATTAGTTTCTCCAAACTTTAGATTGGTAGAATGTAGAATTTATATGAGCTGTCCCTTCAAGGAGACACAAAATGTTCAAGAAGGGTTTGAAAAATCTTTAACTAGTTGAATGTATTAAGAATAGTCCTAACAAGCAGAACAGACAACAGGATCATCCATTTCAGAACTGGTCTGCTCACCTTGCGCTTTGAGTTTCGCAGCATGCTTTGATTCCTTGTAAGGTGGCACAGCGTCTTTCTTCTCGAAATCCGGAACAATAACACTCTGCTTCAGCAACTACACAAATACAACATGTATCATGCCTTCACTGAACAGTAACATCTGCACAAAATGCTTTTAAATGTCAAATAAAGAATGTATATAAACTTTAATTACCTCATCCTGATGGTTCAGGTTCTTTTGGGTGTGCGAATTGTTGAAAGAATTCTTTGGCTTGTTACCATCAAAACTGATGTACAAACCACCAAGTTCCTTCATTTTCAAACCTGGGTCAATTGAACTAGATAGATGTATCCTGAGAAAGAGAGAGAGAGAGAGAGAATGTAAATATATGTACAATATTTAGTGAAGAGCTCTAAATATTTAGAAAGAAGACATTTAAAGGGATAGTTCACTCAATTACTCACCTTCATATCATTCCAATCCAAACCCATAAGACTTTCGTTCATCTTCGGAACACAAATTAAGATATTTTTGATGAAATCCAAGAGCTTTCTGATCCCTCCATTGACAGCTAAGCAACTGAAACTTTAACACTTCAAAAAGATTTCAAAAAGAAATCGTAAAACTAATCCATCTGAACTGTGTGATTGAGTCCAAATTTGAGACATGATTGCTTTATGTGATAAACAGATTGAATGTCTTTAGATTCACATTTAACCCTAAAACCGTATTCTGGACAAATGTGGGCAAAATAGTTTTGATTTATTTTTTTAAAAATGCTTCCCTTGATCTAAACAAGACTTGGCTACTTTTCCTGAGTTTGCCTCCCGAACACACACAATTTTTTTTACTCAATTCTTCAATGTTAAGTGGGTGAAAAAAAACCTCAATCTAGTATTGAATGGGAAAAACTGTAATTTAGAGCATTCTAAAATAAGCCAAAATAAGACACCAGGTGACCGCAAAGTCACTTCATCTTTAGGTTTTAGCTCTAAGAATTTACTGGAATGATATTTTTAATGTAGTTAAAAATAAAACTACATAGTAATTCATTTACATTGAAATAATTTACATAGAAAATATGGTACTTTTTGAAGTAAATAAATTCAAAAATACCGCCAAAATAAAAAAAACACCATAAATGGATAGACAAAACTTTATCAAAGACAGTGATATAACATTTATAATAAATAAAAATTAGGATCACACCTGAGTCCTCTGTGCCCACATTTGTCCACAATTACAGGATTAAGGGCTATAAAGTGAATACTGTTTGAGGGTTAAACATTAATCAACTCAAACACGCTTGATATGCGAGAACCAATGAGGTTTATTCTGATGTGTTATGCAGCACGTTTGAGCTTCAAGCAGGTTCGGTTGAGCTTGTTTGTTTAATGTTTAAATGCGAATAATGCACCTAAATTCAAATCTGTTCATATAGCGCAATCGTGTCTCTTCAGAAATGTAGGACTAAACCACTTAATTCATATGGATTAGTTGATGGAACTTATTGAAGCGTCAAATTGTCAGTTGCACAGCTGTCAATGGAGGAACACAAAGCTCTCAGATTTAATCAAAAAGATCTTCGTTTGTGTTAAGATAAACAAAAGTCTTATGGGTTTAGAACGATTAATGGGTTTAGAATTGTATTTTTGCGTGAACAAACGCTTTAAAGGAGTAGTTCACTTTAAAAAAAAATTTGCTGATAATTTACTCACCCCCATGTCATCCAAGATGTCCACGTCTTTCTTTCTTTAGTCGAAAAGAAATTAAGGTTTTTGATGAAAACATTCCAGGATTTTCTCCATATAATGGACTTCAATGGGAACCAAATGGTCCAAATGAGAGTTTCAGTGCAGCTTCAAAGGGCTTTAAAACGACACCAGACGACAAAAAAGGGTCTTATCTAGCGGAATGATCGGTCATTTAAAAAAATGAATGAAAAAGTTTAAGTTTTATAAGCACAAATGCTCACCTTGCTCTGTTCTGTGATGTGCATTCGTGACTCTCCTGTTCAAACTCGTTTATCCAAATGAACAAATCTTTTTTCGATTCATGACTCGAAGGGTCCTGAGATAAGACCCTTATTCATCAACCGGTGTCATTTAAAGCCCTTTGAAGCTGCACTGAAACTCTCATTTGGACCTTGAACCGTTTGGTTCCCAATGAAGTCCATTATATGGAGAAAAATCCTGTAATGTTTATCAAAAACCGTAATTTCTTTTCGACTGAAGAAAGAAAGACATGGACATCTTGGATGACATGGTGGTGAGTAAATTATCAGCAAGTTTTTTTTTTAAAGTGAACTACTTTAAGTGGCTTTCATATTTACAAGTCAATACTATTTAAAAAGCAGTAATAAAAATAACTTACAGAGGCTTTTTGGGAGCAAAGAGCACTTTTGCATCGTCGTCATCATCATCATCTCCCTCTTCATCAACGAAATCTTCATCCTCTTCCTTAGTTTGCTTGTTACCAATATAGTACTGTTCTTCAGGCTGTAGTCCAGGTCTAGTGTCTATGACAAACAGTCCGTTACCATGAGCCTCTGCTTCTTCTGACATCTGATTTTCCTCAGGGCACATCACATCTTCACTCTCCACATCTACAGCTTCCTGTGAACAACCCTCCTCTGAAGACAGACCTTCATCAGCACTGTCTTCATCCTCACTGCTGTCGAGTAAACTGATCATTTCTTCTGGGCAGGCAGTCCCTTAGAAGTTTCCTCTGTGGTGGTCAGATATGCTTGAGAATGTGAGCTTGTAGAAGGGCCTTCAAGGTCCTTCAATGTTACAGAGTCATCCTCAGTTGTCTTAGTGTCATTAGCTTCCTCACTAACTATTACACCTTTCTTTTC
Organism: Hybognathus amarus; assembly: GCA_030378365.1. Classification (NCBI taxonomy): domain Eukaryota; kingdom Metazoa; phylum Chordata; class Actinopteri; order Cypriniformes; family Leuciscidae; genus Hybognathus; species Hybognathus amarus. The sequence continues at coordinate 605,866 of JAQIUQ010007340.1, read as the reverse complement.
ACACTCAGCGATTTCCTCATGCTCCTCAACCACATTTGGTATTAGATCTTTTGGGGCGTCTTCCTCCATCATGGGTTCAGAACATCTCTGATCTTCAATAATCTTCTCAACCACAGCTGGTTCAGGATCTTCTGCGGCTGTGTCCACCGTATCCTCCGTCACAGGTTCAGAACCTATTTGATCCTCAATCTTCTCAACCACAGCCAGTTCAGGATCTTCTGTTTCCACCATATCCTCCGTCACAGGTTCAGAACCTCTCTGATCCTCAATCTTCTCAACCACAGCTGGTTCAGGATCTTCTGTTTCCACCGTATCCTCAATCACAGGTTCAGAACCTATTTGATCCTCAATGATCTTCTCAACCACAGTTAGTTCAGGATCTTCAGCGGCTGCTTCTACCGTTTCCTTCTCCACAGGTTCAGCACACGTTTGATCCACAACAACATGGCTTGTTTCCACAAACTCTGGCTCATTATTTTCCATGGAAACATCTCCTGGTTCTTTATCTTCAATTAGTGTAGAAGAAGTTTCAGCCACTGGTTTTTGTGAGGCATCAGATTTTCGGTTTCACAGTCCTCCACTGGCTTGATGTCTTGGCTTTGAGGTTCTGGCATGTCGACGGGCTCATCCACAGTGGTATCTTCAGCTTTCTCCTCAATCATGGTGCACTCTTGGACTTCACTGGTGTCTGTGGTCATGGTGCTGTCCAGTTGATCTACTGTGTCCTCAGCCTTATCTCTATCAGGTAAACTTTCATGACGATGTTCAAGTTCCTCACCCTCTTTCTGTTCCTCAGGCATGGCAGTGGCTGTATCAACGGCATCAGAGGTCAATCGTGCTTTCGTGTCCTGGTTACAGGAACCGCACGGACACTACTGGAAGACCCAGTTCGGCTACTACAAGGAGTCCCTCTTCCTCTTTGAGGGCTTGGGCTCCCCTGAGAGGTGCAGACGTCAGTAGCTACTGATTCTGAATCTGATTCACCAACCAGAATGTTGCGTTTGGGCTGACGCCTTGTGGATCTCCAGGGACTCATGCTGGGACCGGACTTGCATGCATCAGAGTCATATTCGTCTTCTACTACTGTTTTGCAACTACGACCTCTCAGCTTCCTGGGCATTGGAGAAGAAGGGGTGTCTGTGGTTTCCTCTAAACTCAAAGGGATCGGCTCAATTGGTTTTACCTTCTGGTTTCGTGCAGATCTGCGGACCACAGAGCCGCAAACACTGGAGGAGCATGACTCCGCTTCAGATGGATCTGCTTCAGTGGTGCGAACAGCAGTCTTACGATGGCTTCTCGTTATCCGACGAGTGTCAGTCACTTTTGTGAGGGATACAGCAGAACTACAGGACTCAGCACCTGAGAGCTCATCATCTACCTTTTCAGCATCCTTTGAGGCCGTTGAAGTCAGAACACGTTTCCTCAAGCTGCGAGGGGCTCTACGAGAATTGGTTTCAGACACTGTGGATTCGGCTTCGGATAACTCATTCAGTGCAGTGCACTTCTCCAAAACCACAGTACTCCGTCGGGTTCTAGGTGTTGCTTGCACATCAGAAACAACAGAGCAGCAGGATTCTGACTCAGACACATCAGCTTCATGGGTAGATTCGGGTTGCTTTTTGTCAGCAAGGATACGATACGGATCTTCTTGTGTCCCGCTTGAGTGTACTTGCTGCTAACGAAGAGGCAGCACCGTCGTCCTTTGGCTCATCTGGCTGGGAGTCGCTGAGTTAGTTCAGACTGGGACTGGTTTTCCTCCATTAGCGTTCTGCGTCTTGTTCTTCTAGTCGAAGGAGTAGGCTGCTGTGAGAACAAGAACATTTGCTTCAGATTATTTAAGTATGTCATATAAGAATAACATTTACATATACAAATGTGAGTTGATATGCACTAAAAGTCAGATTTGTGTGTACATGGCTACATGAAATACTCAAAACTTTGACTGGCTGATGCAAGAAGGTATGATGAGTTGCAAGTAATTCCTATCCATACCCATTACTACTATTTATAAATTGTAGAATAATAGGCATGTATTAATTTATTAGTCAACAATTATTTATACCTGGATAATTAACACAATGAAAATAAATAAAATAGGCACTGCTCAATGAGGGATTGACAATTATCTTACAGGAGGATGTCCATTTGATGTTTTATTAATCATCTTTAGAAATAGTCACACAAAAAGGTTTTAAATTATTGTTTCCCACCAATGCTGGAAAAAAACATTTTTACTGTTAAATAAATTAGAGTATAGAAGCTAACGACATGGAAAATATGATAAACGTACTTAAGTAGCGTAACTGTTTAACGTTACCAACTTTATAACAAGAACACTTGAAGGAACACTCTTAAAACAATTTTTTTGTTAAATAAATTAGTGTATAGAAGCTAACGACATGGAGAATATGATAAACGTACTTAAGTAGCGTTACTGTTTAACGTCACCAACTTTATAACAAGAACACTTGAAGGAACACTCTTAAAACTATTTTTGTTAAGTAAATTAGTGTATAGAAGCTAACGAGATGGAGAATAATTATGATTAACATACTTAGGTAGCGTTACTGTTTAACGTTACCAACTTTATAAAAGGATCACATGAGGGAACACTCTTAAAACTATTTTATTGTTAAATAAATTAGAGTATAGAAGCTAACGACATGGAGAATAATTATGATAAACACACTTAAGTAGCGTTACTGTTTAACGTTACCAACTCTATAACAGGAACACTTGAAGGAACACTCTTAAAACTTATTTTTTCGTTAAATAAATTAGTGTATAGAAGCTAACGACATAGAGAATATGATAAACGTACTTAAGTAGCGTTACTGTTTAACGTTACCAACTTTATAATAGGAACAACACACGTGGCAAGTTATGTCTGATCCAATCATAACCCATCTCCAGTTCAAAGATAGCAGCTACAGATAGAGTATGACTGTATAATTGTTTAGTCGTGAATGAAAGCAAAATAGACGAACACTAAAAAACACGAATGGACAACATTTTATTTTCGAATATGAACAAGTTTTCAACAACTGCTCAGGCATGTATGGACACATGCGGCGACTGATTTTGCATGGAACTATATAAAAGCACTACAGTTACAAACACACACTGATACTTCCGGACAACATGTTAACTAAATGGATATACTACTACTACTCAAGTACCAAACATACCGTGGCTCCAGAGTTTTCATCGCTACTATTTTCATTGGGGAGCCCACGCGCGTTCCTCTCCTGGTGGCCACCATCTTGCTAATGGAGCTGCGCGCACTTCCGCCACAGACTTCCGTCGGCGAACCGCCTCCTCTGAACGCGCAGACCGGACTAATCGATGCTAGAAAGAATGGTAAGTTGCAAGTAATGATATGGATCTGTGTCTTGGTTTTACCTTCTAACCGAGTAATGATACTTGATAGCAGAGGTGGGCACAAATACATCAAAAACTATTTTGTTACAAAATACAAATACTGGCTCATGAAATGTATTTAAATAAAATACAAAATACTGATGTGAAAAATGTATTTAAATAAAATACAAGTAATTAGTATTTTGAAAATACAAAAATACTCTCACAATAATTTATCAATAATAATAAATAATAATAATCACAATAGTCTTTTTTATTACTCTAAGGTCAATAACACAAATAGTAGCAATAACACAAATATTATAAATGTGTAAATTCAAAATGGCAAAGTAGCAAAATAAAAAAGTTTGGGCATTTCAATAAATCTCTACAGGGCCTGAAATAGCACCCTCTGACATAACTTGCATGTATAGCTAAGTTCACATCAATGGTGTGGTAGTTTTATACAAAATCGATATTTCTCATATGTAATACATTTATATTGTGTGAACGCTTGCTTATCATGGAGATTTCAGTGGAGTTGCGACAGACATGCCGTTTCATAATAGGTAGGGCCTATGAAGGGTTAGGGCTAGGGTTAATGTTAGCGACGACTTCGCGTGCAGCCGTGCACGAGCGCAAAACCTCACAACACCCACCCCGTCAGTGATTGGTAACTTGGAACACTGTTTATTTAGGTTTTAGTGGTTGGTGAACCCATTGTTTTTGTGTGCAGATCTCAGAGTCTAGGTAGCCTACAGAGACACATTTTTGCAACACATTCTCATCCCAAGGCGGCATATACAATGCTTTTGCCAAAACGTTGACATCCAACGCACATGGCACACTTTAGCGTCTATATAACACGCACAGAGTATGGGTAGGTTTAGGTCTGGGTTAGGGATAGGGTTAGACCACTAGGAGGCGCCTTCTGCCTATATATATCTGCGTCTCATATTGACTCTAAAGGGTGCCATGTGCGTTGGATGTCTAAGCTTTGGCAAAAGCTTCATATATGACACCTTGGGATGAGAACGGGCTGGGTTTTTAGATGGCATGCTTCTGGGAAGGGCAGCTAGCAGATCGCTAACAAAAATTAGATGAATATGATAACTTATGTTTCTGCCTTTTTTGGGTCTGAAATCACAGTGAATATAGAATCAGAACTCTCTCTAGAAGATAATACTCTTGACAGGATACTCACAAGGCTTAACAAAGTAAGGTAACACAGGTAAGAATCACAATGAACCAACACAGGACAGCAAACACAAGGGATGATATAGGGAGACACTAATGACAAGAACAGGTGAAGCTTACTGGACAATGACAAGATGAGGAAAACAAGGGGACAGGGTGCGTAACGAGACAACACAAGCACATGGCCCAAAAAAAGGCCATGTGCTTGCACACAATACTGTCATGATCCTGCTTCAAGACTAGAGAAAATCAAGGACACGAGGGCAGAATCATGATATTACTATGGTGATTTTTCTTTAGTATTTAAGTATTTGAAATACTCAAATACACTCCGTCAAAATATTTTGTTACAAACTACATTTTATTTTTTCCACACCTGCAAAATAAAAATGACAAAATACACTAAAGTAATTAAATACGTATTTAAAATACATTTAATTGAAATACTGCCCATGTCTGCTTGATAGACACTATTACTATTGTGGTTTTGCTAGACACTATACAAATTCAAACACTATAATAAAAATATCTAACTTAAATGTCACAACTTTTTTTTTATTTGTTCACTGTATGTGAATCCAAAATAAAACAGAAATAAATGAAAACCCAAAGCCAGTCCATGTTAATGTTCAATTTCCAAGTTTATAAACCAAATTAAATATGTTTAACACACAAATAGGGATTACAGTCATCTGAAAATAGCAATTAAATGATGCAACTCTTATATGATTGGATTCGAAAGGAATTACAATGAATAAATAACACAGGTAAAAATATATATTCTGACTATCCGTTAGATACTGGAACTATAATCATTATTTTCCTTCAAGTTTGGAATTTTCCAGTGTTTTTATATACAATGAATTAATGCAGTTCATGCCATGCATGTTACCAGCATCCCATACAGTTACATATTTGAACATACTTTTACCTCAGATAAGCAAAGCGTTTAATTTACAAAAGGGTGCAAAACAGAATCATCCATTGACAACAGGCAAAATCTATTGAACGTTACATGCAAAGCAACAGTCAAAATAAATTATACAAACTTAAAATGGCAGCAAAATTTAAAATTTGACATTTAAAATGAAAGTAAAAAATCTAAAACTATGTGGCCCACTCGTTTAAAAAAATAATTGGGGTAAACATTTTAAAATAAAATGGAAAAATTATCCAAGGTGTACCTCTTCTACAAATCGTTTTGAAAATAAGTGCCTCGGCCCATGTACTTGTAAAATTAACAAAAACAACCTTTTGGAATTTGAAGCTCCTTAATCTACCATCCCATTGTTTTATATAAAATGTTTACCCTTTGGATAAATATTGAGAATTCAACCAGGTCAAGTCAGGAAAAAGAGGCACATTTATCTACAAGAACAATGTGCGTTATGAAGGTGAAATGAATTTTTACTCCTTGGAAAATTCAAATTCACTTTAGTGTTGTGAAAACCCCTTGTAAAATATGCATCAGTGATATAGTAGGTCCCTAAATTAAGTGGAAAACATTTCAGGAAACCCCAAAAACCTGTTCAAACAGGACATGTTAATGGTCGCTGCTCTTTTTAGCATGAACAATGTAGCCCTTTGCTTTTATGATGCCTCTGCTCTTGACGATGATGGAGTACCGTAAGACCCACTCCAGCCTCCAGTCGGCCACCTTCAGGTCCTTACAGCTCCCTTGGACTGCTTCCTGGAAGCCTGCAGCACTGATTAGCTCTAGACACAAAAAAAGAAAGATTGGGAACATTAGATTTCCTTCACGACTCAGAATTACATGGCAGAACCAGTTCATGCACGCAGTCATTGGCTCAGTGATACACACCTTTGGGGTCATTGTGCGTTAGCAACTGAATGTTCGAACTCTTTAGCAAATGCAGTGAGGTCTGGAGGCATCACACAGCACGAGGCCAGATTCACCTGATTACTGCTCGGCTTTATCTGCATAGCATGAAAGAGTACATATTTATTTTTAAATCACTTTTCGAATCATTTGTACATTGTTGATCACAAAATACACACTCAAAGCAGACCTGAGCCCAGTTATAGAGCTGCTCTAGGAGGGTTTTGTCCAAGTCCAACGTGCCGATGGCAGCAATTTTCTGGCTTTGCACGAGACTCTCCAGCTCTTCCCACAGCGGCTGGAGGTGAGTCAGCGTCTGTGTCTCACCCTCAGGGAGAGGAGGTGGAGCAATGATCACAGAGTCCAGCTGAGTTACGCCTAACGAAGAACAAGCTGAACGGAGGGGATCAGTCAAATTATCCAAAATTAATATTCACACTACTGTTCAAAAGTTTGGATGCATTCATATTTTTTTAAACATGGATAATAGGAAATGTTTCTTGAGCAGCAAATTAGCACAGTCATTATTTCTGAAAGATCATGTGATACCAAGACAAATGCATATACATTTTAAAATATTAAATGGATTAAAATATTCACATTTACTGAATTTTTCAAATAAGTGCAGCCTTGGTGAATATAATAGACTTCTTTCAAAATGCGATGGTGTCTATATATTGAATAATTGGCTTGATCAAAAATACTAAAAGTTAAATCACATCTGAATAAGATGTGTATTGAGACATTTGAAAAATGTATTGATCCATTTATTGCTAAACTTCTCAAATTAGTCTGATCATGAGGATGTTGCTGATTTCGCATTCTAAGGGGGTGAACAATTTCACTAGTTCACACTTAAATACAATTAAAGGGAGAAAGTTTAATGCATATTTGGCGTGCTGTCTGGAGGAAGAGCTTCGAGCTCTGAGCTCTATTTTTGGAATTTACTCATAATATAAATTGCACATCACCTCATTTCTTAAATATTCTGAAAACGGTTAATATGAAGGTTCAGACTCTTCAAACCCCTCCTTTCCGAGTGGCCTCCTCTGCTTTGATTGGTCAGACGTCCTGGTATGTTGTGATTGGTCTACCACTTACAGTACGTATTGGAAGTAAAACACCTAGTATTATATTTCAGCTTGATACGCAATATGAATAAGGAAGCTTCCTTAGCACTTAATACGCAATAACAACACAACCTTTTGGAATTTGAAGCTCCATAATCTGCCATCCCATTGTTTTATCTAAAATGTTTACCCTTTGGATAAATATTGGGAATTCAACCAGGTCAAGTCAGGAAAAAGAGGCACATTTATCTACAAGAACAGATAGCCATCTTAATATTCTTAATCATGAGGAAAAATCAGTTATGAGGATGGAGTGAATTTTTAGAAAGTATTGATGCTGTAAAGTAATGTTGGGGGTAAAGATGCTGTTGGTTTTTCAGTATCAATTCCAGTGCAAGTCCTCACCCTTTGGAAGAGCATGCAAAGTGGAATCGCAATGCTGAAAATAGCATCTTCTATCGACAACATGGACCAAACTCTTCCAGTCTCAGCTATAACAGCGTTTTGATGGCGGGTACATTATAGTTGCAAGACGTTGTGTTATGTAGGTATACAACAGGAAGTGAGACTGGAATTGCTGACTCATACAATTATTAGGCAGTTCAGAAGGCGATTAAAACTTTAAAAGGCAATAATTGTATTTGTGGTGCACTTTGATCTTTAAACAATTGCAGACCTTTCATTCACAAATAGCTATATTACACACTGCATGAAAGGTAATATTCAAAAGAGCGCACTCCAAATTTCCATACAGTCTTTTGAAATTTTCTTTCAAACGTCAGTTAGTTTCGGGTAAGAAACTCACCATTATCCATAATCAGTTTTACCCATCAAACATATGAATAATAGGCCTAATAGTGTATAGGCTAGTTCATAATTTTAAGCAGAACTTACCCATGTCTACAGCACTTCTAATTGATGAGCAGAGTGACTCAGTGAGAAAAAGCTTCACTGTAAAGACAAATATACACATATATTACTAACATGCACAAGCATGGCAACAGCGATACTGTCTGAGCGCATTAAAGGAGCGGTTATCCTCACCAGACACCTTCAGCTCCTCTCTCCTCTGGGGTGATGGCCTCTGTGTTTTCTGGAATGGTGCAGTCCATAACAATGGGAAGCTCCTGAGGAAGACAAACAGCAGTTACTCAACTGCACAACTATGCTTTCATGGAAAGTATCCAGTCACTTACTGGATTATGCATTATAGTTGCATAATTTTTTGGAACTCGTGTCTATGAAGCTCCCCGGTCACTTTACTTTGCATGTGAGAACATTAGACACCTTGTTAATAGACTGCATGAAAGGAATGTGTCAATAATAAGCCTCAGCCTTTGTGTGCTAAGACCTTTACTCTCTACTCACTGAGCAGAATAAGCCAGAGCAGAGGCACACCGGCCCCATGCCATGAACAATCACCATAACAACTCTTTTCATCCCGGTCACTATATATGCTTTACTAGTACAATGAGACCGACGTTTTGCTTTCCCACCATCCAGAGAGTGCTCAACTGTTTATGTTCAGTGAGTCTGACAGCCTTTTGGCTACTTCTTCATACAACCGAACTCTTTAATATGTCAAAGATGACATATGTTTAGTTTAGAATGGCTTGTTTACAAGTTCTCAAGGTTTCGTTTTTCACTTTCATAATAAGTGCCATGTGAGGTCTTACCGAGTCAAGCGATGACGGCATTGCGGCAAACCACTCGCTTAGTGTGCCTTGGATGCAGTCTTGAAGCTGTGGATTGAGTCAGACAACATTGCAAAAAATGTTAACCAAGGACAGGCAACAAACCAAATATTTTGAAACATAAAAAAACAACATCTTGGCAACTTCCCTCACCAAATAATTTCTCAATATTTGAGAAAATTGACATTTACATCTGTAATGCAAACTATTGGGCACTTCTCCAAACATACCAGTGCTAAGTTTTGGCCCTGTAGGATTTTGGCATAATATAAATTATTAGCTAATAGTAATATTTTATTATGGTTTTTCATATTCAGTAATAATATTTTTAAATATATTGTTTCATTCTGAATTAATTTAATTAATAAAAATGAAAACCATTCAGTGAAATTCCACAATGTAATTAATTAAAAATGTGTGTGTGTGTGTGTGTGTATATTATATATATATATATATATATATATATATATATATATATATATATATATATATATATAAACAATATCAAAAAGTTCAAAGCCAATATATTTGGTCAAAAGTTATGTAAGAAGGAAGTCATATATTCATCAACTCTTACATCAAGACATGAAATTTCCTAATTAAATGTTCCATAATTTCCTATATATTCTATAAAAACACATTATCATATAGCTACATTACTAATCCACTTGTGTGGGCATGATGAATGCCTAATTTTTATGATGGGATGTCAGGAAGGGTTTGGCCAGTATACAAAAATGCACAGTCATTTGTCTGTCATCTGTTGAGATTAAAGACATGACACAGAAAATAACTTTAGCATGATATTGTTTACACATATATAGGCCTACTTCATTGCAGCATGTCGGGTCAGGTCATGTCATGTACTGTACACTTTCTCTAATAGGTCTATGAATGAGTGTTATTAGGCAGAAGCCTTGCTTGTGTGCACAACTACTACTCACGGCTACAATGGATGTTTGATCTATGTATATGTATATTATATATATATATATATATATATATATATATATATATATATATATATATATGAGAGAGAGAGAAATTCACACCCTATATTTACACACAAACAATTACATTACATTAAGAGATGCCAGATCAAACACATGATCATTTGAATTTTTATGCAACAACAGTGAGATGCTGTTGACATATGGCTTGGCTATAAAGCCACATTTTGCATTTTTGTTTCCTGTCATGAACAGCACGAGGCAAACTAGTCAGTGACGTCATTAATGGAAGCAGACCAAAGATCACATATTCGTTCATGTGAGCCGATTCTTTTAATAATAATTTGATCAAAACAATTCGCAAAGATTTCCACTGTAGATGGGTGTCATGTTGGAGCCACACACAAATAAACATAGTTTATAGTTTTATAGTTCATAGGTTATAGTTTTTCCGAGCAGGTATAAAAATATATCGATGGAAAGTAAAATTAGATTAATCATAACAGTATCCAACAACAAAACAAATGTAATTATATTTACTTAAAAATTGTTCGTAAATGACAGCTGTGTGAAGAACACACTCTTAAATATAATACAATTAAATGAATCTGTGAACCGGTTCGGCTAACTGAACCATTCGAAGGAGCCGATGCGCAAAAAGAATCGGACTTCCAACAGCAACGACGACCTTATAAACATAAATAATGGGGTGACCGTGGTTAAACTCATTGACCGAATAACATAATATTACAAAACATGTCAGGCCTGCTGTCAAGGTGGACCAAGATGCACTATAAGGCTAAGCACTGTCTGCAAACACATGTCACTTTACCTCCTCACTAGGCGAAGACGGACATTTCTTCTTAAGTCGACTGCGGTTGACTAAATTTCCCGTGTGAAGCTTCAGGGTTGTTGCGTGGTTAAAAAGCCGTTTCGCGTTTACATGAGACTCCATTACTCCGTGAAAATCGGTGACTGGAAAAAAGTGTTGTCTGTAAGAAACTATTAACCACAAAATGCCCTCGGGTAACGTTACAGTGTTTCCTTCTCTCTCGCACACACTAAACAGTGTAGTATGAATATGACTTTGCACTTGTAGTTCATTCAATTTCAAGTAGAGAGGATGTTAGAGCAGAGAGACTGCCCACAATGAGAATATGGATGAGTTACGATGGAAAACCTGGTGAGGATCAACCAGAGGTGGATTGGAAGAGTCATTTACAGCAACTTTAAACCTTTTTGACTTTTAAAGGCCCCCCATTGTCCAACACAATATTCAAAGGATCCCATGTAGGCTGAGATCTTTCCTCTGGCACTTCTGTAGTAATTATAACCAAGCTGGCTTTCAGGTATTAACCTTTTTATTAACAGAAACCAAAAGTGAAACATGAATCCCAAATGGTGTCTCATGCAAGTTTCTTTTCATTTCAGCATGAGCGAACCAATATATATTTTTTTGTATTTTTAAATTTGCATTATCTTTATAAGACTTCTTTTGAATAATAATAATAAATAAGTAGGCCTATTTAATTTAAAGTCATTTTACAGCCTGGTGATGCCCCACCCCTGGTTGAGAACTTGATGTATTGGAATCCTATCTGTTATATTTTGTCATTATGACACAGCAGGAATTATTCAGGTCAACTCAAGTCAGCTTTATTTATATAGCAATGCAAAATATAAAATAGATTGTTTTAAGCAGTTTTAAAAAGGAAAATAATGCAAAATTCATTAAATATGAGAAGTCATTTCCAGTTTTGTTATCGCCTAAAATAGTGTCAGTGCATGCAAATCGGTAATATGGAGCATCTTACAAACCCCAAATTATTATGTTATATATTTTTTATATATCTAATTATAATTGTGCCAAGTCAGAGTCAAATACTCTTTTTGAAACAAAATATAATAGACAATGTGCAATTCAGAAGGTAAATTGTACATTAAAGTTAAGAAAGACACTGGCTGTATATAAAATGAGAGTAGCATCTACATGTGTTTTAATTGTTGAGATTCTTACAAAGAACTTTACAGTATATTCAAGCAAAGTACCCCCAAAGAAAGACATTGACAGTGAGTAAAATGAGGGCATTGACATTGCAGACAGTCTTCCAGGTGTGGTCTTCCTCAATACTCGTGAGTTTCTTTTCCAGAGCCTGCTGTTCCTCCTTACTTATCTTTTGTTTAGCCACATGGGAGAGCCCACACAGCCACATTCCAGCACGCTTCCACCATGCAGGCATGTCCTCATCCGACCCCTCTGACTCTGTAATGCTGGGATCAGAGCCTGCTGGTTCAGAGCCTCTAGCCCAGGGGTCTTCCAGCTCTACACGCTCCTTCTTACTGTGTCTCGTCCACCAGGTCAAACGAACAAGCTAAAATGAAATATGAGAGTTATATTAACTCATGTTCAGTGTGTGTTACTGCTAGAATATCAACATAAATGATGTACTGCTTTGTGTATGTAAATATATAAATAAAATGTACATGCTTTCTTTGCTTTTTATGCTAATAAAGAAACTGAGGTAGTCTTTGTTAGTGCACATTGCATTGGTATAGATAATTTTGGGCTGTTTTGGGCAGCAAAACCTCCTTTTTTGGATATTAATAAAAAATGTAATGGGTTGTAAATTAAAACTAATAAAGCAAAACGTTCTTAGGTGTGAATAGTCTGTTATATGTAATTTTCTTAATTGTAGCCCTCAAACCGTATTCACTTTTTAGTCCTTAATCCTGTAATTGTGGACAAATGTGGGCACAGAGGACTCAGGTGTGATCCTACAGTAATTTTTATTTATTATAAATGTTATATCACTGTCTTTGATAAAGTTGTCTATCCATTTATGGTGTTTTTTTTTATCTTGGGGGTATTTTTTAACATATTTACTTCAAAAAGTACCATATTTTCTATGTAAATTATGCTTATTTTTATGTTTTATTTTTTAATTTTCTTAACTACATTGAAATATCATTCCAATAAGTTCTTGGAGCTAAAACCTAAAGATGAAGTGACTTTGCTGTCACCTGGTGTCTTATTTTGGCTTATTTAAGAATGCTCTAAAATAATTACAGTTCAATTTCTATGGGTGCCATTTTTGACCCAAAGACAAGATTAAAATAAAACCAGATTAAAATAAAATTAAAAAAAAAAAATGGAAAAGTAGTATCAATGAAACAAAAGGAGTTTTTTTTCACCCACTTAACATTGTAGAAATGAGTAAAAAAAATAGTGTGTGTTCAGGAGGCAAACTTAGGAAAAGTAGACAAGTCTTGTACCGCTCGATATCAAGGGAAGTATTTTTTAAAAAATAAATCAAAACTATTTTGCCCACATTTGTCCACAATACGGTTTTAGGGTTAAACCAATATAAATACATGGAAATGCCCTTTTAAGGGAAATTCTCCTTTTTGTAAGCGTCTTATTCAAATGAATATGGAAGGGATAATGTACATCAATACTGATTTGAGCAGATAACCTTTTAAAATCATACCTCTTTACAATCTATTAAGTGTACAGAGCAATCGTTCTAGCAGCAAGACAAACACTTCCACAAACTGTAGACCTACTATTAATACTAATGCAGTATTGTTGCAGTATAATCAGGGTTACTGTTTCTGTACAAAACATTTACAGTAATTGAAATAAAGCTGAAATAAAATAAAATGTAAATATTAGCTGAAAAACTTCAGAAATCTTACCTTGGTTAAGTTGAAGCACTATTAACTGGAAAAAATGACAACTAACTACTGAAATAAAAATAAATGTATGGAAGCTTGTTTCCGCCATAGAATGAAAAATAAAAAAGGTAATTGCGACTTTTTCATCTCACAATTCTGACTTTTTTTCTCACAATTGCGAGTTTACATCTTGCAATTCTGACTTTATATCTCGCAATTACGACTTTATATCACGCAATTCTGACTTTATATCTGGCAATTCTGACTTCATGTCTCACAATTCTGACTTTATAACATGCAATTGCGACTTTATATCACGCAATTTTGACTTTATATCTTCGCAAATCTGATTTTATATCTCACAATTCTAAGAAAAGATGTCAGAATTTCGACATTTAAATTCACAATTGTGAGAGAAAAAGTCAAGAATTGTGAGAAGTGAAAGAATTGTCTTTTGTTTTCGAACTTTATATCACGCAATTCTGACTTTATATCTTGCAATTCTGACTTTATAACAAGCAATTGTGTGATAAAAAGTTCGCTTTTTTTTTTTTTTTTTTTTTAATTCAGTGTAGGAAACAAGCTTCCATATAAATTAAACTTAAATAGCAATCTAAAAAAATTTTTTTTTCAGAAACAAGATTTTTACTGAGTGGGATTTCAAGGAGAGCCAGAGTAATAACCTGCACTGGGGCGCACAGGAATACCACAGGATGTTATAATGTTGCGACTGACCAATCAGAATGAATCATTTCAGAGAACAGTGTAATAAAAATAAATATTGAAATGTGTTTGCAGTTGATAGTTACGTGTTGCTCTGGAATAGGCGCAGTGCAGAGGCTGACGGCTGTAAATGATCAGAGCTGTCAGTGCAAGAAGGATAAGAGCAAAATACAGGTAGTGCACATCTTTCAGCAGGCGGGAGCAGGTCTTTCTTCTCCGCATGATGGGGTGCCATAGACAAATTCCATTACCATCCTCACTGTGCCAACTACAAGTCCCACCATCAGACCCCAAAAAGCACCCTGTGCAAGATAAAAGAAAGCAGCTTCACTTGGATGTTTTACAACCTTCTTAAATGAAATGCATTGAATGTTATAAGATATTTAACTTTCACTTTATTGCTAACGCTAAAACATGTTTAATTCACCTGTTCATTTACTCGCCCCCAGAAGATGGCCATAATAAACAAGGCGGTGATGGGAGGTGCCAGACAGCTAGTGATGGCCTGAATGTAAGTCAAAAAGCTGTCCACTATTGGCTGTTTGAATGACAGGAATCCACACAATGCTCAGGGCCACTAGCAATAAAATGAACAACCTGTAGATATAAATAGAAATAAACAGCAGCAATTAGTAAGACAGCAAATAAGTCAGGAGACTAAGGCTGTTCAGTGTATATTTTGGAAAAGATATATTTCATTACCTTTACTTTCAGTTTGCATATGAAGTATATCTAATTGATTTGAACTCTTTTGTACATGTGCTGTGCCTTTAAGACACAAAAACAGGTCAGCAAAACCTATACGATGTGGTTATGCACCTGTTGTGGTAAACTGCAGAGGAATTGGTGGTGGATTAGATCCACTTTCGTTAAACTAGTTTGTGTGCGTTTAATGATAACATTCATTTCTTTTAGATATTTGTGTACAAATGTGTCCAAAAATGAAAGTGTTCTAATGTTTCACCACAAAGCATTTAACAGAAACTACCTGCCCACTACCATGAGCTCTCTCTCAGAGGCCCGAAGCCGGATTCGTTGCCAAATGTCCATGGTGAACAGAGTGCTGCTACTGTTGAATATAGAGGTGAGAGAGGACATGAGCGCTGCCATCATTACTGCGATCATCAGACCTCTCAAACCTACAAAACAATGACAGTGAAAGAAAGAATAGATAAGCATAACAAGAACAATAGGACTATCAGAGCAACAAGATGTTAATTAGGAACATAACTGCTAAGTGATGCGCTATTTTTTTTGCAAATGCGTTATAGACTTAAGAATATATAATATTACCAAGTCGAATATAGAATATAGACTTTGAATATAAAAAGTACTTTGAACTATATTTTTCCATTTCTGATCTTTAAAGTGCCACTCTGCCTCAAAATCATATCTAAAGATAAAAGATCTGGGTAGGAAACAAGCATACAATTGAGAAATTCTGGCAAAAGTAACATTAACATTTCTTTTCAAAATAGATAAAACCATAGACTTCCATTGATTTTATATCATGGTAACCCTTAAACCGTATTCACTTTATAGCCCTTAATCCTTTAATTGTGGACAAATGTGGGCACAGAGGACTCAGGTGTGATCCTAATTTTTATTTATTATAAATGTTATATCACTGTCTTCCGATAAAGTTTTTATTTTTATTTGGGGGTATTTTTGAATTTATTTACTTCGAATATTTTCTATGTAAATTATTTCAATGTAAATGAATTACTATGTAGTTTTTTTTTTTTTTTACTACATTAAAATATCATTCTAATAAGTTCTTAGAGCTAAAACCTAAAGATGAAGTGACTTTGCTGTCACCTGGTGTCTTATTTTGGCTTATTTTAGAATGCTCTAAATTAAAAAATTTTCCAATTAATTTCTATGAATTGATGCCCATTTTTGACGCAAATACAAGATTATGGAGTTTTTTTCACCCACTTAACATTGTAGAATTGAGTAAAAAAAAATGATGTGTTACTTAGGAAAAGTAGCCAAGTCTTGTACTGCTCAGATCAAGGGAAGTATTTTTTACAAATAAATCAAAACTATTTTGTCCACATTTGTCCAGTATATGGTTTTAGGGTTAGTCATGTTAGTACATACCCATCACAGAAACATTAGCAAACACACACACAAACTGGGGATATTCTTGTTATGAGAACGACATTGCTACCAACTGAGCCGCATAGTTATATATATATATACACAATTACGATCTATAAAATATATTAAAAAATAAATTAATTGTTAGTTTGTTAACATTTTTGACAAATGATTTTGACAAAGGAACATTTCAAGTAAATGAAAAACATTGTCATACCCACTGGCATGAGCTCCACAACTAACTTTGGGTAAGCAATGTTAGAGCAGCCAACACGAACCCCGCAGATCTTCAGACACTCCTCAGGATCCACACATCCTACTTCATCTGAGAAAATACACAAACATCATCACATTAAGCCACGAAAACAGAGATTTCACTTTTAACCAAATGAACGGTGTGGATAATTCATTAAAAGAACATAAACCCTTTGTCATTGGTTTAATAAATGTTTAGTAACTTTTTCGATAAATCTATAGGGCAAATGCAAGGATGACTGAACGTACTTGGGTAAAGAGCTCTGCTGATCATTCCTGGCATAACAACGAAGAACATAGGGAAGACCTTGAGGTAGCCACCGAGTACCCGAAACCACCTTTGGCATGGGTCAAGTTTTTGGCAGACAGAGACCTTTGCACTATCACCTTCAAACAATAAATAGATGCAATTGCTTGATGTGAAACAGTTTTGAAGCTTAAAAACACATATTTGTAAATTACATTATTGCACTGATAGTCTTCTAATTCTGTTTCACCTGGTCTGTGCACCACACCCATGTGGCAAGAACCATGAGTCCAAAGATCAGGCCAGGCCAAGGAAGATCTCCTGTGACTGGATCTCTGAAGATATGAAAGGCATCAGACCGAGGAAGATGACAAGTGGTGTTGGGAACTGTGATGTTAGGTACAGCGTTCTCATACTGAACCAGCAAACCCTCATACCATCCAACTTTGTCAAAAGCTGCAGAGGAAAATTCATTTGAAATGACTTTCCCAGGTATAATTAATATAATTGACCTTTTCACAAAGGAGGGATCTATACCTATAAACATGAGGACAAATGCTCCAATAACCATGATGACGGTCTGTAAGGCATCAGTGTAGATTACAGCCGTCAGCCCACCCTGCATTAAAACAAGCAACGAGTTGCTGCATTTCAACTAGAATCACATTTAGACATTAGTAATCAAAAATATTAGTGTGGTTTTATTACCAGCTATAGTATAGAGTGCAGTGACGGCTAGCAGCACAACGGTGGAGACGTACAGGTCCCATCCAAGTGACACCTGGATGAATAAAGCCCCTGAAAAAATGTCTGTCTGAAAAGAACACAGTTATGCTTATAATAAACTTTAATATATGTAGCATTTTGCTATGTAGCATTGCTTGTTTACTCGTATTGAAGACCATATAGCATACTGTATTGTTGCTCCATGGCGCAGTTATATAATCAAAACATTTTATGATAATACATTAGCAGTAGTATAACAGTTTTTTTTTTCTAAATATGTTTCAGATTAGCATTCCTTGCAATGGTTTTTGTTTGTTTGTTTTATTGTTTTCATG
The DNA here is from genome assembly GCA_030378365.1 of Hybognathus amarus. Taxonomy (NCBI): domain Eukaryota; kingdom Metazoa; phylum Chordata; class Actinopteri; order Cypriniformes; family Leuciscidae; genus Hybognathus; species Hybognathus amarus. Next base: position 587,691 of record JAQIUQ010007340.1, on the reverse strand, counting down.
AATATATATATTTCATTAAATATATAACAAATATTTAATAATTACACATATAAACTCACCTAAAGGATTATTAGGAACACCTGTTCAATTTCTCATTAATGCAATTATCTAACCAACCAATCACATGGCAGTTGCTACAATGAATTTAGGGTGTGGTCCTGATCAAGACAATCTCCTGTTCTCCAAACAGAATGGGAAAGAAAGATGATTTAAGCAATTTTGAGCGTGGCATGGTTGTTGGTGCCAGACGGGCCGGTCTGAGTATTTCACATCAGCTCAGTTACTGGGATTTTCACGCACAACCATTTCTGGAGTTTACAAAGAATGGTGTGAAAAGGGAAAACAGAGGAGAATGGGCCGACTGGTTCAAGCTGATAGAAGAGCAACTTCGACTGAAATAACCACTCGTTACAACCGAGGTATGCAGCAAAGCATTAGTGAAGCCACAACACGCACAACCTTGAGGCGTGTGGGCTACAACATCAGAAGACCCCACTGGGTACCACTCATCTCCACTACAAATAGGAAAAAGAGGCTACAATTTGCAAGAGCTCACCAAAATTGGACACTTGAAGACTGGAAAAATGTTGCCTGGTTTGATGAGTCTCGATTTCTGTTGAGACATTCAGATGGTAGAGTCAGAATTTGGCGTTAAACAGAATGAGAACATGGATCCATCATGCCATGTTACCACTGTGCAGGCTGGTGGTGTTGGTGTAATGGTGTGGGGGATGTTTTCTTGGCACACTTAAGGTCCCTTAGTGCCAATTGGGCATCGTTTAAATGCCACGGCCTACCTGAGCATCGTTTCGGACCATGTCCAACCCTTTCTTGCCACCATGTACCATCCTCTGATGGCTACTTCCAGCAGGATAATGCACCATGTCACAAAGCTCGAATCATTTCAAATTGGTTTCTTGAACATGACAGTGAGTTCACTGTACTAAAAGGGCCCCCACAGTCACAAGATCTCAACCCAATAGAACATCTTTGGGATGTGGTGGGAACGGGAGCTTTGTGCCCTGGATGTGCATCCCACAAATCTCCATCAACTGCAAGATGCTATCCTATCAATATGGGCCAACATTTCTAAAGAATGCTTTTAGCACCTTGTTGAATCAATGCCACATAGAATTAAGGCAGTTCTAAAGGCCAAAGGGGGTCAAACACAGTATTAGTATGGTGTTCCTAATAATCCTTTAGATGAGTGTATATTCATATATTAAACAATGAGTCTTACTGATATCTTGGTGAAAATGTAGAGGATGAAGAGACAGCACACTCATATAGATTTGATGCGCTGACCCCGAACCTCTTCCTCAGATACTCTGGCATTGTGACCACACCAGCAGAAATATACACAGGCACAAAAATCCAGCCCAAGGCAATAAGGACCCACGCTGCCTACAGAACAATCACACTCGAGGTCTGATACGAGGTTTTGTTTCAGCATGTGATGCAATAAAACTGTCAAACACTTGTTTAGCCCAAGACAACTGCAATATAACATAAGTGAAATCAGTGATTACTGAAACAACACTGAGAGCTTGTAAAATAAGGAATAATTTGTCTGCCATACATTCCACTCAAATCCCCGACTGCAAGTCCACCGCAGCTCCTGTCCCTGCTAATCCAATGAACAGGCCACTGCCTACGTTACTGGACATCAAAGAGGCGCCAATCTGTTGAAACACAATACTGAGAAAACACTCTCAAAACTAAAGGAATCTATGATAACTCAAGCTGAAATAAGCATGCCTTCACACTGACTAAACATAGCATAACTATACAAAATATTACTTATTTAAGTGCAGTATGTATGTGTTGTATATATAATTTTTTATTTAGTTTCAAACTTTACACATTCACTCAACATGTTTACATGCAATCCATTATTTTAAGAGACGTCATTATTTCTCTTTTCCTGGTTGTAATTCCAGACAAAGACTTTGAAAATCAAAATTCTTCCTTGTAGGCTTGCACAAGATAAATGAGAATTACCAGCTTTATTATTGCACCCTAAAAAGACAAAAACTCACTGGCCACCATGTCATGGATCGTCCTGCCAAGAAATATCCTCCCACTGTCCCACGGTTGGCTCTGACTGAGGACTACAAATCAGAAATCTCTAGCATCAAAAATTAATACATCAACATCAATGCAAATGTTGCCAGAGAGGCTGCAAACGTTCACTTACCCATATTCCAACTGCCAACACAAACAAAAAGTAGATTACAACCACAGCGATGTCAGCAGCCTCTAAAGCAAACTTCACAGGCACCTCGGGCTCTGGGGTGGCCGTTACAAGCTCAGGTAAAGCTGGCATTTTCTACAATGCCTGAGGCAAAAGTGTGAACTTTGAAGCAGGTGCTGATTTTATTAATAATTAATCAGCCTGTTTCAGAGAATGCTGAGAATGCACAGAGTTACACATTATATGATAGATACACATCACCACATGATGACGCTGTTAAACTAATTTACTTAAACTAAGTTAACAGCTTATGTTCTTATATTTGAAGACACATATTCATGGATTGGATACATAAATTATATATATAATATAAAAGGACAGAGACTGACTTCAAATATTGCATTTTTTTTAATTGCAGAGTGACTTATAAAAACAAAACAGTAATTTTGTACTTGCGAGACATCATAAATACTCAATGTGACATTCAACTGCATCAGTCCATTCATTTCTTCTTCCAGAATTTGCTGTAATCGTCAACTTTGAAATCATCCTCAAAATCTTCCAAATTCTGTGTAGCTGCTCTCTTTCGGTCCCCTTTTCCGCATCCTGATTTTCCTCTCCTCCTCAGAGAGGGTGGTGATGTCCACGGGCATCTGGCAAAAGAGTAAAAGTCACACACAACGAAAGTACTTTTCTTTTTTTAAAGCTTGGCTTAGTTATGAACAAACCGTTGTATGACAGTTCTTCAAAGAAATTCTTCTTTCGTGTTTCAGAAAAAATAACAGCATAGCAACATGACTTTCATTTTTTGCTTGGATATATATATGTATAAACCACTAACCATCATTATTCTTTTGGGCTCTTTATATCTGATGTTGATGGTGGACCCATCAGGTCTCACTAACAGAACTGGATACATCCTCTCATACTTCTGCCTCCCAAAGCGGACCACACAGGTTCTGTTGGAGTTTGACTGAAAGACTGTGGTGTGAAATGTGGATGTGGCTTGCAAACACCTGTGGGCGACAACAGCCTGAAGACACCTGTGCAAAACAATAAAAGGACATTACTTAACTTAACTTTAAACTTAATTGCCCCAAAGGCATTTTTTTGTGTAGACAGCAGTATACACATGCAACTATAACAACACAACACACAAGCAACATCTAAACATTCCTGAACATCAATGATTACGCTTCAAATAGCAAACCTTGTAACATTTGATGTCATAATTATATTCAGGTTTTATGTTATTTGTTAAGTGAATTGGTCCCACTTTATATTAAGGGGCTTTAAGTACTATGTACTTACATCGAAAAATAAGTACAATGTATTAATGTGGTCCTGTTGTATTGTAAAACACTTTTGCTGCTATTGAGGTATGATACGGGTTAGGGACAGGTGTGGTGGTATGGGTAGGTTTAAGGGAAGGTTAATGTGTGAGGAATGGGTCAACTGTGTAATTACAAATGTAATTACATAAAGTAATTACAGCTGTAATTACATGCTGGTATTTTTAATATATAAGTACAATGTAAAAACCAAAAATTCATTGTAAAGGCAATGACTAACGTTACCACACTGAATTAAAAGACGAGCGAACTTAAGGAATAAATAATCGGTTTACTACTTACCTAAATAAACTCTTGCACGGCTGGCCAATTGCATTTAAAGCCATGATCATATTTGCAACCCTGTAAACGGCTATACAGTAAATGCCTTCATAAGTGTGAGAAGAAAATAGCACAACTGTTCGAAATGAAGAAGGTCACCATCAACAATCATGGCATGGATGTGTGTTCAGAATAGAATGCTCCCCCTGGAAACTTGTACTGCAACTTCCAATAGTTCCGCTATCTGTTTATTCTTTGGATTTTAGTTCACATTTAGAAATAAAACATTTTTTTCTTATTGTGCATAAAATAGATTCACGAAAGCCAACTTCTTTCAGATTTAATAATCAAACCACAATTTAGCATGCAATGTTTTATTAAATTATAATGCATATAATACAGCCTGTCGTAAACCCGTTTAGTTGATTTATTCGTAAGTAACGTTAGTTATTTAATATAAAACGGTACAGTACACATCAGTAAAAATCTAAAAGTCTCAGTCATTTTCTCCTCATTAAAACAGTTTTGTAACTAAAGAAATGTGCTAAAAGTTGTTTTATTTTACATGAAGCAGCCTCATGAGGGCAGGCTTGTTGAGATCACACCATCATCATCATCATCTTTTCGGAAACTTCCCGACAACAAGATCTGTATATTTATGTCTTTAATCAATGGGCTTTATGCACAGCTGCACTACTTCCTGAAATTAAACCAGCTCCCTTGTTTCCTGTCTGCCATTATTGGCCAAATTGATTAATTCAGGTGTGTCTGATTATTGTTGCCGTGACTACTGAGGCCAGGCACACCTGAATTAATCGGATTTGGCCAGATAATGGCAGACAGGAAACAAGAGCTGGCTGAAGTTCAGGAAGTAATGCAGCTGTGCATAAAGCCCATTGGAATGCTTGTCTAAATTTAGCTAATAGGTTTTAACTCTCTAAACTGTTTGTCCAATGAAGTAGTGGAAGTGGGAGCCACTGTCTTCTTATAATGTTCTGCCAGTCTGTCTGCCTCTCTGTGTCCTGAGAGAAGAGCTCCTTGCACTGTGCCATAAAGTGTCTTCATCGTTGCCTCACCTGCAAGAACAAGACCTGAAGATCCTGAAATATATGAAGTGACATTTTTTTTAATAGCCTACTTCATTACTAAATGACAAAGAGAATCAAAATCAAAGGATGGGCCCTTTTACTTCTACCTTATATGAAAACGTCATCCTTAATAACCTATACACTAATATATGCATTTTCTATAATTCAAATAGCTAACCATTACTAATTTTAATTCAATATAATGGTAGGGAATAAAATATCACATACTTCACCAGGACACCGACTACCCACTAGGGTTCTGCCAATGTGTTCATAACTTTCCCATCAACACCAACAGGGAGGAAAGTGTAAGCTCCCTTTACAAACTTGTTGCTGCGCCACTTGGTGCTAAAAATGGACTTTGGCTGAGGAATGTTTGAATGTCCTTGGGAATAAAGAAAATATTAAATGATGACAAAAACATTTTAAGTTAACTTTTTAGAAACTTAATTAATTTTAAGTCGAGAAACTGACATATCATTAAAAAGTAATAGAAGTAATGATATGGATATTTCTTTAAAGAGGATTTCTTTACCAAAGAACATTTTGAAATGATCAGTTATAGCAGTTGAGAGTTCATCATGCCGTCATGGTTTCAATCAGGTCAGCAATATCTCCTGGACACCAACCACTTAAGATATTACCAAACCTAGAAGAGAAAATTAAAGATTAATAAATATTACAATGTAAAAAAAGGTTTTTGTTACAATGATTTTTCTTACATTTAACTATCATTATTATTTCTGCTGTTTAGAATACATATCCAGATTTCTCATACGGCATTTATACTTGTAAACGTGAGAGGAAATAATTTAACATTAACATAAAAAAAATCATTTAATGCAATATTAACCTTTCCTTGGGTCTAGGACAGAAAAGTACTGCAAGTTCTTGAGCCAATGCGCTTTATTGGTGGATACTGAGGCAGGCGTGTCACCCTCATAAATGAGGCTGATAGTCCCAACTTCATTCTCCCAGAATGCCTCTTTCATACTCCAGAAAGATCTTGGCAATATTGCCAAAGCACAGCTTATCGAATGACCTCCATTTTCTTGGTTGGGAGACTGGGGATGAAGAGGCTGGAAGCTTGAGCTTTTAGACAACCTTCACACACATATAAATGTGTGAAAAATCTGTAATCTTCAGACAGCAAGATCATCCTCAAAATACTCAATCCTTATCAACACATACCCAGTGAAAATGGTCACTATTACATGATCGGGCTAGAATCTCTTCTCCATTCTCACAGACAATGCAAACTGGGTACTGCGGACTTTTTCATCAGAAGCAGCTTCAGTGTGAGCAGCCGGAGAGGAGCTACAGAGAAGGTTCCATCCCATTTGATCTTACGAACTTCTCTTTCAGCAGCAAACAATCCTTAGGGAAGTCCTCCAGTAGTATATCTACAAGCTGAAACATTAAACTGACAGACATATAACAATTAACAATTTACTTAGCAATAATTGCAAATTAATGCAGATCATCTTCTCAACACATCATACCCTGCAACATTGAGAGTGTCACCCATGTTGATATAATACTGCCAGGAGTCAAGAGAGATTCCGTGGAGGTCTGAAGCTCCAACATCAATCAGCATGTCTTTGCCAACTAAAGAAAAAACACTCTGCATTCTTCTTTTCTTATCCTCGTCTTGCAAGCTGTCAATCACTACTTGGGTTTTTTCAGCATAGTGTTCACCTAAACTCTTTCCGTGTTTAAACCACAGGTGTTGAATAATGCCCTCCCCAACTTCATATGCACGACTGGCCATGTTTGCATCCACCTTGTGTCCCTTGTTACTGTAAAATGTTTCTGTGCCCATGTCAGGGACCTGGTTTAGAAGGCCAGACTTTTTTAGTAGACAGTAGACAGGGTTTTCATCTGACGCCCCATGGATGTACTGAGCTCCAGTATCAAGACATCGCATTTCCCTTTGACATGAAAAAGAAAGAAAGTGACATATACTGTTAGATATGAATTCAGCATATAATCTAAACAATTCTATATGACTGCATTAGAGGATCAGAATTTATCCAGGTTTAAGGGCCTGTAAAGAGACAAAAATGCCCCATATATTTAAAATTGGTAGGGTAAAATATCAGATTTGAACTGAATTTAACATCATGTGATGCATACATTCTTTTGACAGCAACAAAAAAAAGGAAAAAAGTACTATTTAATGGAAGTGAAACTAAATCACGGGTCCATAGATTTCAGTTTCCTGAAACAGTTTCCTCTACTTTTAGCACACAAACCTACTTTTACTCATTTATCACAAGTTAAAACAATGATACAATAATAAACGAAATTAACAGTTAAATTATTATTAATAATACACAATAAATAATGTATTTCATTGTTATTATATTATTGCATAACTTATTAGCTAATACATGTTCTATGAACTTTTTACTATAATACACTTATCATTTGTCACGTGTTTTTCGTGTTGGTATTCAAAGGATAATGCATGCTATACGAGGTATAAAGTTAATGTTTTCACCGAGAGTTGCAGAAGCTACTCTTCCTCCGACCTTCTCGGAGGCTTCCAGCACCGTGACGTCATTAAACCCGTATTCTTTCAGCTTCTTGGCTGCAGAGGAGTCCTGCCACACCAGCTCCAACCACCACGATACATGGGTTTCTGAGTGCCATGTCTATAATACTGAAGAAGGTATTACGTTAACACTAATCACACACAGCAGAATTACTACAAATAAGATGCATTAGGCTACTAGAGAGTAGCCTACATTGTATTCCTATCACAACCAGTTTTTTAAGCTTTTTGAGTTAATTGGTAGGTTTAGACGAAATATTAAGTTAAAGTTAGCTATAACGAAAATAGCTATAACGAAATATTTACTTACCTAGTTACTGCGCTAAATGCTGACTATCCACCTTTATTTAGTTGCATTGCTTAGTTCCACTTCCTGTTTTCCTGCCATGACTTCAGTTCGATTTAGAGGCGGTGTTTTATTTTGTTCTGACTCAGAGTCAGAAGGTCTGAAGCTAAAGTAGAAGAAAAACGTCGTCATGGTGTTTCCACCTCATCGTCGTTCAACCCCAGTATACACAGTTGTCCAATAGAGGGCAGAAAACCCTAAGAAATTTTGTCCAATTTTGAACACCTGGAATGGACAGTTTTTTTTCTGAATTGCTGAAAGCCTGAACACCTAAACCAATTTGTCGAATAAATCTCATTTGAAAATCTCATGAACTCTTTTTGTAAAACTCTAAACACATTCTCACTTACTAAAAATCACTGTGGCGGTCTTGTGTTGCAAAACACTAACCACAGAAAAGCAAATGTTCAACACAACTAAAACACAGTTGTCATCGTTTACACACAACTCAAAATTGTTTACACTTATTTAAAATGATGTGATCAAATCTGTTCAAAATAAGCCAGTGCACAGGTACACTGAATGTAGATATGAATAATAGAAGGAAACAATTTGAAAAGGAGAGGAGGAAGAGGATAGAAAAAGCAAGATGTGGACAGTGTTGTCAAGGCTGAATCCCGCACACTAGGTTTTTTTCTCATTGCCTGCAAGAGACGACATTGCCTGTGATGTGGACAAAGTCCTCAGGCTGGACCCAACATGAAGATGTGATGCTGAAGCAGAATGAATCTCACTGACTTTGATTTGTGAGTGTACTGTAACATGCTTTTCATTTAGAGTTGTTTTTTGTTTTGTTTTTTTGGCTTTTGCAGTTGGACTACTGTATTTTTACAGTAAACAAGTCCTGAAATACAGACATTCAGTAATATTCAGTACAATACTTGCAATGTGAGACACCAATATGCTTGTTATTTACTGTCATTGTGAAGCGTCCTTGAGTTTGGAAAAGGCGGTATATAAATTAAACGTATAATTATTATTAATATGTGGTGCACTCTCAGAAAAAGAGGTAAAGCTGTCACTGGGGGCTGCTTTTTAAAATGTAACAGTTACACTTTTGTACAAGGGTGCATATTGGTTCCTTAGTGGTACATATTAGCACCTAAAATGTACATAAAAAATAGAATACTAAAATGTACATATTAGCATCTAAAATTAAAATGCACATATTAGCACATACAATTTCTATATTAGGACCTAAAATGTACATATTAGCACCTGGAATGTACATATCAGCCCCTAAAATGCACATATTAGCACCAAAATGTAAATTTTAGCACCTAAAATGTACATATTAGTACCTAAAATGAACAAAAGCTTATAGTGACAGCTTTTGTACCTTTTTTCTAGAGAGCGTAGTGTCCGAAACCATAGTGGACGTTCCTGAGTGCACTTATTCAATCCCACAATGCACTGCAATAACAAATGTACAACTGCTGTACGGCTACAACGGCTGTCCAAATTCAGCGCACTCCTTTTCATTCACCTACTTCAAGTGAACAGTATCTAGTAGATTAACATCAGGGAATAGTGATGAGGGTTTAGGGCGATTTCAGATTCCGACATGGTTTTCAGAAAGTGGGTAATGGTTTCAAGAATGTGATTTAGCATTTATGAAAAACTGTACATAAACTTCAGCAGGATTAATCAATTCAAGTGACAGAGAAAAATAAAAATGTAAAAGAAAACACAAGTTTTCATAATGGGGTTAAATCAAGAGGTGCTCTTGCTTTTCATTAATGACAAAATGTCTTGTTATTGGGTTTTCTCTGCTCAGACAATATTGTTTGAAACAGATGTAATGGAGCGCTGAATGCGAAACTTAAATAAGCCAGTCAAAATGCCCATTTTTAATCAGTGTCCTCTAAATTCATCTATCTGCACTTAAAGCTGCTTTGCAAAGCTGACACTTTTCAGCACTCGAAGTCTGGCCAGTGGAGAACCAAGCCATTCACTTTTGTCACAATACAAGCCGCCCTTTTGTTCAGCCAGGCTCGGATGAAGTCAGTGACCTTGTTGTGGCATTAATTCATCATCGGTGTAATTTATCATCTTTTGCCATCATTGCATGCAGCTTAGCATACAATAATCTGTGGTTCAGTCTCAAAGCAGGGTTGAACAGATCTGATCCATCGAGAAAGCAGTGAGGGGTAAAATCATGTCAAAAAAAGCTGAGTGAAAAGACTAGCTACACCACCAAACAACAGGCGTCTTCTGCTGCTCAGGGGAGTGACACTGCTCTCCACTCTCATTGTTTATCTTTGTTTGGATGGCCAGTGACTGCATGTACAGACAATTTTGATAGCTGTTTATCATTGTGACAGAAATGTGCCCCTGAAAAGATACTTTTCATGCATTACACACGCAAGTTACGTGCTTTATGTGTTTTTATCTTTAAGAAATGATCATAAATCTGTTGTTGGTCACATAAATATGAGTGTTTTGGAAACATCAATGTGATCATATTTCTCAAGATGATTAGATGATGACTGAAGGATATTGTTAGATTTGGAGAATGTTTGGTTTGAGAAGGTATGAGGCTTTTTTCCCATGGTGCTGTTTTCACTTTATGATGAAGTAACTTGTCAGGACAGGACAGTCCAGGGGCAATGCGCTGTATCATCTGTTTGTCGACAGACAGTCCCACCCCAAAAACCCAAAGCCCCCTAGACACAATGTATGCTATCTGCAGTATATACAACTGTGCATGTGCATTGATAGTTTACACTTTCTTAAGAAAAGTGTCCTGCATTTTCTTATGAATTCCTATATAGTGGCCCCAAAAATTGGGCACTTATGACACAATGTAAATATCTTTGCATTACGTATCAAAACAATGGCACTTATTGTACAGAAATGAAGCATAAGCACACTACAAAAATGACAAAATTAAGTTTATGAAGCTTCAAAGTATAAAAAAATAGATTTAGGCCTGGTTTTACAGACAGAGCTAATATTAAGCCAGAATGAGCCTTAGTTTAATTAGGAAATTTATAGATTTTATAAACACGCCTTTGGAAATAAATGGTTGCACATTACTTTACAGTCCTGTTCTGCATGGAAATACTATGTACTTAGTATAGCAATTAAAATAACTGGGTTATAGGTACTAACCCTGAACCTACCCCTAAACCTGACCTGAAAAGGGTTAAGTTCACCCAAAAATGAAATCCTAATAACTCATCCTCATGTCGCTTTAAACCTGTAAGACTTTTGTTCACCTTCGGAACACAAATGATATTTTGATAAAATCTTAGAGCTTTCTGACCCTACATAGACTGCAACATAATCTATTCAAGGCTCAGAAAGTTAGTAAAGACATTGTTAAAATACAGCGATTCAACCTTAATTTTGTAAATCAATGAGAATACTTTATGCACACAATTCTCATCCCAAGGGGTCATATACTGACGTCTTTGACAATGCGTATACATCCAACGCACATGGCACCCTTTAGCGTCAATATGAGATGCAGATATATATGGGCCAGGAGGCACCACCTAGTGGTCTAACCCTAACCCAGACTTAAACCTAATCATAACCGAAGCATGTTATATTGATGCTAAAGGGTGCCATGTGCATCGGATTTCAGACGCATTGTCAAAAGCGTCACCATATGACGCCTTAGAATGAGAATGCGTTGAAAATCCGATGTGAACAGCATCAGAGAGACTGACACTGAAGAGAATAAATTGTTGAAAAAAGTAGTTATTTTTGTTCTTTTTTTTCTTTTTTTGCAGACAAAGTATTATCATTGCTTCATAACATTAAGGTTGAACCACTGTAGTCAATGGACTATTTTAATGATGTATTTACTACCTTTCTGGGCCTTGAAAGTGGCAATCAGTCTCTGGGGATCAGAAAGCTCTCGAATTTCATCAAAAATATCTTAATTTGTGTTCCGAAGATGAACTACATGAGTAATTAATGACAGAATTTTCATTTTTGGGTGAACTAACCCTTTAACTCATGTAGTTACCTTATAGTGCCAGTATTTTCTTGAATAAGTATACTGTAAGTACACGTAGCTGTAAAATAAAGTGTAGCCAAAAAACGTTCACTGGTTTGCTTTCAGTTAAAACAGCTTCATGATTTCAATTAAGGTTAATAGTTAGCAGTATGAATCGATTTAGAAAATGGTTCAGGGAAAGTGAAGTTTGTTCTGAGAACTGTGTTATTATTTGTTTGCAGATGCTGCTTTATTTTATATTTTGCATCTAATCAAAGCAATTCTGCCAATTTTTAAATGTGACTTAAGTGTCCATACTTTTTGGCCAATGTGAACAACATTTGTCATTGATTGGAATCTTTAGGTAAATTAATTGTATGATAAAAGTTATCTTTTAATATGCATTCATCATATACAAAGGGATGCAGTAGGTCTTTAAGTTGGTGTTATTATTGTACGAGAGATGACAGAAGCTGCAGAGCTCTGTGAGGGTGCAACTTTCTCCCAGCACAGTAAACAGCAAAAAGTAACCCAAACAATACTACATTTGTTTTGCGCATCAGAGAGCCCATTGTGCGCCCGATGGTGAGCTCTCCATCAGTTTCTCCTGGCACAATAGGCGGAATGGTTCCTGCCTTCTGATACAAGAGATGGGTATGTATGCCACTCATGTCATCCGCTGTTTCAGAATCAGCCTGGCATGGCTGTATTTGTAAGACTAATGACAGCATGGCTGAGAGAAAAGCATGATTATGTTCACTCATGTAATCATTATGCCTCAATGCTCCTGTCTACCGGGGCAGGGGAATCAAAAGGAAATGTGAGACGGCAAGCCAAAAGCTCTCATCTTCTCACACAGGGGAAGGCTGTTAGACAGTGATAACAGGGCGACTCATCCCTTACTTTTTAGAAACTCATCTCAATCTCAAAGGACTGCATTATACATGCTTCACCATATTTAAACCATTCATTAACAGAATGGTTAAACTAAACGGCATACAATTTTCGACCACCAAAGATAGGCCTACCTCTTTCTTGCTATTATGTGATACAAATTAAATGTTTATTTATTTAGGGGTTCAAGTATGAAGTGCTGACACCCTATTGTAATTGTACTGATTTTTATTATTATTATTATTATTATTATTATTATTATTATTCTCCCTGAAACGCATAGTGCAGACCAAACCGTAAGTGCTGGAGCTCTGAAACTTTGTCAACTGGTAGTACAAAAATCGAGGAGAGGTTATCAAATTATGAGCCCAATTGGCCCATAGGTGGCGCTATAATAACCAATTGCGCGAAACGGCTCATAACTCCTGAGACCGTAAGTCGTACACTCAAGTGTCTTATATCATTGGAAAGCTCTTCACCTGACGAAAAAAACGTATATCTCCGATTTCATTTCCGCCATGATAGATTTTCCGCCATTTTGAATTTTGTTCGAAAAACTACTTTTGCGAACTAGTCCCTGGTTTTTTGCCCGATTGGAACCAAACCAGTGCAGAAATGTTCTCTGGAGTCTGAAGATCAATAATTATCAAAAAATGTGGAAATTTCTATTTCCGGTTGTTAGGGGGCGCAAAATAAACGTTGTGGGAGGAGCCTATTTTACTAAAATGGCTATAACTCGAGAAGTAAATGAGCTATCTTCACCAAACTCGGTACACATGTGTATGAGTTCAATTTGAGGTCATATTAAAAAATTCGCGACGATTGAACACTAGGTGGCGCTATAACATGAAAAAAACATATAACCACCTGACCGTTAGTCCGATTGACTTGAAAATTGGTATGCAGTGTCTTGGAGCAAGGACCCATGTATATGTAAGAGGACATTGGCGTATCTCAAAAAACATGGCCGCCATCGGCCAATGAAGTTTGAGCACCCATGAAACAAGGTTAACGAAGGCCGATTCGAAACGAAACTCGATGGGCATGTTCAACTCATGGCCCTAGAGGTCTGTAAGAATTTTGAAAGAAATCGGCCACTAGTTGGCGCTAACGAGTTTTATGGCTCTGTAATCACGTGGCGTTGGACAAATCCCCACAATATATATATCGTTTGATAGATCTCCTCTTGCTGAACAACTTTGTCTATAGAAACCATTGCTGTCAATCAAATCGTTCATTAAATATTCCATGAATATGTTAAAAACCTACTTTTGCGAACTAGTCCCTGGTTTTTTGAATGATTGGAACCAGACCAGTCTTGGACAATTCTCTGGACTCTCTAGATCAATAATTATAAAAAAAAGTTGAACTTTTGCATTTGGTTGGCCAGAACCGTCTCATTTAAATAATGGGCGTGGCTAAATTAATTAAAAAGCCTATAAATCATAAACAAAAACTCTGAACTTCACGAAAATTGGTAAGCATATGTGCGATAACATCATTAACAGGCATGCAAAGTTTTGTGGAGATTGGACAATAGGTGGCGCTATAACTGTCAAAAATCTTAAAAACCATGTATTCTCTATGGTAAATTTTCAGTACTGACTGTAAATGGGTCTTACTAAAATAATTTAATGTCTTTTGATGATTGTTGTCCTTAAAGACCTTAACTGCTTGAACCCCCGATAAATGCTGCTTGCAGCTTTAATTTTTTGTATTTTTGCACATGTTTTGTAAAACATTATTATAATTATGTTACCATTATTATACATAATGCATATATACATTTAGGCCTGTTAATTTAATAAGCAATGGAATACATTGCTTGGTAAAATAATAAGTAAATAAATCAATATAATATGCTGAATTATGCTGAGTTCAAGTAGGCTATTTAAAATATTCGGGTTATGCTAGCCTATAAGAAGGGGTCAGAAAGGATTGCAGGTTGATCTTTTCATCTTTTATTATAGCCTTGCCATAGGCTCCATCCAACCCGGTATCACAACAAGACGTGAAAATAATCACGTTGGTCCACTTTGGAAAACGTGTAGATGTCACGTCTAACCCCCTCAAACGTGAAACTTACACGTTTGCGTTCAACACGTTCCAGTGGAGAGATATCCTTTTCACCTTGAAAATAATAAATGTTTTTTGACTTTTAAATAGAACATTTCTCAGTGATCGTCAATAAAACAAAATTCTATTTTTCTCGGTTTAATGAAAACCAATAGGTCGTTATGGCAGAGGCGATTGCGTGTAGAATAGGTCAACATCGGGTATCTCTCCACTGGAACGTGTGAACGCAAACGTGTAAGTTTCACGTTTGAGGGGGTTAAATCTGTGATATCTACACATTTTCCAAAGTGGACCAACGTGATTATTTCACGTCTTGTCGTGATACCGGGTTGCAACATCATAAATGCAATTGTAAAACACAACTATTAATCTTTAAATCTGAATCAGTCAGCCGTGACTTAATATCAACGCATCAATTATATCTCTGTCTGGCTAGGAGCTTTATAGATACTGGGGGTTTGAAAGACTAAGGTCACATCTTCTGAAGAACAATATTCAGAGCTGATGTGTTGGCCAACTGCCCAAAAGCAGACTGAATTTTTTAAGTGCTGCTGGTCCTAGTGTCCACAAGCTTATCATATATATATATATATATATATATATATATATACACACACACATATATATATATATATATATATATATATATATATATATATATATATATATACACATATATATATATATATACATATATATATATATATACATATATATATATATATATATATATATACACATATATATATATATATATATATATATATATACATATATATATATATATATATATATATACATATATATATATATATACACATATATATACATATATATATATATATACATATATATACATATATTTATATATATATATATATATATATATATATATATATATATATATATATATATATATATATATATATATATAAGGGAATCCATGTTATATACTTTTTTAATATATAATGTTGATCGGTTTGGTCCAATTTTCCAATTTCTCAAATGTTATAGGACAATTTTACGCATGCCTACTACAACAGTCATTTTGAATAGTCTAGCACAATTTCACAGCTGGAAATGTTACACCTTGCGAGCAAAGAAGAGAAAGTAATTGAACATTTCTGCTCGGACTGTTTATCTTTCTTCTGAATAATTGCCTATAGCTCAAACACGGGACAGTTTTGGGCTCAAACAACCGCATCAAATCACTCACAAGTCACAACAAAATTACGCCGCGCGCGTGGAGCGCAGACCTGTCGACGCAGCATCTCGGCGCGCATTTCAGTGAAAGCGCATTCATGTCAGGAGCGTAATCGCATCCTTGCGGGATTTGTCACCAGTGAGCATCATTCCGCTTTTATCACAAGGGGAGAGCAGTTACTGCAGGGACAATTCATGCAGAATGAGTGTTATGACATCTGCGTCTACTCTCTTGAGGGAGTTGGTTAATTTGGACTGCAAAAACATCTATTACTGAAGTAAAAACGCTTGTACGACCTTCAAGGTGAGTTTTGCTTACTTTTTATTTATAGATAATCAATGTGACCAACAGATTTTGTGTAGCCTATAACCATTTATAAAGCCGTTTAGTAGCCTAATTATGAGTAGCCTACGTTTTATATAAAGGCATTTAACGCGTTTTCATTTGAACAATCTATCATTATGTTTCTAATCGCTTGTAAGTTTTTCATTAGTAACTATTTATTCAATTAGTCACTTTAGGGCTAGTCACTATCCCCCGACTTACTATTTATCCTGTACTTGTCTTATTCAATGAATTGTCAGAACATCTTTGTGATCTTATTAAGAGTAAAAAATCATCTAATAATGATTTAGGCCCACTATTAAATTTAGAATATTTACCAATAACTAAATAGCTTAACCTTACATACCTTAACATACCTAATATACATAAATCTCAGGTATATTCAGAGAATATTCAGGTTCTTGGGCTAAAACACTCTTAACCTTGAGTATTCGGACACTGACAAAATGCCTCACAGGTTCAGTGACGTGCTTTGAAACTAAATCATCTGTCCGCAGGGTTTATCTGTCAATTAAGAGACTCTCTAAAAACTTTGTTGAATGAGTGCTTGCACTCAAAGGTCTAACATTAGATGCAAATTGCATTCATGGCACGCTGCTTCAGCAAACTTCCATTAAAGAAATTGAAATATGTGTGTGCAACTTTTTTGGAACCTAAAATCCAAGTTATTTGGCTTCAGTATGACTCTTGCCCTAGAGGTAAATGGAGGACAGAGAGAGCGAGAGAGAACGAGTTCAAGAGCCCCTGATATTTTTCAGCTCCCAACCAAACCACACATACATGTGGCATGCTGTGAGCTTTCTTATGTGGTCGTTCACATCCTGATAAACGCCACTGAAGGCAATCAGTGCATCTGGTGTCTTAGTTTTTGCAGACAGTCTAGCAATGGTGTTTTCCATGCTTTAAAACAGGCTAGAACCCAGCATGCCCTGAACATGCAGTGGCTTGTGGGATGCTGAACTCTTGACCACAGGACAGCCAGGTGTGTGCAACTAAACAGAGATAATGTCTCTCAAATGACAAAAAAAAGTTTACTTTTACTCTTATTATATGCACTGTCACTAATGTATACATACATTAAACAGCACAATAAATAATTTGATTCATATTTTTTTATTAAAAGAGCTGATTGATAATAAAACTCAGCAAAGTGTGTTTTATGTTTAACTTAGAAGCATAATGACTTCACTGCTTATTCATTTTTCATGCTTTAAATTCAATTTGAGATATTGATGGACCTAAGTCATTTAACTTTGAGAAAACAAATCAATATCATGGTTTTAAATGATCTGTGGGCGCAACGTGTTTGCTATTTTTATGAGTTTCTCACAACTGTCCTCAGAAAGTCTGTTTGAGGAGGAGACAGAACTCTGAATGAACTTTCAAGTTTGAAAGTTTCACTTGACCTCTGACCTAGTGTGCATTTCTCAAGTTACACTGTGTTTACAATCTCTGCAAGACAATCTACACAATAAAATAAATCCATGCATGTAAGCAATCATCTTAAATTGATAGTTCACCCAAAAAAAAAAATCATCCTTGACTCACCCAAGTTGTTCCAAACCTAAATTAATTTCTGGCTTCTGCTAAACACAAAAGAAGTTAGTTTGAAGAATATGGAAGTCAATAGGCCCCATCAACTGTTTGATTACCCACATTCTTCAAAACTTGATAGGATGGGAATCTCTAGGCACCTCATGATTCGAATTACGATTCAGAGGGCTGCAATTCGAATGCTAAAGCAATTATCGATTATCTGAATCTTTTTTTGTGTGTGTGTGACTATAAATACTTCGCTTTAAAAGTACAAATAATGACGCATATATTTTATTAACAACATATTTTATTAACATTACAAAGAACCAGCAGGAAAATAAATGTGTGCCTGAACTAGCCGCATAGGCTACTTTTAGTTAATTAATAATATAACAACGACCGTTACAGAGTGTTTAACCTCCTCTGGGTGGAAACATGTCATATGGCTTCTCTTTTCAAAATATTATAGTTTTATTCTACAAAGCATATACTAGTGTGGCTCTTGTCCAGCTCCTTTCCCCCTTCAACTTCATAAAAGCCAACATTTGTCCATACGTCAGCTGTTAATAAGTAGGGTGTTTGGATCACGCTCAACCATCGTCTCTGCTATGTGCAGGCCACAGACGGTCCGGGCACCTGCACTTCAGCGCTTCACAGTTTCCGTGCAATATTACGCTATTATAAATAAAAATATGAAAAATCGATTTTTGATATTTGTGTAACGATTCAGAATTCGTCCACGTTTGCATCACTATGCATCTAATCGTAAAAGATGGCAGAATTTTTCATTTCTGGGTGAACTATCCCTTTTAAAGTCAGCATGAAATCAAATTTGATAAATCTTCTTTTTACATGTAATATTGTAGTGTTTATTATAAATGATTTATCTGTGCACTTCATTATTTAAAAAAAATCATGTTATAATCTTCAATCAAATACATTACCCTGCCCTCCCCATCGAAACAACCTCTCTTCAATTTTCGGTCACGTGGAATGGCGGAAGGGTGCGGCAGAGATCCGATGAGGGTGCGGCTATCTGGCAGGGGCGGAGTGGGACCCAAAAATCTACCGGCAAATTTTTAAAGACCACCGGCCCTCGTCGCGGCAGGATTTATATAGCATTTACGGTTTTACTGATTAAAAGGAACTTTGTTGTACTATGCTGGAGTAAAGTTCATAAATGGTCCTATGGATAAAGCATACATTTCCTATAGGACTTTGTAAAACTATATTGGGTGGACTCTGTTCCTCTAGGGGGTTCGGGGGCATGCTCCCCACAAGAAAAATTTAGTAGATTTTAAGGTTAAATGCATAAATCTACATGCTCTCTGAGAGATCAAAATTAAGAGCTTCAACCCAAGAACTGCTCGTTGAACAAAGAAAAAGCATTGTACCAGGACAATAAACAGGGCTCAAGCATCTTTTTCAGTTATGAGCGTCTCAGTCTGCATTACATTATCGATGTTTTTAGGATGCCAAACAATTATTATAATGTAATAATGTAATTTATTATATAATTATTCCTATGACGTAAAATCCATTTAGCCTATAAATGTACTATATAAATGAAAATGAGTATTTCAAAAGTATTTATTTAGCCTACATTACACTATAATATAGGAAAATTAAAATACTTTTGTCCTAATTTCTTCACTTGCAAGAAAAAAAACCTTTTATTTAGGAGAAAACACTAGATGACCGTTGGATGACCATGATCGCGTGAGCAAAGTAATCATGCAGCACAAACAGGATGCTATTCTTAAAGTCTTGTGCTGTTTTATTTATTCACAAAGCCATATCATGGTTTCAATTTTAGTTTGTTGGCAAAATATATCGCTAGAGACCTTAATGTTAGGTTATACATTTTACATCTTTCCATATGTGTTGGGAAAAGGGAGAAGAGAGAGTTCAACAAAAGCCGGATTTGAACTCACGTAGAGCACATCAAAAGCTGCTTTCATAGGCTTTCGCTCTACCACCTACGCCACTGTAGCTATTCCATTGCGAGCATCTTTTTGCTATAAAGAGTCACTTAGTGCAAATATGTGCTCCGTTATGGAAAATGTTAAAAAATGTTTTCTTCCATTCGCTTAGCCCAGTGCACATGGAATTGCAATAAATACATTTTATCAGACCGGCCCTCGCGGCCTCGAAACTCTACCGAGCCCACCGGGAAAACTCCGACTCTCCCGACTGCCACTCCGCTACTGACTCTCGGTGCACCGCCTCTCAGAGAATTGCATTCAAATCTGCCTCCATTTTGTTCCAACAATCCAATCAATTCACGAAGGACGAAATCGAGCCCTGCCCTACATTTTGTTCTAATTTCAGAAGCCGTTTCACTCAAATATACGTCACAACATGGAAAAAATCTCAACTTCCGTTTCACGCAGACTTTAAAGTATATCAAACAGGAAATTGATGTGATGTTCACACCACATGATAACGACTTCGCTCTGTTTATTCTAAGCGTGTTGCAGTATAGTCGTCTGCGCCTTTAAATGCTCAAGCTCTTAAAAGGTGGATTCTGATTGCTAAAAATGATTCCAACAATGTTGTTTCTCTGTGCCTTTATCGTTAGCCTACATTTGTGGTGTGGAGTGGACTCTGCTATACTTTATATTTACAATGATTTTAGAGGTATTATCTTTGGCGTGAACGGGCCTTTATCACAGACAGTTTACACTGATTTTACATAACAATTTAAATGTTTAAATCAGAAGCATCATTAAATGCGATCCATCCAGTCTGCTATGAACAAGAGTTCTCTCAACACCTTAAAGAAGAGCCTGAAGTCAGTGTTACTGTATCCCAAACAGCTGTATTGGCAAAAGTATCTGGCAGATCGTCTGTGAGGATGAGTCAAGCCTTGCCAGGGAATGTTATTAGCCTAACTGTGGCGTGAGCTCAGGACTTCAGGCACTGCCGGAATGTAGTGAATCAGGGAGACCGTCCTCCTCCCCAGGCAGAACTATGAAATGGAGCATGTTGGGGAATACAGATAATTAACACTAATCTCATAAGGAAGTAATAAGAAACTTCATAGATACACTGTAAACATAGTTTGTTATTCATATTGTGTGATAATTGTTTTGGTTTGCTTGATTTAAAACTCCATATTGACACAATATTTAGTTTGCATACATTTGTTTTTATCTTGAAATCTATGTTCATCTGGCAGAAGTTCATATGCAAGCATCATTTGATCATCACTGTCTGATGTTTAAAATAAATATGATTTTTATTGCATTAGAATTCTTTAAATGTATTTTAGGTGAGCTGCCTCTTGGTAAAAGCAGAGATTAGGAGGATGGATGGGGAGAGAGTGGTGCCTGCCTCCTCTTAAACTCCCCAGTATGAGACACTAACACAAGATAGAGAGGACTAGCAGGACAGAAACACTTTGTACAAAACATCTGCTTGTACACTTCACTTGAACTGACAAAATGTCCACACTATCTTGACTGATTGCTAAAATGTTGTAACGTATCTCAACCCTGTGGAAAAGACCAGCATGTAGTGTTTTGGATGAGGGTTTTAACTAGCAAGAGTATTTTTTGGTCAAAGAGCTTCACTCATACAATCAGGTTGATTTAAAGAGTCCAAATTTGGCAAAATATTCGTGCATCCTCATCTCAGAGGGTGTTCTAGTCTTGATCTGACACAGCATATATCATCTCACATACGCACACCCACATTTTCAAGTCATGCAGGTCACATATGCAACAATCTCAATTCTGCCGGTCACACATGTGCAACATGCAACGTAATAATAAATCAGTGCTGCGTGTGCTCTTGACTTGTGAGATCTCCCACATGTGTCGTTCTGGAATGCTTAACTCAGAACAATGATGTCACTGATTCTGGGTTCACTCTCCTCTCTTATCGTGAAATCTGACAGTTCAATGCACGTCCAATCAAATCTCATAAAGGACTGACATTCTTAATCAGTGCTATCAAGATAAAAATAGCTTAAATAGCTCAGTTCATCTTGTTTTTTTGGCATTCTACAGGCTTAACAGCTGCAAGTGTAGTATTCAGACTGGCAAATTTTGCGCATTCTGTACTGTACCAGAAAACTATTTGAGCATTTTTTTAAAGGGCTTTTCACAGTGCGGTCAACCCCAGGTTTTCGTCGCTCTAAACCTCATTTTTATCTCTGCGTAAAAGAACGTTTCACATTTGTTTTTACCCAGGGTTATGAAACCCTGCTCCAGAGGTTATCACCGGTGTTAACCCCGCATTGTGGTGCCAAAAGTTAGCAGTGTGAAACAATGGTGTTAGAACGTTTACGATTAGATGCTTAGCAACTGACAACCAATCGTGTGCTTTGGGGAGTCTTGGAAACTGCGATTTGTATATAGTTGTTCCAGCATTTGATAGGAAAAATGGCAACTTGAAAATAGCCTCTATGCACGATCGCTCCCGGGTTTGTCTCAGCACGCCCAGTTACTTCCAGTGCTGCGTCAGTCTATGGTCAGAAGCCGGTTTTGCGTTAGATGGAGATAGTGTCAAATTACACTTGCTGTTTATAAAAACGTCCTGCGGTTAACGTGAATGATGTTAACAACACTGTGAGGCAGTTAGCTGTCACACAAGAGTGAAAAAGAGAAGTTATTTAAATTATATATTTCGAGCTACATCAACAACTTTGAGGGTTAGTATTCTCTCTCATATCGATTCAAAATTCGACTATCGAATCAGCGTTTCTAAAATCGGTTGTCTCAGTTTCAAAGTAACGGATTTTATTAAAGTTTTGCCTCTATACACTTGGCCTGCTGAACGCGCTTCTGGAAGTAGAGACGCTGACTGAGATTCTTTTGGACATACGTCATCAGGGTTCGTGCATAGAGGCTATTGGAGTGAAGAGACCTGCTGTGTCAGAAATCTCCCATTACTCACTATATAGTGCTCTGCTCTCTACCCCCAACATAGGGGGTAGGGAGTAGTGTTTTGAGTGGAGATTTCAGACGCCAGCAATTGTTTCTTTCTAACCGTTATTGTTTGAGAAATCCACTCAGTTGGTCCAATCAGTGAGCCTGACACTGCAAATATGCAAATAAGTACTTTAACCCAGGGTTTAGGAATGTAGACAGTGTGAAATGTCATTTTATGAAACCGGGAAACGACTTACAATTTTTTAGTTTTTTTTTTTCAATCGCTAGGACCAATTTTTTCAATACTTGGGTCACTTTTTGCAAAACTCTTCACACAGCACAGCAGTATATATGAGCTAAACTGAGGATCACTTATGATTGCGTTGGCACAAACTGCATCCACTTACTTTCACGGTTGTGGTGCAGGCGGATGAAGAGGCAGAATCCAAATTCAATCATAACTTTACTTACAAAATATCTAGCACGTATACAGGCAGGCAGAAGCAAACGCAACGTAACATAAGACAAGCGTCCTACAAGGACAGGCTGAACAGAAGCGAACTAAATACAAGCATGAATCAAACATAACAAGGTGAAGACAGGTGACAGCAGATGATGAAAACGATGAACATGATTGAGGGAGTGAGTTTGGGTGTGGAGACAAGAGGATGCTGGGAAGTGTAGTGAAGATGACGAAGACAGAATGCTGCAGACGGAGACTGTGACACTTACTATATCTTTCAAATGACATGAATTGTTTTCTCACTCTACAACATGACATCATGACTTTAGCGTAAACATACACGCCACTTTTCAAGTCAAGTGGCGTGTTATCTATATGCATTTTGAGCTATCCGTGCGCATCCACGTGTCTATGCCGTTAAATGTCTGAGTGATTCCGCGTGTATGTACACACTGTTAAATGTCCATGCGAAACAAAGCAAAACGTAGATCTACATCTGGGGAGCGATATTTGGTCAGGGGAAGACTCATAAATGCTATTAACCCCACTGACGGGTAGGTTTAGGGAAGGGGTTGGGGTAGGTCATATATTTACATATACAGTAATGTAACATTAAGTCAACGGCATTCATAAACAAGCTGAAAAGTGATAATGCGTGTTGATAGCACGCCAAAAATGGATATACGAATTGGCGTGTCATTGCCACTTCATGAGATCAGTCTTCACTCTATATACCTACAGTCTAATTTGCACGTTTACATACTCTTTTCAAAAAATATTAAACTTAGGATTAAAACCTAATATAATACAAAACTGAATAAGCCAGCAATTTTGTACATTTCAACAGCAATACCATATTGAAATACATTATGAATCTAAAAAGGGAAATGCTTTCATCAAAACAGTTAGCTGTAGCTGAACACATTCGCAGATGTTAGTCTTTCAATGTCATTACCGTCTATACAAAAGGTGAAAACTTGTAATTTTGTACTGTAATGTAAACATGTTCTATAACATATAATGTAGTGAATTCTCAATGGCAGAGAATGCCATTCTTGTTTTATAAAGATATTTTACAAAATAAATCAATGTGTAAGCCTTTTAGAACATGACAGACACAAGTGTTTGTTGGTTGGCAACCTTTAGTGTTCTGGAAGAATGAGTGAATTTGAAAGATGAATTAAGTGTTTTGATAGTACTAGTGCATTTTGAATGTGAAATTAACTGCTCTGTCAAGCCGAGAGTTGGTTATGAGAACTGTGTAAAGAGTTTTGAGAAATTGACCTAAGTATAGAGAAATACATTAAAATAAAGAATATGTGCATATAGCAGAACATATGACTATACATATATTCTGCCTATTCACCATGAAGATCTTTCTTTACATGTTTTCACAGACTGCACTATTTTTAGTTTTGTCACATGTCTAAAAACAGAAATTAATATTAAAGAAAATTCAGGTAAACAAACAAACAAAAAAACATTTTAGCAGAAGTAAATTAAGGAATAATTTTTAAAGTCATGCAAAGGAGCCAGGCAGTCTCTTGTTTCTTTCCCCCCTAAACCATGAATCTGCAACCACAACAGAGGAAACAGGAAGGGGGCTTCTGTATCCCAAACAGGATGTTCAAAGCAACACAGTGTGTGACTTCACGTGTCTCCAGCCCACAGAGTGCAGTAATTAGTTCCTGTTGCATGCTTTTTCTAATCATCAGAGCTTTTTTTCCACCCAGAATGTACAGTATAGACCTCGCAGTAACAGTGCTATATTTGATTTTGGTCTAAAACATGCAGTAACGCTTGAAGAAGTGGAGGAAGATTATGTTGAATATAATGCACATGATCTTGTTCAGCACTCTATCAATGGTTCAAGATTCACAATCATATATGACATTGATATGTGTGGTGCATGTGCATACTAAACCCTAAATGTGATTAAGTCATGTCAGGATGTACCTTTGCAATGTGGCTTTTAAACAGATTGGATATTTCAGATGCTTGAGCCCTGAATGAATAACAGCCATACAACTGTGCTTCATCATCAGCATCCACCTTCAACTTCATCACATTAAGCAATAATATATATACATATATATATATATATATATATATATATATATATATATATATATATATATATATATATATATATATATATATATATATATATATATATATATATATATATATACATATATTAAATAGTATATATACTTTTAGTAGCTTGTAATTGTACAAATGCATACAAAATTGGCAAATGCACTGGACTTCAAACTATGGCTACTGGACCTAACTGGTATGAATATAATTTAAACTGTCAAGCTGATAGCTTGATTGTAATTTAAACCCAATCAACAGTTGATTAAAGAGAAAGGCACTTGTTTGATTTAAGTGCAAGGGTAGTCAGCCTTCTCTTGTCACCCAAATAACCTGTCCCCCGATGTGTGAGCCCCACCATACATCTCTCCTTGTGGCCACAGGGGCATTGACATTCACGACAGGAACAAACCTCCCCACAATTGTGTAAGCTACTCCTCTGATTGCTTCACCCCAGGGATGGACTATACACTGACTGTGAGCACAGCTGGGCCTGCAACCCATATTGAATTGACTGCGACATTTTTGCTGTATTGCCCCAGCAGTTTTATGAGCCATGTTCCACCACTTCCACATCTGCTTTTATTGCCCATTGTGTGAGAGTGGATGGGAGTTGATTGCTGGGAAAACAGGGACGTCAGGATCTTCCTGACTGGTGCATGTATGCATTTTAAAATGAAATACTGCAGGGCTCATAAAAACAAGATCAAGTTCAAGGGGTAGATAACAAATGAGTTAAGAATAGTGTTTTAATGAAATTTTTCTTTACATTCCAAACCCTGTTTTAATTTGGTGTCAAATTGTAGGAGCAGTAATTTAGGTCTCATCAATAGGGCAAACCATACAGAAAATGCTGCTTGCTTATGAAAACGTAACTATTTTTATTCCTCATACTTAAAGGGTAACTAAACCCCTGGTCAGAGCCTGACTCCACCCACTGGCAATATTTGAAAAATGCTGAAAAAGTGGGCTGACCCCAGCAGAGATAGAGGGGACGAAATAGATGCTAAAACACTCTATCCTGATCGTTTTCAATACTCGCAATTCCGAACTCCTGACTCGCTACAGTGGTTTTGACGAAACAAGCTGGTTTTTATACTGCCGCTCGTACCAAGAGCGTGGTGAGCTGAAACCTGCGTGCGTCACAAAGTGCGGAACATCCAATAGGAAAATTCAACTGCAGTAGCCACCGTTCAACCTGAAGAGGGCAGCACTAAGACGTTTTTACACCATATATTGTAGAAATAAAACACTTTATACACAAATGTCAAAAAAGTTACTCAAATCAATGACTGGTTTTAATAAAGATCCATTCTTACAGATCATTAACTAAAAAAAAGTTGGTTTAGGGTTTAGTTACTCATTAAGGAATAATTCTAAAAGTTTAGTTCTGGTTCACGTGGCTGGAGATTTTTCAGCGACTACAAGTTACATTGATACAACAGTAGGTGGCGACAAAGGTCTTTATGAGTGAGTCATTGAATCATTCAGGACAGATACAGTAAAAGAAGTGGACAGAGCCATCACATTGGAACTCCATTGAGACAAGTGATGCCTGTTTTTAGAGATTTTTTAGCACTTCCTTTCCTGACGCACAGACTCAAACCGACTCAGAGCTTGACGAAGTAGATGTGATGTGAGCAACCCGTCTGTCTTCTAGTGGCTGTGGCATGAGAAATCAGTAATCATTCCCTTTCAAAACACACAGTGGAGGAGAGTGTGAGTAGGAGCTGTCCATGAGCGAGGAGCAGGAGAAACTTTTGCTAGGTATTCTGATTAATTATTTTGTCATTTTGCACGTGTCCCCGACTGCCCGCGAGCTTCTCTTCCCTGTCCATGCGGTAATCTCTCTACTGTGCGACAGAGAGTCGCGTGGGTATGACTGCAATCGTTAGCCTACTTTTACAAAAACTGATTCTACTGGGCCACAACATAAGCTACAAGGTAATGGAGCAGTTTATACATAGTTGTGTTTCTTTAGAAATAAATAATGGACAAATGGAGTCTTCAAATGCCTCAGATGTAAAGTTATTCGCTGTAAAAGAGATGCCAAAATGAATGGGAGTCAATGGAAATGCTAACGCAAGTGAAGTTCTGCTACAAGATGGCAGCTCCCAGCGAGGCTTCAACTTACGGTCGATGGATTACTCCCTTGGGGACGAGACAAGTGAACGAGTCATTGAATCATTCTCTTTTGTGACACTGATTCATTCAGGAACATCACAACTGTATGTTGCTCAGATATGAGCAGGGATTCAGTCTTTTGAAACTATTTCCGTTGGTGGAGCAAAAACAGATGAACGTACATTAATGAAATGTGTTTAAAATGGAAGTTACTGATTATTTACATTTTGTTTATTGAATTGCTGTATAAAAGCAATATCAGAAGAAATAATACGATTGGTTTGAATCTACATCCCTGTCATGATGAAACACTAAATAAAGCATGAGATGAATGTGGTAACACTTTACAATACGGGTGATAGCTAATATGCATTATTTCATGCTTAACTTCATGCCTAACAATTAGTCAAAGCTATGCACTTCAATTTCCAGTTGTCTGCTTTAATTAACCATTAGCTAATGAATTGCAAAGGTATCATTGTGTTATGACTTTACTTGTTGGGGCACATCATTATTAACTAGTCATTTATAAATTGTAGTAATTTGCACATGAATTTGCACTAACAATTAAGTAATTAATCATGTTTTAATGCATATTAGTGTACCTGTCATATTATCTGGAGGTTGAAATACAAGGCTTCGGTCTTATTCTGGTAATTAACATATTAACACTATTAGTTAAAAAATGAGTTATTATGGAATTAATCCACAATTACATATTTAATCAAAAACAATTCATGTATGAACTAATACATTAACCCAACAGACTCTTAATTCGTTCCTAATGTGGTACATTAATAGCTTAATGTATTAGCTTAGATAATCATTAGTTACACATTAACTCAGTATTATTTGTGCATTAGTTAAGCATGAATTAATGCGTACTAGTGCACCCGTATTGTAAAGTATTACCGATGATGTTTCAGGGCATGATTAGTTATGATTTGTGAAGTGGATTATTTTGTTGGCAGGAGTAACCCTTGACAAAGCACTTCTCTCAGGCAAGGTGACAGGGTCTTCTGCTCTCTAGTGGAGCCCATATAGTCTATAAATATACACTCTCTCTCGCACACACACACACACACACACTAATAACTGTAATGGTCTTCTCTCTGGGTGTTCTTAAATGATAGGACATATCTTGCCAAGATATTTAAAAAAAAACACTGCTGCCTCATCCAGCCTTTTTTAATTAATTCAATTCCTTTGCATTTTTGTGTTGGAATCCAAATCTAAAAAGAAGACATACATCTTTCTGACCTGTGACTAACTGCCCCCACACAGAATGTCTTATAGAAGAGAAACTTCTAGGGCTTTGTCCGATCATACTTTGAAGGAGAAAGGGAGTAGAAATGCTGCCCTCTCATAAATTATCTATTAAACTGAGGGAAGCTGGATTGTATAGTACGCCAACACCATAAATCCATAGTGGGGTTTCACAGTCAGTTTTAGGGAAGATATCCAGAATCATGCACACACGCATCCAAACGTGCACATACAGTACGCATTTATGCACGTGCTCCACCCATCACACATGCACACGATCATGCACAACAGGGCATCATGAATCACTTCTTAATCATAATGAAACTGTTCAAACCGCTTATTAGATTTCTTAGGAGTGCACCTTAAGTACCATGTACTTGCATTTTGCGGACCCCCAGGGCTCACAGAGAAAGAATCATGTGCAGACAGAATTTTGCAACCTCTGGATTGTGAGCTAATGTTTTTTTTTTTTTTTTTTTTTTTTTAGCTTTTATGAGCTGTCATGAGGGCAGATGATTCTGTACAGTTTGCTGTATTTTTTCCTGAAAGCAATTGCTCATAAACAGTGTTGGGTGTAACTAATTACTAAGTAATTAGTTACTGTAATCTAATTACTTTTCCCTTGGAAATGTAAAGTAAGGGATTACTCTTAATTTATCTGTAATTTAATTACAGTTACTTCTGATGTAATTGAGGTAAATACTGTATATAGATCAATCCGATCTCACAGCGATTCGTATGCATTTTATGAGGTGTCTAAATATTACGACCGCACTCGTACAAATTCGTATGAATTATTGTAAAATATGTATGAAAAAAGTGTGAAATGTCATGAGATCAGACATAAAACAATAGTGGGTTTAACATCAAAATGTATTGTCTGATGCTAAAAAGTATGTTTTTATAATGTAACCTTCTCCACCTTGGTCTGTTTAAGGATAATTCATGCAATTTTATAGTATTTATTTGAAAGAATTAAAACAGATTCATGTCTATCCTTGTATTATTCAGCTGGTTGACATTGATATGGGATTTTGAAAGAAATTAGTAATTAAAAGTAATTAAATACTTTTTAGAGAGAGTAATTAGTACAGTAAATCTAATTACACTGTTGAAGAGGTAATTAGTTACTAGTAATTAATTACTTTTTAGAGTAACTTGAGGTCAAATAACTCATGCCATGAATAGTTAATCATGAAAAAAGTTGAAATCTATCTATCCATCTATTTTTTTGTTTTTTAAAAAAAGGCTAAAATAATGACTTTATTAATGCAAATATTGCTTTGCTTTTCTCCTAGCCTTCCATGCGGAGATTTTTTGTGGCAACACTTGGATACATTTCTATCATGAAGCACATGTCCATCTCGAAATGGCTAAGTCAACTGGGGTTACCTCAGTACTGCACGCTATTCGATGAAGAATATGATGGAGTGGAGGTAAAGTCAGCACACACTGTGAGTTTAGACACACACACACACATGCACACAGTGGTGCATACCACATACAGCATTTAAACTACCATGCAATTATTCAAACAGTCATTTGAAATACCTTGACTGCCTGTGATTCTGTCTTAATTATAATCACAAACAACTGAGCTGTTCAAAATGAGCTTTGAAAATTACAGAAAAGTTAAATATAAACGTTGTAATTGAACTTGGGAAAGCATGCTGAGATTCCTTTCACAGCATCTTACTGAATGTAGACCAGCTGATCTGACATCTGTATTTTCAGCCATGTTTTTCTTGGCAGTGCATTTCACCTGGAATGTAAGTTCGTCCAGGAACAGCAGCAAATTGGAGATTCTGAAAGCATTTTTGTGGTTTACAGATGCCAGTATGCACGCTTGCCTCTGATCACAGCGCTAAACTTCAGCTACTGCCAACAAAAGAGCTAACATGAATAATCCTAAACTTTAAACTTCACTCTATATTTACACAGAAATATTTGCTGGAACTTAAGCTATACAATTAACTGTGCCCATTTGACAGTGTCTTAAGGAGTTTGTTTGATGTCTAGATACTCAGAAGCAGCGCGAAAGAACTATGGTTAATGTGGACTGCATGTTACAAAGCATAATACTCCTAAATCGTACATCAAATTATTTTAGATATTTATTTAGTGCTTCCATTTACACTAGGGCTGTCCAATGCTGCTCCTAGCAAACCACCTTCCTGTGAAGAGTTTAGCTCCACCTATAATCAGTGTTGGGGAGTAGTTAACTACAAGTAGCGTAGCTACTAACTTAACTACATTTTTCAGTAGCTTGGCAGTAGCTCAGTTGCTTTTTAAACAGTGTAGCTTTTCCAGTAGCTAACTACTTTTTGCAGCAAGTAGCGGTGTAGCGCGAGCTAAAGCTACATTACTACATTGTCGGGCCTGCGCGAATCAGCGCAATGCAAGGATATTCTTCTTGTTGTTAGATTACAAACTCACTTTTTTCCATTACAGCCACTTGTTGTTTAATCACGCAACTTGCGGCTAACGGTTCACTGACGTACAGAAATGGGTTGACACACCCATATTATGATTATATAGCAAGACGTGACGGCAGATTTGGAGGATGGAGAAACAACTAATGTTAATTACCAATGGCCTTATTTGTCCAAGTTCAATCAGTTTTTTGAGAAAATGTTCTACATGCAATTTACTTTGGATGTATATTTCGTTCTTGCAATGTTGTAGGCTATTTGTTGCACTTTTGACAAACAGTCAGAGATATTTTAGTGTTGTGTGTAATAAAACAATACTCTTTGAAATCGTAATTGCATTGCCTTGTTTTAAACATAAAATATTTTACCTAACATTGCTCAGACACTTATTCAGTTATTTATAATATACGTTGTTCAAAAAGCAAAAGTAGTTTCAATGTAGCTAGCTACTTTTTGATTGTAACTTGTAGTGTAGCTAACTACTTTCTAAACGGGTAGCTTGACTGTAGTTAAACTACTTTAACTTACAAGTAGCTTGTAGCTTGTCAAACTACAATTTCAGAGTAGCTTCCCCAACACTGCCTATAATTAAACAACATGCACCAGATAATCAAGATCTTCAGGATTAGGCTACTATAACTAGGCAGGTTTTGGGCAGGTTGCAGTTGAACTCTGCAGGAATGAACTCTGCATCGGACACCCATGCATTAATACATGTGCACATCTAAACAGTTTCTTGCATTCTAGTTATAACCATCGTTGTGTGTAATGGAAAACTACCTGTCGACCACTACCTGATTTGTCACACACAAAAGATGAGCCCCAGGTGGCTCATTTTCAGTGCCCTATAAAGAAGTCCAGTTGCTCTGAAATAATTTATTGTACACACCATTCGTAAAAGCAATATAAGTCACTGTCTTCCACACAATTATCCACTTTACAATTTAACCAGGGCACCATCCTTTGAAATTGAGAAAAAAACTAGAAAGAGACACTCAACTGTCAAGAATGAAATGAACGTAGCAATCAGAAACACGCTGAGATGACCAAATGTCCATTTATAGGCTTACTGATTACACCGCAATGCACATTAATGCTGAAACGTATTTTACTGATTACTTCTAATGGAGTGCAGGGTAAAGTCTGGATGAAGAACAGCACCAATAAAACCGCTATTACGTATCCATTACCACTTAAACTGGTGATGAAAGAGATGTTTTCTCTTTATTTTATAACTGATTTCAGTGACTAATATCTTTGACCCACACACACATACAAAACAATCAGCGATTGAAATCTACAGCTGCCCACACATATACTGGTACCATTATAGCACCAGGAAAATTATCATGGTGCATGAATACTGTAATCTTTCAGACAGGGTTGGGAAAAATTCATAATTTAAAAATCCTCTTCCTTGCAGGAAGTGAAAAATCAACAGGAATCATAGTATGACAGCATGTTCCACCAAATCTAAATACCAGTGTGTCTGTGTGTGCACAGAAAAAATGCCTATGAGAAAAAAAATCTTTTTAAACTCTTAAAGGGATACTCCACCCAAAAATGAACATTCTGTCATCATTTACTCACCCTCAAGTTGTTGCAAACCTGTATAAGTTTTGTAAGAAAGACATTTTGAGGAACAATTGGAACCAAACTGTGACCTTCTAATCCAGGTTTGATTAGAATTTAAAAGCATTCTCAGAATTCTGCAACCATGCTTTCAGGACCACCACCACCATCATCAAAGTACTATAGTTTTGTCATCTGATACCATCACAAGTATAGGCCTATATGGGCACACATACACACAAATGCTTAAAGCACCCACCTCTGAGGACACTGGTGTAAGATCAACAAACCTACTGACAAAACAACAAAGTAGCACATCTCTTAAATCTACCAGCCCACTCAAAGAGCGGTGTCTGAATAGCTCCTCAGTGACATGTTTTTGAAGTTTCAGCATGAGAGATTGATATGAGACCACACATGGTAAATTTGGAGTTTGAAGGAGCAGAGACTTTGTCATGGCTTGTTAGATTCATCTGTGGGTTGAAGGCAGTTGAACAATAGGCCCTAACCAGCATATATTATCCCCTCTTTTTCCATTTCTTTGCCTCTCTCTTCTCTCTCTCTCTTCTCTTTCTCTCTATCTCTCTCTCTCTCTCTCTCTCTCTCTCTCTCTCAATTTCTTTCACTGACTCTCTTTGTGACAGACCATTCTGTCCATCCCTGTCCACCATGCTGACCCTTTCCTCAAGCTAGCCTGTAAAAACAGAGACATGGTAGTGGGAAAGAGTGCTTGCTGATGTATGGGATTCTGAATTCATTGGATGAGGCAGATGAGATAAGACACACAAAGAGCAATGCAGCATGCATCTGTTTCTCCAGCGTTAGATCAACACGACTTCACCTCGCTGCACCAATTCAGTACAACAGATTTCACACTGAACCTCGAGTCACGGTTAAAGGAGTAGTGCACTTTTAAAAAAAATGTTTGCTGAAAAATTTACTCACCCCCATGTCATCCAAGATGTCCATGTCTTTCTTTCTTCAGCTGAAAAGAAATTAAGGTTTTTGATGAAAACATTCCATGATTTTTCTCCATATAATACACTTTAATGGTAACCAAACGGTTCAAGGTCCATAACAGTTTCAGTGCAAACTGTTCAAAGGGCTTTAAACGATTCCAGACGATGAATAAGCGTCTTATCAAGCGAAACGATTGCTCATTTAAAAATTTTTTTGAATGTTTTATAAGCTCAAATGGTCACCATGCTCTGTTCTGCTGATGCACGTTCGTGACTCTCCTGTTTGAACTTGTTTATCAAAATGAACAAATCTTTTTTCGTGTCATATGATTCATTCAACGAATGAAAGGAACGAATTCGACTTGGGAAAAGATTTGTTCATTTTGATGAACGAGTTCTGAAAAGGAGAAGTCACGCAACATGCATTACAGAACAGAGCAAGGCGAGCATTTATTTATTCATCGTCTAGAATCATTTAAAGCCCTTTGAACAGTTTGCACTGAAACTGTCTTTTGGACCTTGAACCGTTTGGTTACCAGTAAAGTGCATGTACAATTAAATATGCAATCCACAGAAATATCTAACTTCTAAACAAATAGCTAACACACAAACACATTAAAATCTTGCATACTATTTCAAACTATTTTAAAATTAGGATGCAGCCACAAAAATCTGAGTGAACTAATTTTAGTTGTATTGACAAACAGTCCAAAATAACCCAATATGTTGTGGCAGTGTATGTTTGTTACTGTTTACTTAGGAAGGAATGCTTTGGCATGTGCTCTGTAAATGCTAAACAGCAGAAAATAGCACTTAACCCCTCCAATTAAACGGCTCTTGTTTTGTCCTGCCAGGAACAATGAAAGCAGAGATGCTGCCTAAAACATAGCCATGTGTTTTTGTTGTGTCAGAAGCAGAAGGAATGTAATGTTGTGAAAGCCACACAAGGCCGGACTCTGAGTAGTGGTGAGGCATGGGGCCGTAATGACACACCGCTAGCTTAAACCGTACACTTTTCTGATGTTTGTTTGCATGTGTGAATAATAGATAGCAATTAGTTCTAGCCCTTGTCATTTTCACACATTAAACCACTTCATCCCCATGTTTCTGTCTCTCTTTAGGACTTGTTACACCTCACAGAGATGGATCTCTTGGGTTTGGGGGTCCAAAGTCGTCTCCATCGCATCCACATTCTCTCTAGCATCCAAGTGCTGCAAGAGCGTGAAGCAAAAAGAGGTTAGTCCTTCTTAGGCCCCGTCCACACTACTCGTGTTTAAAATCGGAGACCTTTTGCTACGTCTGCACCTCCCGTCCAGACTGAAACGGAAAAACGAAGACCTAAAATGGAGAAGTTTAGAAACGCAGCAGCTCCGTTTTGCGTTTTGAATCTCCGGAGGGCGTTTTAGTGAAGACGTAACAAAACGGAGGAGTTTAGAAACAATTTTGCAGAGGGTGACTCTCAGCTCTATAATTGGGTGTCATCAGTCATGACGTGTCCTTTCCTGATTCATCAGCCACTGTTTACACCGGCACGCTCATACCCATTGATGGTGAATGGTCACGTGATCCGTATTTTCAGTCGTTTTAATGTGGACGGATATCAATTGTAATATGTAGATAAAACGCTGGTGTGACGGAGATCGTATTCGTTTTAATTCTCCGCT
Source organism: Hybognathus amarus (assembly GCA_030378365.1). NCBI lineage: Eukaryota > Metazoa > Chordata > Actinopteri > Cypriniformes > Leuciscidae > Hybognathus > Hybognathus amarus. Next base: position 552,435 of record JAQIUQ010007340.1, on the reverse strand, counting down.
TTTAAACGGAAACGCAGTTTCCGGGGGCGGGGATGGGGCCTTATTCTCACATGGGATCTTATTTATAAAATGTGTGTACACACAGATTTGAACTTCAAAACCAACGTTCATATGTATAAAATGGTCTTTGACATGGAAAAGTGCTTAGCACCACATCAGGGTCTAAGCAGAAGTACACACTTTTCCTTGTGGCAAAGAGTCGGAGTATTGCAGTGCAGTAGGCATTTGGTAATCTAAGCAATTCTTGCCTCTTGCCATTTTCTAGTAAAGGATTTGGACATTCCTCTTTTATGTTAAAAGAGAACGTATGTTAAAGACAGTCTACTCCGTGTATACAGTTTTTCTTTGAAAAACAGTCTTGACAAGTCGAACCACGAACGCTGTAAAACTCTTTACATTCCGATTATCATGAAAACAAATCTAAGAGAACGGTCGACTAGGTACCAATGTGTTATTAGACCAAAGGTTCATTTTGTGCCGGAGTTCTCCTTTAATATATGTTATATGTTTTATAAATGAATTTATTGGCACATTTGAGAAAATATTGTACGATCAATTGTAGGATGGTTTCTACGCAACATTTTATAAATGAGGCATATAAGTTTCTGAATGTCTTCTTTCCCTGATTTCTCACTTTCTCATCCTGTTCCCATTGTCTCACATGCTTTTTTCTGTCTTGTCTTAGGCCACGTTTAAAGCTGGCTATTTAGCAAAACGAATATTTCCCCCTCTCCATTTTTAAAAATAACACCGTTCACACACCCGCATAAATACGCCGTAGAGCGCCATCATAACTATGCCAAACCTATTGGCGGCAGTGTAGGGGTTAAGGATAAAGCCATGCAAGCCAATCAGAAAACTTCAGAATCGACAAGAGAGAACCTAAACACACGACAACAAATATCCAGCGTTTTCAGAAATCTCCACTTTGCCCGGAAGTTTTCAGAAATCGTTTTCAGTGATGAAAACGGCGTTTTAGTGTAAATGAGAGGGAAAATGCAGAGAGATATCTGCCGTTTTCCCATTGTGTAAACGGGGCCTCATAAATAAACCTGCTTAGACAGGAATGGTTCTTATATAAAGTGTCAAATCACTTAATTTTCATGTGACGTTTAGGGGCCAAGTAAATCTAAAATCAGATTTAGCTACAAGAACAAAGCAAATTTTAAAATGCCCAATGATGTCTAAATTTATTTGCTACTCAATGTCTCAAAATGCCACCAACTTATAAATACAGCTTTTCAGTTCTTCACTTTATAGCAAGCAGACATTTGTTTGAAATGGGAATCATTTGTAACATTATGGGCCCTATTTTAACGATCTGAAACGCAAGTGTCAAAGCGCAAAGCGCAATTAACTTTGTGGTGCGGATTCCGGCGCTGTTGCTATTTTCCCGGCGGGATAAATGCCTCTTGCGCCTGGCGCAAATCTAAAAAGGGTTGGTCTGGAGTAGCTTCATTATTCATAGGTGTGGTTTGGGCGTACGGAAATAAACCAATAAGAGCGTCATATCACATTCACTTTAAGAGCATGACTGAACAAGATGCGCTTGTTCGTGGCACAATTCTATTTTAACGGCGCATTTACCAGATCGTGCTTCAGCATCGGTTCACAGCCGAGTAGAACGATGTTCTCGTCAGGGCCGAAAGAAAGAGAAGGGACACTGGGGATGGGACAAACCTACCCAAATTAGCTTCGGGTTAAACATGCATATAACAATCTGGCTAAATGTGTAAGCTTTATGCCTGGTTTTTCCCATCATCATGGACACAACAATGATTTCCCTCATGTTTATATATTTTTCCGTATAATAATGTATAATTTGCAAAAAAGTAAAATGCATCTGTGTTGATGAGAGAATCATCTACAGTGTATGCGCGTTGTTCACACTCTGTATTATGGCCAAGCATGCACGCTAAAATAGCATCCTGAATATACCCGCAACGCGCCACTGACTTTAGACCAGGTTTTTTCTGGTCATTGGCTGCAATTGTTTCTGGAACTGCAAAATAGCACCAGGGATTGTTTGCGCCGACACACGCCTCCTTTTTGCGTCAACCCGCCCAGGAAGCGCAAGTTCATTTGTTAGTTTATCGACGTGCGTCTGTGGAGGAAAAAAGCCCGCTTTGCGAGTGCAAATAGGAATGATAAATGCGTCAGTGTACTAAAGTCATTTGCGCCGGTGCAAGATAGAGCCCTATGTCTTTACTGTCAATTTTGATCAACTTAATGTGTATTTCCTGAATAAAAATTAAAATTTCTTAGAACAAAAAAAAATACCTATCTTAACTGGCTCCAAACTGTTATAGAAGCTATAATTGTATGTCTATTCCCTGCATAGAACAAAAGCGGGCTGGGGGCATCACGAAGATGGCCACTGACTGACAGACTTGCCTTCTGCTAGTTTTATGGGCTTTTTGAAATACAAAAGGTGTAACAGAATCATTAAACTCAAGGACTAAACCAGTCATTAAAGCATCCATCTCTATGCAGTTTGCACACACCTCCTCATGAACCAGTGGTGTAGAAACAGAAGCAGGAGCTTATCTCTTCATGGATGTTTTCTCTAGCTGGGCTGATTCTGCGGTTCCTGAAGCCCTGCTTGTACTGGACAGCCTGTGACTATGTCTGTCCATGCGTAGAGATCAGCACTGAAGAGCTTCATTAATCACAGCAAGCCTTCATGTGGGAGAGCAGTTCAGGCCGCAGGCACATTATACTGGGGACAAAAACATATAGGGTCAAATCAACAGGGATTAGTTCACAAAACGAAGCATTGGAGTGCAGGACGGATCCCCTGTTGAGTATTGTATGTGTAATGGTAGAGTCTATATATAAGCTTGACGCCAACTCAGCTTGGTGGCAAAATTTTCATATGAGATAAACATAATTATGCTATCCTCAAGATCTCAGAGCAGTCACCTTGAAAGCAATATGCACCTCGCCAGTGTGCTGAAATTATAGAGATTACAGTTCATCAGAGAACACTCAGAAACATAAGAAGCATTTACTGTCAACACTTATAGTGAGTCACGAATGGACTTGTCTCCGCACACTCGCACACAAAGACATCCTTCCGTCCAATTATACACCTCTCAGTGTTGCCATGTCTGCTTATATTAGGATGGACTTCAAAAACTAAACTAGGTCTAATCATTATCCTTACAGTTTAGATATTGTCTTAACATCTGGTATCATTTAGTGTATTCAATGGACATGAGTTAGTAACATAGAAGAAGCATTTACTGTCAACACTTTTAGTGAGTCACGAATGGACTTGTCTCCAGACACTCACACACAAAGACATCCTTCCGTCCAATTATACAGGATGGACTTCAAAAACGAAACTAGGTCTAATCATTATCCTTACAGTTTAGATATTGTCTTACTAACAGACTGAAAATGGTATCATTAAATGAATTCAATAGACATGACTTATCATATGCTAGATTATATTTAGCACAAGTACATTCAGTGTAAACATTTTTCTCTTCACCAGTGTCACTCATGTGAGGCTTTAGACATTAAGTCACAATTTCCTGTAAAGCTGCTTTGAAAAAACATGGAATGTTAAGTTAAAATGAGTTATAAGTGGCTCTGAGTGAGTCTTATAAATATGAGCAGTTGCAGGCCGCATTCTTATGGGGTTTATTTACAAAATACTGTCACGTATTTGGTGTTGATGGTGCTTGCCCCACAATTATGAACGAACAATAATAGCCATCATGTAAACCTCCTCCCACCTGCCATTTGAGCCAAGGTTTACTTTGTGTCATTAATCATATATTTTGCTTCTCTTTTTCTCTCAATGTCTCTGATTTATAAGGGGGGTTGACTGCTTTTTTTCTTTGCATGATTGTGTTTATGGGGTGCAATATAACATGTCGTGGTTTTTCTTTTTTAAAAAGTCTTATATTTCATAAACTTCACCTTTATTGTAAGCCGCGCTCTCCTCTGTACCCTGAACGAGCGGTTGACTTCCTGATTCTATGAAAACACTCCCTCAGAAACAGGCAATGGGCTCAGATTGGTTCGTTTGGGCCGGTGTGTTGTGATTGGCTAAACTGTCGCTCACGTTGTCCGGAAGGTTAATGCCCATTACCTTTATGGGCGAAACGGGCATGGCAAAGGTGGATACCATAGACGGTGGATACACATAAATAATGATGTGTGTGGCGTGTGTGGTGACTTAATAAACGTTTATAATAATAATTTGCTACATTTTTTAACCATATACACGTTTGTTTTACACAATAGCATCTGACTGGCAACGATAGCAACTGACTGGCTACTAATGTTATACTCAAACAGCGTTGGCAAGTTTACGTTCTTGATCAAATCGAAAATAACGTGATAAAGCATATATACATGAAAAATACGTTTAAAACATTAGTACTTATACAAAATTCAGGTCCATAATGTTTGCACGCGTTTGTCATAGACACAAAATAGCATAGCTAGTAGCCTACTGGCTATAAAGCCAGCGCTGGCATTTGAAAAAAAAAAAAAAAAAAAAAAAACACAAGGCTACGTCTGGAATTATACATGCAAATACATTTAAAATGATTAAGTCTTAGCCTACTTACAGGTTGTGGCCCAACAACTGCTGCCTCTGGTTTTAAAATTGGATCGGCTTCATGTTTCAGTAACAGTTTCTTGTTTGAATCCGGTGTTGAATTCGTGGAGATTCTGGAGGCTGTCTTCTGTAAATGCGCAGCACAGAGAGCTAGATTACGATCGTCACTTTCAGGAATATCAAACACAAATTGTATCCATTGTTGAGGAAGAATAGCGTCCGTGGGAAGCTCAAACACAGAAGACCTGACAGCTGGGTGAACACAACTCACTCTGACGTGCCTCAGAAATATGCGCAAGCCCTTTCCTGCATATTCCGGAGGGAGGGTTGATGCATATGTATGGGTTAGTGATGTCTAAAACCCAGCTGTAGTCCCAATCGAGTGGTTTTTGTAGGCAATTATACAGACGATATCTCTGCTTACACTAAACTTTCAGCGCTGCAACTTTGCAGATACTGTTCATGAACCAACAGCAACATTACACACTATTTAAAATAAAAAAAGTGAAATCGCAGTCAACCCCCCCTTTAAATATTGATTTTGTTGGTCTGTTGTATGTATTCAACATTTTAATGAAAAAAAAACTGCATTATGCATTAAAAATAAGTTTAAAGTTTATTCTATAATAAATAAGATTCTCATCCGCCATCACCCACACAAGAGCATGAACATTTTTTGGATGAGGCAGGTTGCTTATTCTGGGCTTGTTTTGTCATACCAATTTGCTTGTTTTTTAGCAAAATCTGGCAACACTGCCACCCCTAACCTTCCATCAAACAGACACAGACGCGTGTATATGTAGAGGAGGAGCAGACACACGCTGCTGTGTGCAGGAGCTGCCAGGTGATTATAAACTCTATCGCGCAATGCTGGCACCCCTCCACTGTGTGTAATTAAGTCCTTAAAAAGCATGTCAAGGCACACACACATACAAACAGTGGCCTGACAGGCTGAGGCTTGTTTCCCAGGCATAACATACTACCTCGTCTCCATTGCTATAGAGACTCTGACACTTTTGAAAATGGGCTGTTGAATTAGATATCTTGGATCAGTGAGCTTGCAAATAAAATGGTCTTCAAGCTTTGTAACCTTAAGGAATAGTTTTAAACAGCTTTTGAACAAATGCAGGGGTTATTTTATACTATAAATCAAGCCGTCTGTAAAATAAGCTTTTGTTTACAACACAGGCAAAAGTTTTAAGTAGTCTGAAAACGTAGTATTCTGGTATAGTGAGTGGTTAAAAGACGTCTTTCTATGGTCCTGTGGTTGAGGACAATAACTATTGTTTTCCTAAAAAGTTTGGGCTGTTTGAGGACTCAATAGGTGGTCTGATTAAACCAGTTTCAACAACTTTAACAGCCTATTCTAGTAGTGTCTCCATTCAACCCCTGTAGTCCTCACTTCCTGTGAAAATGCAATTGTTACACATGCAATTTCATAGACCACCATGCTCCGTGCAAATAGAGGTACAAGTCTGCACTGCTGTGGCCTTGTGAGAGATCTTGAGATTCTCCATGCAAGACAGCTCGCAAAATAATAAAATTTTATACTGCATACAAAAATTATATTTTTTATTTAACGCCTTAGCTGTCACCCCCTTTTTGAGAATGGGGGATAAAATGAACTATTCAAACTTAAATGGTTGTTATTCAAGAATACTTTGGAATATATACCCAAGTTTGGTCTTATTTAAAGAAAACACTAGTACCGTTTTTAAAATAAGTACCGTTTCTATGGTAACGCAATGTTCAATTATAAAACGGTTTTCACAGGATGAATTCTGAGTTTATAAGCTTTTAAAATAATACCTAATTTATGATAACTACTAAAATATGTGATATAGTAAAAAAAGGCGATACAAATATTATATTTTAGAGGATAATATTTACATATTATAATTTTTTGAGGATAATATTATACTATAATTTTTTATTGAAAAATACTAGATTATTTGTTTTATTATGAACTTTTCGAAAAACAGAAGTTTCAATGATTAAAAGTGGGTGCATTGACTTTTTGTGACAAAGGTCAGACTTTTGAGGTGCACTCTTGTCATAAATTCATTCAGTTACTCTTCCTACATAATTTGTAACACAAAAAAGGCATAGAATATCTATTTAGAAGTCTTAGATCTTTCCAACGATATATAATTTGTCATAATTAGATTAGGATTTAATAGAATTGCCCCCCAAAATAAAAGGTCTGTCATTTATTTACTCACTCAAGTTGTGCCAAACCTGTGTCATCTGTTGAACACAGAGATTTTTAGTTTAAAAGACACGTCGGGCACTAGGCCTACTGCATTTTATTCGGAGCCTTTTGTGTAGTTGAAAAACGTGTCAGTACATAAACAGTTCTCACATGTACTTTTGGAACAGCATTGCAGTGATGTTCAATCATGACAGGCTTGTGTAGAAGGGCTGGAGTATACTATTAAATAAAGCATGCTATTAAATGGGTGGTTGGCTCACTGCCTTCCCTGCTCTCAGTGCAGACTGCAGATTCATTCAAAGGGATGTCACCACCATATATAAAACTCCATACATAAGCAATTCTGAGCTATTCATAATAGCCAAGGTAAGCAATTAATCACTCTAGGTGGATTTCATAATTTTGTTTATTATATGTAAATAATTTTTTAGTCTTGCAGAAACTAAGATGAAGACTGAAAATGATTAAATTACAGAGTATATATATGCTCAAATTAAATCCCAGTTATGCAGTTCTTTCATTAAGCACTTTGGGTGTTTTGTAAACCTAATCCTACATAAGCATTAGAAAAAAAGTAGAAGCGGAATCATAAATATTTGAAAGCCAGGGTTGATCCTGTGAGAAAACGTGAGAACGCTCATCAGAGTCAGATGAAAGCCCAGGGTGTCTCTTAAATATATTCTGGGCGTTTCTAGGGCGTTTTGTGGGAAAACTCTTGTCTGTCCTTTTGCTCACACTGGGTGTGAGAGTAGAGCTGGCATTCTGCTCCTTCACCCTTCAGTCACATCCAGCTCAGTGCCAGCATTTCATGAATGTAAACATATTTCCCAGCCAGAAGAAACAGCTGGGCCCCGACTTTAAAAAACTCTGTTTTGAAATTTAATACATGTCCGAAATAAATCATGACGGATGATACTGGGATATAAAGTAGCCATTGCTGCTGCTCTGTGAAAAGCTTTTCAGATACCTGCATTAAGCTCTCTTGTCTGCTAGACAAACGTCACCTGTAGAAAGTGTTCATTACTCTTCTGAACAATGTTTAAATAGGTTTAGAAGGAGGGTTGTGTTGGCCTTCTGCCAAGTTCGACAACATGCCCAAAGTCTCTAGTTCAAAAACACAAATTGCATTATACATTATAAAAAATCAAAAATAATTGATTCCTTACTTTCTTACTGCATGTTCCTGGTCTTATTGTGAATGATTCATCAATGCATGTTAGTCTGAAGACAAACTAAGAAAAGAGAAAAAAAAAACTTTGGATTATGTATAGTTAAAAATCACTCCACCTCTGACACAGCTTTTCTGGTTTAACTGACATGGTCAAGACTGCTTAATTTTTAAGCTGTCCAACCACCTGTCATGTAGAGATCGCTTTTTACAATCCAGATGGATAAAATTAAGTTCTGCCTATTTTTTATTTTCTTTATTAAACATCCCATTTTACTATGAAAAACATCACATGGGATTACCTTTTTTTATATGGTATCAGTCGTTCCCCCAATGAAAAATTCAAGAATCTTAAAGGGATAGATCACCCAAACATGAAAAATCTGTCATTATTTACTCTCCCTCATGTTGTTCCAACCCCGTAAGACCTTCGTTCATCTTCAGAACATAAATGAAAATATTTTTGATGAAATCTGAGAGCTGGATCACTCCTCCATACTAGTCCATACTGTAGGTTTCTTGAGGGATCGAAACTTGCCGGCCTCGAAAAGTTATTAAAGACATCGTTAAAATATTCCAAGTGACTACAGTGGCTCAATCTTAAAGGATAATTCCGGTATTTAACACATTGAGTCTATTTTGTAATTTGTTTTGAATGAAATAGAGTGGTGGACTTAGAAATTTTGACAATGGGTCCTGTCTCAAGTTTTTGACTATTTTAGAATCGCCTGTGACAGCTTTTGACTGGTTGTCTATATGGGCATGCACAAACATGTCCTTAAAACAACCCTTAACATTCATTTTCAAAACTGTGCAACTCACCGAGTGGTTGGTGGTGTTCGTTGATGTTCCGAAACAAGTAGCGTAGCGAAATACCGTTTCTGTTGTGTTTTATTTGTCATTTTTTTAAATCGCATTGATGTCTGCTGGAGGACTCAGTGCTCGTTGATATTACTGCGCTAGCTACTGGAAACGGAAAGGGGTCTGTTTACATTTGGTTGTAGTCTTTTCGCTCGGTTCTCCGTTCTTGCCATTTTCGACCTATGTATTCGCTGTGTCTGTGACTTCTTTTACGGTGTGCTAGACACCGTGTTCCATACAGTGTCCTGGTTGTCGCCATCAAGTGGTCGGGAGTGTGCTAACGCTTTAGACTCAAACATCGAGCGGAAGTTTATACGCGGTTGTGAGGTATCTGAAAAAATAGTTCCACTATAGCAAACAACACAAGCATTCATTGAGCCAATATATTTGTTTTTAATCATCAACGAACACCACCAACCACTCGGTGAGTTGCATAGTTTTGAAAATGAACGTTAAGGGTTGTTTTATGGACATGTTTGTGCATGCCCATAGACACCCAGTCAAAAGCTGTCACAGGCTATTCTAAAATAGTTAAAAACTCGAGACAGGACCCATTGTCAAAATTTCTAAGTCCACCACTCTATTTCATTCAAAACAAACTACAAAATAGACTCAATGTGTTAAATGTGTTAACAAAACAGCAAAATAACGACTTTATTTCAACTGTTCACTTCCCCCCCCCAGAAGGAAGTGAACAGTTGAAATAAAGTCGTTATTTTTGCTGTTTTGTTTGCGCACAAAAAGTATTCTCGTCGCTTGATAAAGTTAGGATTGAGCCACTGTAGTCACTTGGACTATTTTAACAATGTCTTTAATAACTTTTCAAGGCCGGCAAGTTTCAATCCCTCAAGAAGCCATGTAGGAGTTATCCAGTTCTCAGATTTAATCAAAAATATCTTAATTTGTGTTCTGAAGATGAACGAAGGTCTTACGGGGTTGGAACAACATGAGGGTGAGTAAAAACTGACATAATTTTCATTTTGGGTTAACAATCCCTTTAATAAACGTAATTTTGACAAAATCTCTAGAAAGTAATGAAATTTATGTGAGCTTACCATATAATTTTGAATATGAAATATGTTGTCTAATACACATTCTATATAAAGTCTCTTTCTTAGTAAAGATAATTTTACTTTCACTCCATATTTATCCAGCGAGCTGGAATAGAGTTACACTTATGCAAGTAAGAATGCAGGAACCGGACAACCAGCCACCAGCGGCCATTTAGTCCATCAATATGACCGTGCTTGTCCATGTGTAAGTGGCAGCTAAACTCCCCCTGATGACAGCTAGACTGTAAACCGAGAGGTCAGATGTAGTGATGCTCATTGCTCACTGCTGAAGGTGCTGGTGTTGGAAAATACCAGCCATGACAAGCAAATTCCACATCATGTTTATCTGAGGCACAGGCTCTAAGATTAAGCTGATAAGACTGGAGCAAGTTGTTGCTACAATTTTAACATGGGTTTTATCCAGTAACAGTTTAATAAGGCTTTATAGTTATTCCCCTAGGGTATACAATGGAATTATGGATGCACCATTACCCTCTTAATGACTTTATTGAGTGCACTGTAAAAATGAATATGCTTTATCTAATCAAAAATAGTGGCAACAGATTACAAGCAATGTTATTAATTAAATTAAACAAATTAGTATTGAGAAATAATTAATCAAATTAATTCCTTAAAAGTTAACCATTTAAAATGAGCAAAACTTACAAGAACAACCAAAAAATCATAAATTTAAGTCACCATTATGGTGATCGGTGTTTGTTTTAGGTTTGTTTTAAAATTACGGTTTTCTCCTTCAGTGATTCTGCTTGTTAACATCAGATGTCTTCAATGTTGGCAATATAAAATAAATAGTTCTTAATTAATCTTTGACGTCTGTCTGTTAGTGAGATATTTTTGTTAAATTTTTTGGTGTAAACTTTACTCATTTTAAATGGTTAACTTTTAAGAATTAATTTGATTAATTATTACTCAATTCTAATTTGTTAAATTTAATTTATAATATTGCTTGTAATCTGTTGCCACAATTCTATTGATTAGGTAAAGCATATTCATTTTTACAGTGAGTGGTAAAGCTTAGTGGTAAAGTCTGTAAAAGTCAGTGTATAAATAGTGGTTATCACATCACGCACATTTCACGGTTTTATGATTCAGAAAATCAGTCATGGGAGGAAATTAATATTTTCCTGTTGAAAACATGATGATTACATGTTGTGGAACTGGGCGAGACAGTTTACATTTCATTGTTTGATAAGTGTTCTTACCCTCAGCCTTGAGTGGAACAAGTAGAATGAAGACAGGCAACACGTTCCCTTTCACAAAAAACAGAGATAAGAAAAAATAATTAGACAAGCTCTAGATCCCTTCTGGGACACTTCCTGTGTCTGACATGAGCTTGGTCTTGTGTTCATCTTGAGGCATTCTAGAAGCCATTTGGCAGCACAAAGTCAAATATGCATTTCCATATTTCATCTCTTTTATTTTTATGTACACATAAATACATAAAAATAGGTTAAGAATTATTCACCAAGCTCCAAGTAGTAAAATTAGCTTTGGTAAGTAAAAAACAGTTACTTACTAGTTTGCTGGTTTCTTTATTTAGAACTGCATCATAATACTTATAACAATCTCGTATTTGATGCTGCGAGGGAAAACAAAAAGAGCAAAAATTTCATTCAAAAATTAAAACTTCCATAGCCATTTTTTTAAACCCCTAACATTGTAATCATTGAGGTCAGAACACATCAGAAACATGGTTACAATCAAAGCACCATGTATGAGGTGTTCTCGTTGGTCTTTACTTGTGTCTTCTGTGCCCATCTTCCTCCAGTCGGAGCTGCTCTGCTCTGCTGGGGGCTGAAGGTGGTCCGGCCAGGTATGCTGACTCCATGTTAAGGTGCCTAAGGAGATGAGATCGTCAGATTAAATCAAAGAATGTCTGCTCTCAGTCATTGGCATTAGGGCTGGCCCTCATAAAGGCAAATGCCATGCAATAGTGGAAATGTGTCAAGTGCTAGATATTTTGCAATACTAACCACAGTATAGATATTGACATCACAAGTCGCAGGCAAGTCTGCTTTGTTACATGCATGAGTGAAAGAAACATGGAGTAAGGAAAGAAAAAACAAGTCAAGTTGAAGAAGAACTTGTTATTAAAGCGAGTTGTTTGTCAAGTTAAAACTAATTAATTACTAATTACAGTTAATTACTGTTGTTAAGCAGCATTGCAATTGCATTAATCTGAATTCAGTGTATGTGTGGCCACTTCAAATGTGTCTCATCCAATCCGAATTTACTTATTGTGAAGGTGTTTTGTCAGACTTTCCATTCATTTGTTACATATAGTGTTATCTTTGGTTGTGTCTACCATATTTGAGGACACCAGGGCTGAACAAGCCAGACATTTGACACGACTCACCATAACTCTTCCCTTTTAGTGATTTATTGCCTGTGTCACATAATAAACGCTCAATTTCAAAGTGTGCACGTTTAATTGCACAGAGCCAAAGATTGATAATAGCACCTTGAGTCGTGTCTTTGACAGATATATATCTCTATTTTCATGACAATGTCTGGTTTTGACACTTTGACGAATGGTATTCTAGGCAGGTGTGCTGTAACTTAAGGAGGCCTATTTCAATTCAGATGTCTCCTTTTCAGGGCACACACTTTGTTAGTAGAGTTAATTTTGTGGCACTAGTGTTTATGCTTTTTTGGTATGTAAATGGTGCAAAACTAGAATTTTTATTATAAAATTGATAGGTTTAGTTTCAGATACTGATTGGTCAGTATAGCACCACTCATCCTAAAATAAAAACAATATAGAGACTTGAAACATCTGTTAATTTAGCTGACTGTGTATATAACTGCACAGCACCCATAGAAGATAACTATTGTTATGCATGTTGTGTATTTATTGTTACATGATGATGTTGGAACTGCATTGACAGGCGTTCCAATGTTTTACACAACATTCAGATGGTAACTGAGTGACAAAACAAACCTTTGAATCACCTGCATGATCATCACACTCTCCTTAGCGTTTAGTCAGATCACACCGCGCCCCATCTCTCTGCCTGAATCATTGGGGAAGGAACCCTGCCTTTGTCATTTGTTATCGTCCCACTGACAATGAAGAGGAATCCAAGGACAAAGAGACGGGAAATTCTGTTCCTCAGAGACAATAGAAAAAAAAAAACATTTAGCTATTCCGATTAGCCATTTCTGAAAAAGCATTTAGTAACACTTTTGCTGAGTCCCAGTTTGCCTACGTATACTATGCCCTAAAAGTATCCACAGTTAAAATCCTCCAAATTCAATTTAATTTAATTTCCAACCGTATCTGACAGAAATGTAGTAGCACGTTGAATACTTTGGAATGCTCACTTTAAAATACTGCAATTTGGGACACATTCATTCTAATTTCAAAAACTATTTAGGATGAATAGTATGCAACTTGTGACGCAGCATTTATTTTGATTGTCCACTTTAGACATTGCACAATAAGAAGCTGCATGTCAACTTCCCCTAATTAGAGTTTTAGTTGACTGTCTGCTTAATATCTGCTAACACTATATTTTAAAGGTCCCCCAACATTCTATCTGACTGTAAGTAAATTTGCAAGTACAACAACTTATTCTCCTAACAGTCTACTCATACTCTGAGAGTAAGTTTACATGTAGTTGCAAATTAATGAGAGTTAGTTGCAAAGTTATTTCGGTAGTCTAAAGAGGACTATTTCAGTTCTTCAGTTATTTCAATTGTTAGTATTAATTTGACACATAACAGACAATGTGACACTTGTTCAAAAAGTTAACTTGAATAAAAAGGGGGCAGTAATGTGTGGACTGGACACATGACAGAGGAGAGAGGTGCTGGGGGCAGGGGCCGGCCAGTCGGTTATGAGATGACTCCTCAAGTCCCGCCCATTGGAGAGGGTGTGTCTGGGAAATCCTAAATCACTCCCTTGGGGGCTGAACTTAGGAGTGAGAGAGAGCGAGAGAGTGAGAGACTTGGAGGAGATTGTAAGACTGCTTGAAAAACACCGGCACAGTTCATAGTGGGAGGTCAGTGGCAACATAACAGGATTGTCGTTCACGCACGTCTTGTTGTCCATCCGTGTGAATCAGTGCACTAGATCGCTATGCTTGCTGTGAAACTCTTATAGACTGCATAAGGAGAATATTCGGTTTTAACATACCTGGAGAAACCATAACCTCAAGCCAGGTAAGAAAAGTAACACATTTATTTAGTTAAAGTTCTCTGTTTTTGTTGTTTTTGTTTGCTATTATTATGCATATATATATATATATATATATATATATATACGTATACAGTTAAGTATAATTTTGTATAATTTTGGCTAATTTTGGTTAAGCTTGCAAACTGTCTGTGACACTTTGTGTGTTAGATTCAGTAGCTGACAGTAGCTGTTGTGAGGACGGGTGTGTGTGTGTGTGTGTGGGTGTGGGTGTTTGGGTTGTGTGTGTGTGTTTATAAAGTTTCGCAGCAGCAGCATCTGTTGTCTTTGGAGTTGTTCATGTGGAAAAAAGTGTCAGCCACTGTTGAGGACTTTAATACATTTGTGATTAACATGTCACAAATCTCACTAGACGACTCACAGACTGAATACAGCTCTGCAGGTCACATTGTAGATGGGTAGCAGGGGGGTCTGAGGCTTGACATCTCCGCTCACCCCTTCCTGCTCAACAAAAGAGGGGCCATTAAAGATTGACTATTGCGTGACTGTAGACTGTGACTATAAAAGAGAAAGCTATGGAATTAGTATTTTTGACTAGTATCTAGTTTTATTATTAGTATATTTTACTTTTATAACAAGAACAACAAAATACTATAAAAAAGCATTTCATTAAAAAAATTAAATCATGTTAACATGACTAAAATTATAAAAAAGTTTCTGGTCAGGCCATAATGTCCACAGAAATGCAGATATCGAATAAGGGCATTCGAAAACGTGTCGATGTGACCATTCCTTTATACAAACTTGCATGTAAAGTTAAACACACTCAATAACTATTAAACACTTTGTTCACTGTTGACGGTCACTATTAAAAACCTTACAAAGGGAACTGACACTCTTTTCTGTTGTGGTCTCATTGTCCTCTCTTCGTTGCTCTTGCAGTTTGTTTGTTTGTGGTGTTTTCCTCTCAACATGCTAATTACAGTAATTAAGGAGCAGTCGTGTTGCATGTGATTGGAATGGTAGATCTTAAAGGATCTACTTTTAGCACATAGAGCTGAGAGAGACGGATGTGACCGCCGACTCTCACGCCTTCAGTGAATGGGCGTGTGGTGTGTTCACAAGTCTGCGTGGATTTCCACACTTCCTATTTTGATAAGCTTTAGCGATGGGACTGCGTAATGAACCACTCAGGCCTGATTTGTGGATGTTGACTACTGGTAAAGGGAGTCCGAGTTGTAAGTAGAAAGTGTTGTGTCTGTCATGGGGGCGGAGGAGAGATGTTGATGTATTGTTGGCCATATGTTCCTCCCTGTGTGTGCAGCCGAGTGGTCCGCATTGAGGGAACGTATGGTGCATTCTTGGTTGTTTTGTCTCCTTTCGCTTTACTGCTATTGTCAGTGACAATGGGACCCTCAATCAATGAGACAAACACAGTGATGTCATACAGGAAGTACTAGAACTCTCACTCTACAAAATCTAGACTAGTTGATCTCAGATTGTTTTGCTTCAAGACCTAAATTACCATTCAATAGTTTGTGGTCAGGACTATTAAAAATGGCCAAAATAATGTGAAATATTTAATACAAATTAAAATGATTGATTTATTTTTAAATATATATTTTGAAAGGTAATTCATTACTGTGATTGCATCACTGAATGTTTGGCAGTCATTACCCCAACCATCAGTGTCACATGATCCTTCAAAAATCATTCTAATAGGCTTGGTTATCAATGTTGAAAATCTTGGTTATCTTGATTATCAATGTTTTGCTTAATATTTTTATGGATGTTGTAATGCATTTATTTCAGGATTATATAATAACAATAACAATGTAAAAGTCATTAAAGCTGCAATACCTAAGATTGGCATTTCGCTAGAGGCGCTACATTCAAAACAACAACAACGGCTTTGCTTGATGATGACGTGGAGAAACGGAATGATGGGAACTGTTGTTTTCAACTCCACCGTGGATAAATCAGTCAGACGGGAATCGAAAATTAGTTGTCATGGATGAGGTAAAGTTCGATTTCTATAAATGTTGCGTTTAATGACATGCTTGTTTTTCATTAAACTAAAATAGCCGCAAGAAAAGTCATGTTTAAAAGAAAATTAGTTATCACAGATGTTACTGTACGAGACACTGGACGAAGCTATGGTGGA
The DNA here is from genome assembly GCA_030378365.1 of Hybognathus amarus. Lineage (NCBI taxonomy): Eukaryota > Metazoa > Chordata > Actinopteri > Cypriniformes > Leuciscidae > Hybognathus > Hybognathus amarus. The sequence continues at coordinate 536,243 of JAQIUQ010007340.1, read as the reverse complement.
GAGGGTTTGAAGTCAAATCGTTGCTAATGGATCCCGACTTCGCCCTATTCTGCAATATGCATTTAGTTTTGCATTCATTTACAGAAAACAGCTGCTTGAATGACAATTGCTGATGTTATTAGATTTTTCAGGTGAGATTCTCAATTCATTCAGTTAACGGATGCTCTGAGGTAAAGTTTTCAGACTGCAGACGCAGCAACGATTGTATTTAATTGTACAGTACAATCATAACATAGAACAGACATTATCTTCCTTTCATGTCATTAAACATAACAATATTGCTGGCTATATACTGATGAGAAAGTGCGCGTCCGGTGTGCGATACTGGACTTTGTCCTAGACGTGGCGCGGCTCTTCTCGTCCGGTGTGCGACCCCCTTTACAGCCAACAGTTCACATTCCGAGAATAATTGAAAAGAATAATTGTGCACCATTCCATTACAAATGCGCGAAACAAGCTGATGTTTGTTGCTTGATAGACGCAAACGCACAACTACAACTTCTGCATTTGTCCAGGACTACACGTAGTACGAGCGGAAACCGAGGTAACGCGGATATGACGCGATTGACTGGCGACTCCCAGCTCACCCCTGCTCACACGCCCCGTTTCCTTGGTTAAAATCTAAATTTTCTCGCGATTTAAACATTGCTTGAAACATTTGGAATATTGTAAGTTATCATCTTAACTAAATATATAACACTGGCCTTGTCATTTTGGGATATGTTAATGCAAAAATCTTAGGTATTGCACCTTTAATGTCACTTTTAAACAATTTAATGCAACCTTATTAATCAAAGGGATTCATGAATTTTTGTACAAACCTCACTGACCCCAAACTTTTGAATGGTAATGTAATTTTTATATTGGACATTAAAGGGATAGTTGATTCAAAAATCCAAATTCTGTCATTAATTACTCACCATCACGTCATTCCAAACTCGCAAGACTTTTGTTTATCTTCGAAAACAAATGATGATCTTTTTGGTGAAATCTTCAAAAAGTTCATAAAGAGATCATAAAACTATTCTATATGAATTGAAACGGTTTAGTCCAAAATTTCGAAAGACACAATCACTTTATCACGTTTGAGCTTTCTCGAGAACCAATGAGGTTCAATCTTGTGTTACGCAGCACGTTTGAGCTTTCTCAAGAACCAATGAGAGTTCAATCTTGTGTTACACAGCACATTTGCAGCTTCTGAGCACCAATGAGGTTCAGTCTTTTGTTATGCAGCACGTTAGAGCTTTCTCAAGCACCAATGAGGTTTAATCTTGTGTTACAGCAGCACGTTCAGAGCCTTCTCAAGCACCAATGAGGTTCAATCTTGTGTTACGCAGCACGTTTGAGCTTCTCAAGAATGCGGTTCGTTCTTGTGTGTCAAGCAGGTTTGGTTGAGCTTCTGGTAATGTTCACTGATCAATGTTTAAATAAATGTGAATAAAAGCCTAAATTAAATCTGTCCATCATTTAAGTTTATCAATTTGGACTAAACCGCACAATTCATATGAATTAGTTCTACAATCTCTTTATGAGCAGTTTGAAGCGTCATCAAAAAGATCTTCAGTTGTGTTTTGTCATCACCACATACACACATATGGGCATGGGTCATGGTGCTCTCGTGAACACGCATTGGAGACTGACACAGAAGAGAAGAAATTAATGAATAAAGTCGATATTTAGTTTTTTCGGCACACAAAAACGATTCTGGTCGCTTCATAAAAATAAGGTTGAACCACAATGTTTTTCCTACCTTTCTGGGCCTTCAAAGTGTTAATTAAAAAGACACGAGGGTAAGTAATTAATGACAGAATGTGAAAAATGGCGTCCTAAGCCTGTCTGTCCAAAGTCCAACTTTTGTCATGACAATTTAAAGTAATCACACCTGGTAACTCTCACATGAACCACGCAGCAGGGATACCAGGAACCTATAGACCTTATGCACCAGAGAAACATGGGCGCCATCATCTTTAGAATATTGTCTTTGAACTTCCGTTTTTGTGGTCGCTCTGTCTGTTTCTATGGCATCGCTGTCGAGGAGTTAATAGCTGGTAAAGTGGATTTACTTATTGTAGAGTTAACAAAAGTTATTATGAGCATTGTAATGTTTATCATAAGCATTGTAAAGCAGATGTCTTAACAAATGTCGACCGGGATTTTTTTACGAGCAGTTCGCTGTGAAAATACAGACCGGAAGTCAAAAGACAACTAACGCAGCACTGAAAAGGAGCTACATATGGTCTATAGGACTTGACACAGGAATTATCTCAGAATAACCAAACGGTAATCTCCTTATAATAATCCCACCACTAAAAGTACAATACAAACAACTTTCCAGTACGAATAACGAGAACAATTTTCTGTGGAATGCTTCTTGTGGAAGGACCATGTCAAACATCTTAACTTGTCGGTAACCTGCTCCATTTGTCTAACTTTGTTCCGCCTGCACTTTGGTTCTATACAGTTCATTAATTGGTTCTATTGGAACTACAGAATGTGTTCTCCACTCCTTCAGGCCATCATGGTTGATGCATGGCTGTTAAGAGCTCTTTAAACCCTACACTTGCTCTCCTCTCAGTTCGGGTCTTTGTGTTCTGTAAGCAGGTTTGAATTAATTAAAGGAGAACTGCATTATTCACGAGACTCCCACCAACTCCTATGGGGGATGGCTGGACGGTGAAAGGGCCAGGGTGAGAGTAGTTGTCTTGTTGTTAGAAATGCGCAGAGAATTCTCCTCCTTCATGTTTTTAACCTTTATGCTGTGAGAGTCTTGTTTGTATTACATGCACATTTTGAGTATGTAAAACACCCAGTGTGACCTTGTCTCTGATTGTTATTGTAACCAGTACAATTCCTACATCTATACCCCTTTAAGACTGTTTTGTAATTGCATCTGGATAATCCTTTTAATGGAACTTGCAAATGAGCAAGTAATCTAGTTTATTAGCAAAAAAATATATATATATTATTATATGGGTGAAAAACAAAAAGCAAACAAGCATTTAAGACAAAAAAACATACACTCTAAAAATGCTGGGTTGTTTTAACCCAACTTTGGGTCAAATACGGACAAATCCAAACGTTGGGTTAAAAAAGTAATTAAAAAATTTAACCCAATGGCTGGGTTTGTCCATATTTGACCCAAAGTTGGGTTAAAACAACCCAGCAATTTTTAGAGTGTACTAAAACATTTCTTTCAAAAGCCTTATAGCGAATTTCACCCACAATGAAAATTCTGGAATCATTTACTCATGCTTATGTCTTTTTTATGTGCACAAAAGGAGTCTTTTAATGTAATGCATGTCCAAGCTGCTCTTTTCCATACAATGAAAGTGAATGGTGACCACAGCTGGCCAAGCAAGATTTTCTATGCATGATTTTCAGTGATTTACAACTATTAGTCGGTTTGTCACATAAAGGTACTTTATGGATTCAGAAGACTTGGAATACATTTTATACTACTTTTATGTATTCCAAGACTACTTTTTATGATGCTTTTTTGTTTTGTGTTTTCTGAAAAAAAAAAAAAAAAAAAAGAGGCCCTGGTCGCCATCCATTTTCATTGTATTAAAACGAGCAGCACAGACATCCTGATAAACTATTTCTTTTTTTGGTGTTCCACAAGAGAAAGTATGTCAGAAAGTGAGGGTGAACAAGTGATAACAGAATACTTTTTCGGAGGCAAATTATCCCTGTAATCTGTATATAAGACAGTCTAAAAAAATAATAAGATAATGGCTTTCCTAGAGAACAAAGACAATTTAACATTCTTAAACATGACAACGTGTTAGCCAGAGGCAAATAAGTGTGTTTATAGGGGATGATGTCAGCCAGCAACTAGCTGTGCTTTCAGGATTGAATGAGAGAGAGAATGGGCTACTGTGATTGACATTTTGAAGTGAGGTCATATGATGGGATGTCAGTCTAGAATAGAACAGCACTTGAGAAAGAACTGGATAATCAATAGGGAGTCTACAGAGAAAATAAAAGAGCAAAGCATTAATTAAGTAGCCGTTTAATGAGCGTTTTGCATATTCATGACCTCTGGGGTGGAAGTGAAAGTGAACGGTTTAATTGTTTAGTAATATACAGTATATCCAGAGCCACAGGGGACCTGTTCTGCATATCGGCAGTGCCGACAGCTGTCTTTCTGCCTCACTGGGTGCTGAAATGTTGAAAATTACACCATGCAGAGCTCTTAGACACCAAGTTAGCTTACAGTGGCCTTTTGACCTGGGCTGAGAGCAGGAACAGAGAAATCACTTGTTTTAAGATTCCTGTTACAATGAAGTAGTTTATGTAATAGTTACAAGATATTTTTATAGTGTCCACGTTACTCATATTTGCTGCTATTCAAATATTTAACAATATTAGACAGTGTTTAGAACCATATAAACATTTTAAACTTCTTTCTGTAGGGGTGTGTAAAGTACAGAGAAAATAAACTGAGGACTTTCAGGATTTGACTAAAATAAAACTTAAAGGATCTTGCCAAAAGTAGTACCAAAGTAAAGAACAAATAAATTGTTCTTAGTCTTTTACAAGTAAAGAAATAGACTAATGAAATCAATAAGAGTAGAGATTTTTTTCAGTTTTGACTGTGATTGCACCTGACTCAAGTCATCCATCCTCAACGATGGGTATAATTAAAAAGCATTGATTTAAGTTCAAGACTGTAGTGGTCAATGAGGAGACGTCTCTTCATGAAAAAAAGTCCATATAGCTGAAGCTAATTACATTTTACACCGAAGCGAATTTCATTTGACTGTTCAAATGCACTGGAGTGTGATTTGATTGCATTGTTACCTCAATAAGGCCTTATTATTTATTAAAGGAAAGTTTTGCAGAAATATTCACCAACATAAATTGGTCATCATTTACTCACTTTCATGTACATTCTAATCCCTGTATTTTTTACTTGTGTTTCTTCTATATAATATATTTTGAAAAACATGAGGGTAAATGCTGGAAAAATTTTGTAGTTTTAGGTTTTAGGTAAACAATCCCGTTAAATCACAACCACCTGTGTAACATGTACGTTTATGGAAAGATTTATAAACATACTTATCAGTGGTGGTTCTACTTTGAATTACACCCAGGGCGAGAACCCCTACGAGCGCCTTGTTTTAAAGGAGTGTCTTTTATCTTACCTACTAGACTTAAAAAAGGTTAACACAAAAAAGGTTTTATAAAAAGATAAACCTCATATTTCAGCATTTAAATCATCTCTATAAAAAGAATGAGTCAATAAAGATACATTCCTGACATTTATAATGCACAGTAGCTTATCTTTTATTATTAATAGTAAAATTCGTAACAGATTTTCCCATGGCTGTCGTTGCTATAGAACCATGCACTCATTACACTGCGCTCTCAACAACGACAAAGACGTTTTAGTAGCTAATGTATTTCCACCACAGAAAAACGCTTGCTGTAGTTCTGCTAAAAGATTTATTTACGGAGAAGAGAAAAAACACCCAAGTGTTTGGGTGCACGTGCACTCCCATACTGAAAAGTTTATGAGCGTGCTTCCTGTGAGCGCATAATGAGCGCGCTTCCCGTGCGCCTATTTGAAACATCGGCCCTGTCCCAAATGGCACACTCCGGACTTGTGGACTTCCTCAGAGTCCACACTTCGGTTACGTCATGAAGTGCAGACCTATAGTGCCCTTAGCGCGAGTCTTCGAGGGCGCATTGAGAGGTATTTTTGGGACAGACTCGATCGTCACGCCGGAAACAGGAAGACGGTCTGGTTGTTGCATAGACAGTATAAGTACAAAAGCAGGATTTATTTTATTTTCTCAAATCTTATGTCCATGTGAAATACGCAGCCTGCTTTTAAAGTTCTATAATTGTATATGCCACCTGGGCATTACAATAGATGTCATGGTTATGTAAATTATAAAAAAAGTTGTAAATAATAATACATAATGTTCAATTTTAACACAAAATGAAAATGAGTTTAAGAAAAATGTATAGATTTCATTATTCATAATACGTTTATGACTCAGTAAAGCCAATACATTTGGTTCTATTTATGTAATGAATCATATAATGCGATCGTATTATTTAACACTCTTTTATTATGTTTGACATATCAACCACTGGTCTCTAAAGGTCGAATAGACTGTACAACTGGTAAAATGTATGCCTATGTCATAACCATAATGATACTTACACCTTTAATATTCTATCTTTACAATCCGTGAGTGAAAATCTCCTCCATCTGTTGTCTGATTGGCCTTTCGCAAGGATTCCTGGGTAGTTAAAGTGTGTGGAGCCTGCATCTATGTGGGCTTCGCGGAAGACCGCTTCAAGGGTACAAAGGGGGCGCTGCTGAGCACACTTCAGAGCGTTAAAATGCCAAATGGGACAGCCTACGTACGTACTCGTAGACTCGGCGAGCACACGCAATTTAAGTCCACGAGACCGCAAGTCCGCGTGAAGTGCGCGATTTGGGACAGGGCCATGATTTGAAATAATGACCTCGAGCGTGCAAAAGACGCGATACGTGAAATAATCAGGAGATCCCTTGACATCGCTTCTGCACACGGCACCTTCTCAGCAAGCAGAGCGCCATTGCCAATAATTGAATCGAAATGATAAAAAATAGAAAAACCTTCTAGAAAAACAGAGGTTTAACTGCTCGTGCCGCCCCCCATGTGACATGAAGAAATGCTGCCCCGGGCGACTGCCCGAGTTCGCCCGTGCCTTGAACCGCTACTGATACTTATATAAATGGCCTCCCTGAGGGACCTGGAGGGTCTGCCTCCTTTTAAAATGTGATCTTTTAAAAAAAAATATGAGCATGCCAGCCTTTTCTATTATATGTTCCCATTTTTATTTTTAGTAAGGTCACAGTTGCCCTCTTAAAATCACCAGTGTATATGAGTATTATGACTCAGACCCCTCACTTCCCCTGACACAGGAAGTCCAGATCTGCCTTCTCAGAGGAGCATGACTATCCCTCACACTCTGAGACATGTGAGACAAACTAATCTGAAACCAAAAGGGGATTCCTGACTAGCCAGGATGATAACTCAGTAACACTGATCTGTGGATTTTAATGTCCCCTAGCCATTACATACACACCACATGAAAAACAGCACCAGTGAATGGTGTCTCGTGTTTCAGGGCCCCGGGACAGCGCACAGGTGCTCCAGGTGCATAAATATACAGCTGAGGTATTCATAGAGGGATTTCATAACATTGCAAAGTGCCCTGATCAAACCATTAAAAACATGCCGTGTGAATCTAGTCATTTTACACCAGAACACCCAGATTATGAAAAGAGCAACATAAATGCAAATAAAAAAGCCTCAAGAGTGATTTACAGGTGTGTGACAGCTGTAGTCTGATTAAGCGCATATATTTTCTTATTCTTTAAGAACAGAAAGACCAGCACAACTGTTCTAAAACCTAAAATTATTCTGAAGAACAGCATTAAAAGAGCGCAGTCACATGATAAACTGATTTAGGACTTTGGTGGTTTTTGGGGGCGGAGGTGACTGTGGTTAGTTTGCAGGTTCAAACACCCAGACAGGGCTTTACCAGGGAGTTTCCATATCTTTCCATTCTCCACTGATGCACTCATGGATCAAAATTAACTCTGTCACAATGTGGATAAACTGAGAAATCATGATTATTTTTTACTGACCACAAAACCGTAATTATGGAAGCTGGTTTTCAATATGGAAACAAAAATAGAAAAGGTAATTGTGACTTTATTTCATAATTCTGACTTTTTTCCTCACAATTGCATGTTTACTTTGTTTCTTACAATTGCGAAATGTAAACTTGCAGTTGCGAGTTATAAAGTCCTGATTGTGAGACAAGCAAGCAACTGAGAAATAAAGTCAGAATATACTGTATAAACTCATAAATCTGACTCTAAATCAAAATGTTTTCCCTTGCAATTACAAGTTTATACAGTATCTCACAATTGCAAGTTATAAAATCAAAATTGATTAGACTATAGGCTATAGGCTACATATTTAATAAAAAAAATCATTGTTATTTTATGCTTTAGTAAATTACTTAAACCTTCCAGATAACAAAACAATTATTCAAAATTTAAATATATTATTATCAAGCAATGTGACATTATTATAACACTCCTATAATAATCACTATAATCAACTAAGCTGTCTACACTGCTGTCAAGTTAGGCTGCAATTTTAACAATAAAATCACGAAGAATACTCAGTAGAACACAACCTTAAAAAATAAAAAAAGACCGGACAAATAACTAAGGAAAACTAAGGGTATAAAAAGCAGGGTAATGAGCAGATAATGAGTAGAACAGAAACAGGTGTGTGAACAAATGACAGCCAGAGAAACTAACAAGGGAACACAGGAAAATGGGAAACAATCAAACAGAGTGGGAATGAAATTTAAACAAGACATAATTAACCGGTACAACTGCAAAATAAATCTTATTTTCTGGGTCCACGCCTTGTTGATCATGATGGAGCAGCTCTAACTCATCAAATCCTAAACAGTTTGTAAAACCTCACACAAAAATACTATCACAATGAAGATATCATGGGAAAAATATGAATCATGATTTTTTTAGCTTAGAATTGATTTCACGATTTTTTTCACAATTTTTTTTCTCATAAGTGTAATCAGGGTTCGATACAGATCCCAGGACTTTCAAGGACTTTTCAAGCACTACCTTTTTTGGATGTCAAAGACTTCAATAACCGATCCCTGACCTTACACTGCATTTGTAATTTTTAAATGTATTTAAAACAAAATAAGTATAATTAATAGAATTACAAATATTACAAAAAAATACAAAAATAGAACAAAGAAAAGCTGCAAATTAAATAAACAGTGTTTTTAGAATAGATCGGTATACATTTGAATAAAGTAATCAAATGTGAAAAATTGCATATTCATTACTGTATAAATTACATATAGATGCATATTTTTGTAAAGTTTAAAAGGGTAGACTATTTAGTCTAGAGCAATGAGTAATTTCTTTGTCCTTTGATTAATATGAAAACACAGCAGCAGTTTTATTAAACTCCTGCCCCTTTAAGACCGAACGCACGGACCCCATTTGAACATGGCTAACTTACATTCACTTGAGATATAACCGACTTTGTTAACTAGTAAACTTTGTTTACTATAAACAACTTTATTTTTACATAATTTTGTGTAAATTCGTCCGTACAAGTGCAAGACGTGAAAGACAATTTAATTCAGTATTCTTGGATGTTTGCGTTCATTGAACTTCTTGACCTGCAAACGCCCAGTAATAATGTAGAGAACCACTTGTTATACATAAATCAGGTAACAGGTCATGTTTTACTTTACTTACACATACGATTTAATTTTCATCCAAATAACACGTGACGTGAACGACCAGCAGCATTCAACAGAAGTGCGCGCCTCTCTCGTCAGTTAACGACGTTAATAATAAGCCAGATTACTCGTTTTAATTTTCTTTGCCATTGACATCCGACTGAACTACAAACTTTCCACTGATGTCTGTTTAAAGGGATGTGCTCGAACCAGCTCGCGCGTCTGTGCCGTTGTTCTGTCCGATTTTTGCTGCCTTGTCGAAAAATGCTACCGTAGCCAGAATTGATCACAGAATGCCGATTAAAGTCATATGAAATACAATTATAATACAATTCTAAGCTATGAGTAGCTACTGTATACTGTAGACTACTGTTTTCATTTTTAAAACGGTGTGAAAAGTAAAAATTATCATAAAATATTCATCTTTGACTTTGTCTTTTTCAGCTGGCTGACCGTACAAATATTCATATGGTAGTAAGCATTTTTTAAAGGGAAATTATACATTATAACAGTAAAATGTACCTTTTGTTTAAAAAAAAAAAGTCTGCACATGCACATAACCGTTAAGTATCAAATTCTCGATGGGTAGCATGAATCGTCAGAACACCGTCATGCGTTTCTAGTGCTCGCACACCACAGTTTCCACTAATAAGACACATTTACTTCATAGACAGCCTTCTTTTTTTATTCCCATTCTACTTTCTGTTATGAGTGTTTCTTTGTCTGGACACACACACACACACACACTGTAGTAGGTTATACACGCTTCAAAATAAAGGCCGATTTTTTTATTTTTAAATCGAAGTTATTTAAAAATTTAATCGTGAACAGGGTGAATTGAGATCGCGATTTTATAACGATTTTTCGTGCAGGCCTAATCACAAGTGTGCGGCTCATAATCTCAGAAATGCCACCATATTAGGTTCTGGCGTTATATAATGGTAAAAGTAAGAGCCATCCCTACATTGATTCCCTCACGTAATCCATTCCTACGTATAACAATTTGATTCACTCAAAGTACATCAGATACATAAACAGTAAGGGACCAGGTCTGGACTATTGTTCTATTGGGCACAACTCGGTCGAGGGTTCATTTTTGACCCTGGATTCACTGTTGCACTGCAATTTGGGAAAGCACAAACGATAGAACTACAAACGTAGAACTAAATGAAAAGTTATATGTAGAAGAGGATGAACATTTGGGGGCAAATGGTTGTGAACTTTGTGGAATGAGTCTAAGTATGAAATCAGCTCCCCCTCTTTATGAAGGAATGAGATCATGCCAGACCTTAAACAGAGGCGCTGTCAGGGTCCTAGATTGAGTTTCCCTCATCACAAAAGGGACAAAAGATGGTGACGGCAACACCAGCTCTGCTGCGTGCATGTGTGCTCCGAATAATGGGGTCAACACTCACACACACTTTTCCAGTGTCTGGGTCAGTGAACTCACACACCCACTGTTTATTTTCAATTGAGCCATCCCTTTGAAAAAAAAAGCCTGATGCCTTCAAATATCGCTTATCCATAATTCCATAAAATCTGTCTCCACTTTCACTGCACCAATTAGTGGTGTTTGTGTGGCTGTGGAATGCTGAAGTAAACATGAGTTTGGAGACAACAAGGGAAGATCCTTATCTGCACTACTTGTGGTCAGACTGAACAGAGTTCCCTCTCTTTAAGAGATGTCTCTGTTTTTTGTTTCTCTGTTGCTGCCAGGAGACATGTCTATCAAAAGGTGATACGTTCCAATTTACCTGTGCCACAGGGCACACATGGCAGGAGGTTTGGCATAAACATTAGCTGTTGATACCACCTGAAAGAATGTCAGAAGAAATAACACCCAGTAACATTCACCTTATCCGTGTGGTCAATAATAGGTACACACAGACTACTGCCAGAATAATATATGCCTTCCTGTTATGGAAATAGAGTAACACTATGCCCAGACAGACAAAAGTCTGTCTGTCTGTCTGTCTTTTTTTTTTTTTTTTTTCTAAAGGAATTACTACTTTTATTCAGCAAGGACACAACACATTGATCCAATATGAAAGTTAAAGGCGTCATGAATTGGCTTTTTCAATTTTATTACATTGTTGTCTGAGGTCAACTTATGAAGTTCACTTGGTTTTTACATTCAAAAACATCAAAATGTATAAGTAATATAGGCTAGTCTCCACCCTAGTTTTGAGCCTAGCTGAAAAACGCTTGTTTTTGATGGGCGTCTCGCACTGAAGACTTGGAAGTAAACGCCCACTGCTGTGAGTGGATAACAGTTTTGCATATAATGAGTTTCAACTCACCTGGTCGATGTACGTGGGGGAAATTGCTTTGAAAACGCCCAATGTTGTAAAATGGCAACCGAATAATTTGCCCATTCATGTTCGACCCAGAGTCCGTGTCCTGTCAGATTCAATATAGATGGAACAGCACCGTTCTTTACTCTTAATCGGTCTGTAAATCCACTCTTGTTTACAAAACAATCCTCAGTGAAATAAAGCGAACAGATGAACAATGTTTTACCTCGTCAGCTGGAACGTCATTAGAAATAAAGTTTATCCATGCAGTCCTATTGAAGCTTATGCAGCGACTGTCTTCTTCCACAACCAGGCACTGCACGATATTCTGTATTGCTCGGTAGCTCGATCCGGTTTGTCATCATGTTATCCTGAAAAATATGCATCACATTAATAAATCATAAGAAAGTTTCATAAGCATATCAGAGTGATTTTTGAGGAATCATGTGACACAGAAGACTGAAGTTATGGCTGCTGAAAATTCAGCTTTGCCATCACAGGAATAAATTACATTTTAAAATATAGACTTTTAAATGTGATGTTGTTGTTTTTTCTTCTGTTTTACAGAGCTGAGGATGATGGCAGAAGGGAGGTTTTCCAGTCTGCCCAGGAACATGCACGTTGGGCGGCAGTGCCCGCTCGCATCTTCCATGGATCTGCTGAGCTCACGGGCTGCCGTAGCAGAGATGCCGGTCAGCGGCTACCAGGGCGTCTCTATCCATGGCACACTGCCTCGCAAAAAGAAGAGCAGTACTGGTTCCCCTGTGAAGCAGTGGGAGATGAATGGAAACGTGGGATCATCAGCGGCCCCACACCCAGGCCGATATCGCCTGCCACCGTCACCGCTAATACACAACGTTATTGAAGAACATCATGCTTTCTACTCAAGCAGGAACTGCAGTGTCACATCCAGGTAAACAGTATATCTAGACATTTGTCTACACAAAACCATTATTTCTATCTATACACCTGTCCTCCTACTATGACTCATAAACAACATAGCCCAGCAGCAAAAGCACCGCAATCTTCACAAAGAACTCAAAGCTACCCAAATGTTGAGGTGTTGCTATTATGGACCAGTGTAAACGCCCTTTAAGATTAATGGGATGTCTTAACAGTAACAGTATGGTCACTCCTAAATCATGAATCCATATACTCAACTTTCTAAGAGTAATATCAAAATTAAGGTGAAGGTCAACACAGCAGCAAATGAACTTGCCCTGCTTTTCACAGCTTAGGCTCTTCAACTGAAAATATCTAAAACCGAACAAATGATGAAAGACAGTATGAGAATGAGCCAGTTTTCACTATATAAATGGATAATATGGTCAAGCCTTTTGTGACTCAGAATTGGCACTACAATATCACTACAGAGCCCATTCTCATCCTTTATCGGCACCCTTTATCGTTAATATAACACGAACCCAAGGCATAATAAATCCAATAAATCCTTCAGCGTAATATGAGACCTAAACCTAAACCTAACCATCACAGCGCGTGTTATATTAACGATAACGGATGCCATGTGCGTAGTATAGCGCCGTTTTGTCATATAGCGTTCTATATGACGATAAAGGATGAGAATGTGTTGCACTACAATACATCTGATACTGGCTGTGCACATAAATATATGTCATAACTGATTTGCAGATTGTCAGATTATAGAATAGGACTGTTTAGGAAGTACTGATCACATTTTACATAGCACTATTACACCGTGTCCTAATCGTGATTCGTGACAGTGATAAAAACCCTTTTGTTGCTGGAACCTTTTTTAGTGTTTTGCCCAGTTAGGACACAGTGTAATAGGACATTACAAGTTAATTAATCATTTGTTTACCTCCAGTACAATGATTTCTGAATTGAATGTAATTTACAGTCTCATAAGATCTAAAATGTCATCAGTTGTTTAAATGAACAACTTTCGGGTTGTGATAGATTTGGAAGTCATAGCAGTCGACACTAAGTCTTCAGCGTAGTAGCCTACCAAGCCTGTTAGACTTTACGGTCTTACTTCAGAAAATAAGACATCTGAGATCATGATCACAAAATACAAGCTGCTACTGGCTCAGTCTCATGTCCAGGACTGTTTCCATCTCTTTTTTTACGTCTTGTCTCTTTTTCCTCACTGTCTACCTGCGTCTCTTTGCAATAGCTCTAGGCCTGCTTGACTGTATTGTCCTCACTGACTTTCTGATCTTATCACAGCCTGCAACAAAGCAGTTTGTGTTTGTCCCTTATTTATGCAGACTGACTTAACAGGTAATATCTCTCATCCTCAATAAAATAACCAGATATAATAAAGTAATCTGCGTCTGGCTCTGTGGACAGAGTTACAGATTATAGAAGCCACTTTCCACAAACAGGACACAAAATAGGCCTGGAAATATTTAAAGGAAAATGTATAATATAATGTAAAATAATATAATATAATTAGGGCTGTGAAATGATTAATCACATCCAAAATAAAAGTTTGTGTTTACCTATTGTGTGTGGACTGTGTATAAATATTTTGTATATATAAATACACACACACATACATATATATATTTTATAAATATTTGCTTATATATACTGTATATATATAATTTGTACTATACATAAATATTTTATATATAAATAACACATTTTTCTTAAATACTGTGTGTACATGTATGTGTGTGTATTTATATATGCAAAATAATTATACACAGTTCACACACATATATTATGTAAATACAAACTTTTATTTTGGATGTGATTAATTGTGATTAATCCTTTCACAGCCATGAATATATATATATATATATATATATATATATATATATATATATAATATAATATAATATAATAATATAATAATAAAGTGTTGATTGCCAACCTCAGGAGGTATAAAATATAAAAATAATATTTAAATATAAAAGTATTATTAAACCTTGTTTTGGTAATTTACTAATAAATAAATTTGTATATAATTATATTATTTTAATTATATAAATAATTATAAATAAATGTAAATAATTAGAATACAAATTACTGTTACTTAAAATTATAATTCAATAGATAATATACAAAAATATGACATTTATTTGTGATTTAATAATGGAAATCAATCTTAAAACAAGTTACTTTTCACAAATTATTTTAATTTTGTTAGATAATACTTGATCTAACATATTTAATACGTTTCACAAAAACTAATCCAGTAAATAAAATAAAAAATAAAAACTTTGTGTGGAAAGAGCCAGAGACAAAAAGAAACAGTGTACAGACCATAAGACAAAACATTGATAACCTGAACTGTTGTTCACTTCTCCAGTAAGTACTTTTACCAAAAGCACCCCAGGAAAACCAGAGGATAGACTAAATAGAGGTTTTTACATAAGTTAGACTGTATGTGTTTGTGTGTCTTTAAAAGCGTAGGTTTGTGTTTGGGTTTCCTTAAGACTAGTGAGCCATATTTGTCCCTTGACATTTGAAGGTTACCTAAAATTGGACTACTATTTCACAGCCACAAAGCTCACTGAGAAATGGGAAGTGAAAAATGACCACGTCACACAAAAGGAGCTCCTCTGGGGTGGCAACAGGGTTAGCAACGACCTCTCGTAGCGGCCCAATCACCATAACAACACCTTATTGCGACTCTGCATGACACATAGAAAAAGAAATAGGTAGAACATAAACACTGTGCATGAGAGAGACAGGAGAGTGAGCCGAACCGACAGCACAGAATAGGATTGTAATTTCCTAATGTTGACACCTACGTTAAATCAAGAAGCAATAACTAGCTCCTAGAGGACTTTGGAGACTCAAACGGCATTGTGATTAAATATCAACCTCCTGAACGTCTGGCTGCAGAATGCTCCACCAGTTTGTGTGTCTGTCTGCAGGTGAGTAGACAGATGAGATCCGATGGGTTTTGTCACTAGGAAACATTTATCTTTTATAAAACAAAGGATTTAAGCACTTTGAGTCTTAGTACCTGCATGTGTGAGGCAGCTGTTCTAACACAGACACACACAAGGTCTTCACAGGTTAAAGTGAGGGTTGTAAATTTATAGCTTGACTGAAAGATGAAAGAATTTTTGAAGAGACAGATCGGCAGAGAGATTGAGAGCAACACACAAAGAAATAGAGAATGAGACAGATGAAAGAGATGATGGAGGAGCAACAGTGCCAATTGATTTACTTGTTAAAGCTGATTAAAGTTGTTCTAGATGTTGACAGAACCCACTCGGCACCCTCATAACATGGCCACAATTATCTCACGTGTGTCACTATTATCTTGGTTCAAACTGCTAAAGACAGAAATTACACCTGGCAAACATTTAAAAAAGTGTTCACATCGTTTTAAAAGATTTTTTTACAATATATAAGTTAACAAGAACAGTAAATTGCCAGTTTTTTTTTGAAGTAATAATAATAATAGCATTTTTAACCACAAAATATCTTACAGGGCATTTCAGGATGTTTTTTTCACCAGACAGTGCCACCTATCTATCATAATGTTCAACATCACAAGATATCAACTGTGTAATTTGTTATACTATTATCTATAA
Organism: Hybognathus amarus; assembly: GCA_030378365.1. Classification (NCBI taxonomy): domain Eukaryota; kingdom Metazoa; phylum Chordata; class Actinopteri; order Cypriniformes; family Leuciscidae; genus Hybognathus; species Hybognathus amarus. The sequence continues at coordinate 520,102 of JAQIUQ010007340.1, read as the reverse complement.
GGGGATAAATGTATTCACATGAGAACTTGTTACTATGGACCCTTCACATTTACGTTTTTCTCGTCGTAGTTGGGTAAACGTCTATAACGGTGAATGAGAGACTTGTTAAATATATTTTTTGTTTAAATTTGCTCAAATAGCAAAAGAAAAAAAAAACCCTCAACAATAGTTTTTTCACAACTTTCAAAAAGAGATAAAAAAATAGAGAGATTGATAACGGCAGTCAGAAGAGAGAAAGATGTTAAAGGGTTAGGTCACCCAAAAATGAATTTTCCGTCATTAACTTCTCACCCTCATGTCGTTCCAAAACTGTTTCTGAACACAAATGAAGATATTTTTGATCAAATCCAAGAGCTTTCTGTCCCTCAATTGACTGCAACATTATTACCACTTTCAAGCCCCATAAGGTACTGTAAGCTCTACGGAAACCCAAACTTTCTATCCAGACTACTATCCCAAGACATCAACCCAAACCCACACCCAAACTAAAAGAAAAACTTTTGAATTGTCAATTAAAAAAACAGAAAATAAAACAAAAAAATAAATAAATAATTCATACCTTATTCCTTTTGTCCCCAAAGAGTAAGTAAACTTCGTCACACATACGAAGGTAGGTTTGAACAGTATAGTAATGACAAATGAATGTCAATTTGAATATGTCCTGCTTATCATTTGAAAACAGCTAGAAAGAGTTAAGGAAGCCAGATAATATATAAAAATGTAAACATAAATGCAATGGAGAGTGTGTAGCTATGCTGCTTTTAAGTTATATCATCCTCTTAACTTTTCTGATGAGCTTATCAAAAACAGTTAGCTGTACGGTATAGACCTTATGCACCAGAGAAACGTGGGCGCCGTCATCTTTAGAAAATTGTCTTTGAACTTCCGTTTTCGCGGTCGCTCTGTATGTCTCTATGGCATCGCTGTCGAGGAGTTAATAGCTGGTAAAGTGGATTTACTTATTGTAGAGTTAACAAAAGTTATCATGAGCATTGTAATGTTTACCATAAGCATTGTAAATCAGATGTCTTAACAAATGTTGACCGGGAAATTTTTTACAAGCAGTTCATTCATACCTATGCAAGATCAAAATACAGACCAGTCAAATACTGTCAAAAGACAACGAGCGCAGCACTGAAAAGGGGCGGGGCTACATAAGGTCTATATGATGGGCCTTTTCGAAATATATAGTCATAAAACGTGAACAGCTCATTTAAGCGCCAACACAGCTTAACCACAGACACATCTTAGCCCTGTCTAATCAGAATCTAGTGAACCTGACTGGTATCAGTTCAACGAATCGCACTGCCCCTATCATTTTGGCTGTGAACTGCCTTTACTGTATGTCTTTCAATGTGTAAGAGATTTTTTAACTACTGGCTACAGCATATGGCAGATTTTTGGGAGCGTTGCATGTCAAATGTCCTATTTCTCTCCAGTTTAAGCATTATGAATCTGCTTCTGGTAACTTAATAATAGCCTGTCCATCTCTCTAACTTGGCATGTCCTCCCTCAGCTCTCTAATTCTGACTGGCGAGGCTTTGTGAGGTTCAAATCATCACTTTGAGACACAATGCAGCTGTGGCTTGGCATAGAACAAACCAGAGATGGATGTTTTCTTGAGGCTGTGTCCTCACTTCATGCCCTTCTCTTTGCGGATAGACGGCATGTTCAGCCCAAACTCAGGTCACTCCTGGGTAGGCCCGTGGGAGTACTGACAGTGTTCTCTTTTAGTATACTAATGTCAGCGTTCAGAAGCTTTAAAGTGTGACCTCTCGCCTCTAGAGTTGCTTTCTTCTTAATGTTCAATGGGAATTTAAAACAGGAAATCAGTTATGTTTTTTACGCAACAAACAAGCCAGGAAATCTTAAACATTATCATATTTCCAGTTATCTGACGCTTTTTATATATCTGAGCTCTCACCACAGGTGCCACCTCCACACTGAATCTGAAAGCCACCCTTATTCCCCTAAGGGGTGAGACAGTCCACCACACACCCTGGTGGGTAAGAAAGGAAGAAAGAAAGAGTCATAAAGAAGTCAGGTTTTTGTGTAAGCTGAGATGAAAGGGACTCTGGGTAAAGTCAGAAAGAGAGAGGGCGGAATGGTCTAAATGGAGAAAAAGCTGAGCCGTGCACCTCGCCCGCACGCTCTTCTCCACGACTCCTTCACCACTGCACTTCCTGCGTTCCACGCTTCACATAGGGAATCTAAATAAAACAAAAATGTAGTGCTGACCATGGGCCATCTCTGCAGTTAGGGTAAGTCACATCTAGACCGCAACCTTAAAGCCGCTAGCAGGAATAGAGGTCATGTGAACAATCACTGCCTCCTGTCTGGTCCTGCGTCTTGCATATGTTCTGTTACTGTACATTTGTGCTAACTTAAGGTTGCACTTAAATGTTTATTTATGCTGTTTTCAGTCCTGTGGGAAATTTAGACTCAAGGAATTAATTTCCCTTTTCCTGGCTATAATCCTTTATAATTTGGGTAAATCTTCACGCAAGCATAAATCCGGAGAGAGTCACAAGAGTGCTTGTGTGTGAGACGGAAAAGACGCTAAAAGCCCCCAGACCTTTAATACCAGTGACAAGCTCATCCTCAGACTGCCTAACCTTTTGTATAGCCTGCATACGTTGTTTTTAATTCTTCTTGCACAGTATCTAAACTGATACTTGCTGTAATCTCAGTCACACTTTGCAAATTGGGGTTGATGTGGAAGTGATTGTGTGTGTTTTGGGGGGATGGGGGGTGTATGTGTCCACATGTTGTGGCTGGTGTGGTCTATACTGTGGTGTAATGATGACCTCAGGCAAGCAGGGCTGGACTGGGCACTTTACTGCAGTCCAACGTACAGCCTGCCCAGAGAAGCACACACACACACTTTATACAGGGAGGCAACTGAGCTAGAGAGTTGATGTGTTCGCTGAAGAGAGTTATTTCTTTCTCCTGCAGGGACGGTGCAGGCATGGACCCTAACATGGAGTATGTCAAGGTAAGGCTTCACATTTTACCTTTATCAATATGTGCATGTGGAGTTTTGAATGATTGCTCTATTATGGTGAAAAGCCAGTGGCAATGCATGATGGTAAGGTGGGTGAGGGTTGTAGAAGACAGAGGTGATCTTAGGGCAACCCTTAACCCTTTAAGATATTCAATACTATTCAGCTCAAAGAGTTTAGAAAGCGTAGAGTCTTAAAGTGGGAAAGGAATGTCAGCTATGCTGAAAGTTGAGGATATGAAAGATTGTAGTTTATTGACAGTGAGTTGGGTAAATATACATAATACATTACAAAGGCTACTTGGACTTGCATCAGAGATAAATGTGTGCGTCAGTGTGAGTGAATCTCGTTGTTATATAAACATTTGCACTTCCTGACGTTTTGTATGTTATGTGCAAGTTGATAATGATTAGAGTTAAGCGGATTGCAAAAACAATACTTTCGTTGCATTTCTCAATGTTATAACTTGCACCATGGACTTTTATCAAAGATTAGCTCTCTGCTTGACCCATCATTTGATTCTGCTAGGAATACATCAGACCTCAAACGTGTATAACGTTAGGCCTGAGCTGTTCATAAAACACAGGAAACTCCACAGCCAACATTTTCGATAAAGATCTGACAATCTCTGCGTTCCCTACTGTGCGAGAGGCCCCTGTAGACACATCCTCAATTAAAATGGCACAATTACAAGGAGGAAATGAGCTGGTGATGTTTCAAGGGTCTGCAAGCAGCATATGTAGTTTAAATTATAGTATCAAGTTAGGAACAAATGAAAAATGTCCCTTTCCAGCAAAGGCAGAATCGTTCCCTGGCTTTATTTTGACCTGAGGCATCTAGCCGTTATGAAAGCTCTTCATCTCACAACACGACTGTATTACAACACCCATGACTCAGATCTGATGAGAGAGATATGGTGTGACATATATCTTGGGGGTGTCTCATTCAGTTAGCATTGACTGAATGAGATTTTCCACTGTGATCATCACCTGTAGCCTTGAGTGTGCTGACACCACACAGCCACCTCTGTCAGCCTGCTGAGAAACCATCCGTCACTCTCTCTGTCCTCCTCAGCTCTGTGCTTTGCCTCATCTTGGGCTCTAGCAACTCTCTGCGAAGAACAAACTTCTCTTAGCCTTACCTCACACAAACAACAAACCAAACAGCACAAACACACACAGTCAATACTAGCAACTACATTATAGCAGTGCTCCAGTGCAGTTGAACATACAGTCATACAGTTACCATAATGAAATACAATTTCAAAAGATGTCATTACAGGGTGGATCTTGCAGCCGGTCAAGATCATGATTGTGTCATATTTCACCCCAAATTATATAATTGACAAGCCAGTTGTTTTTTCCATTATATTAAACACATTGTATTCCTCATTATGTATATGTGCGTTTAATATATATAATAAATATACATATATTAAATTAAAGGTATTTATATTCAATTAATTTACTATTAAAATTAATACTAATAAATATTGTATTAAATAAATTGGGAGAGAGAAATGAATAAATGTAAAGATTTTATTTTAACTTATTTTATTTTTTATTGTTTAATTAAAAACTTACTATTAAAGGGTTAGTTCACCCAAAAATGAAAATTCTGTCAGTAATTACTCACCCTCTATTTCCAACCCCATAAGACTTTTGTTCCTCTCTGGAACACAAATTAAGCTATTTTTGATTAAATCTGAGAGCTGGATCACTCCTCCATGGGCTTCTAAGGGATTGCCGGACCAGAAAAGTTATTAAAGACATTGTTAAAATAGTCCAAATGACTACAGTGGCTCAATCTTAAGTTTATCAAGCAACAAGAATACTTTTTGTGTGCAAAAACAAACAAAAATAATGACTTTATTCAACTATTAATTTCCTTCTCTGTGGGGCTCGAGTGAGTTTACATAGTTTCTGTGTTGTACTTACTTCTTGTGAGTAATTACTGACAGAATTTCCATTTTTGGGTGAACCATCCCTTTATGATTTTAATTAAAAGTAATTAATGTGTCCATATAAAACAATTTTCATTACAGTAAAGAAAATCACCAAGGAGAATAATGAAATGAGGGAATGTGTTGATTTTCATGAAAAGAAATGAAGATCCAGACATTCAGATCCAGAGATGCACCCTCCAATCAGAGAGGCCTATAATAGAACTTGATAGGAGATGACATAATATATCCTCAGGGGAATAACATGGCCATTAAATGTTTCAATCAGATGAATTGCACACACTGGCTCTTTATACTCTATTTTATGCAGTTCTTAGAACTGTCTGCCTGTTTAATGTGTGGCCATCTGTAAGCATCAATAGCTGCCATGTGAAGACAACAGTTTTTCTGTTTACAACCTTAAAAACTCACCCGAAAACAACTAACTCTAGACATTGACAATCTGCCCTGGACACATCTGTGTGTTTGTGCCAAGGTTCTTCATTAAATCTTCCCCTTCCTCTCCCTCTGAATGAATGAAGGTGGACCTCACCTTGCCCTCTTCAGGTGGTGTTGAGTTTCCAGCGTTGTGTTTAGCGAACACCTGGATCTGTACATGTTCCCATTTAGATCTGTGCACAAATATAATCCATCAGTCAGAAAACCACACATGGGTTCGGTTTATCATCTAAACTCGCTCTGAAGCTCATTTAGTAGAATTTACAAAAATTATGATATTACAAGAACCCTCATCAAGTCTTGTTTTATTTAAATAGCACTTTATTCAATACAGATTGTTTCAAAGCAATTGTTAGATCAGTGATGCAATGTAAATCAGCTCTAGTAAGACAAAAGTGTCATTGTTCAATTGAAATCAATTCAATGTTGATTCAGTTCGGTTCAAAATGTAATCAATTATGGAATGAGATCAATTCATCTATAAAGCAACTCTTTAAAACAGTGATGTCATCATCCAGCTCAGTTCAGTTCTCATCCGATAGTGTCAGTGCAGTTACATCAATAATATCGGCAACTATTAAGTATCCGTGGCAAGGAAATCTACAGACCTAGTATATTCTGTGAAGACACTTTTAGTTTGAAAAAATGAGATTGTTTGTAAAGTAATAATTTCCTCTGTTACCGTTATCTGGATGGCAATTGTTGAACCATGAAACAATGAAAACGTGGGGGGTTTTCTAAAAGAAAAAAGAAAACATGGATTATGTTACACTATGTTATCTAGGACCTTAAAACAATACTTCTGTCTCTCACAGTCTTGTTTGTTATGCATGTATGTATTAAATACTCTCTAGACAAGGTCTATAATCAATACAAAAGTATCTCTTTTCCATCAGGTTTAATGCATGTCTCTCTTCATTTGACTGGCTAGTTTTCAGCTCAATTATGCTGGTTTTACAGTCTTGACCTATTTTTTTGACAACCTGTTAGTTGAGGAATGTTTTCTTCAAAGTTAACAGGAAGCCAGCCATCAAAAATATGGGATAATTACCTTCCAAGACCTCAGATGCTGATATCACTTCCTGAAGTCAGATGACTTGAGTTTTAGTTTGTTTTTAGATGATATCAGATCAGGTCATGTAGTGGTTTCCATCATGGTTTCATCTGTAACCCCAGGACATTTCTGGAAAAAAAGGGAGAACAACCCCTACAATAAGTTATAAGGAACTGAGGGCAAATCATCTATCTGTATTTAATGTCAAGCTGACATGATATATTCAATATCAAGCCTTCATTCTTCTCTGTCTCTCTCCTTGCGTGTAAAGCAGAGATTGGAGGGTGGAAATTGTTTGGATGACTTGATGTTTAAAAACAATTTTTTTAAGGGTGGGAATTAAATCTATCTCATAAGGGATCTGCGGATATGATGCATGAATCACAGACTTCTTGTTGTGAATCATGGATTGGAACGATTGGGATGGTGTGAGAGAGACATCAATGCCACATTTGGTTTAGTGTATGTATCCATTATATATGACCTTTCGGTCAAATTTTTTTAACTCCACACTCTCTTTAACAAGGATATTTACAAATATTCAAAATAGGTAATTGATGGAAAAAAAATATCAGTTAAAAAAAAAGGTCATTAAAAACTCTTACAAACTAGAAACATTATCTGATCTGAAAAGCTAATAGTATACGATCAAGAACTTTTTTTAATCTCCAAAGAACCATATTGTTACTTACAATGGCACTTTAGTGCCACATTAAAATATCTAAAATTAGGAACATGAACGTCCAACAGTCGTAATATTTTAAGGAAAAAGTCAAAATTACGAGAACAAACAAAAATACACAAACTATTACGACTACAATCTTTTATTGCAACATATTTATTTAGCAATTAAATATGTAATCTCATAATCATAGATTTTTATATACTTTCTTTTTGTAATATTACAACTTTGACAATTTTATATTTTTTCACAAAAAAAAAAAAAAATTAAAACTTCAATGTCATTTTGCTATGAATATTTATTCTAGTGTTTTTTATTTATTTATTTTTTTACATGTTGCACTAAAACATGGTTGCCAACCCTATTTATCAAGAAAATTATATGGTTTCTTTTCTGCTCTCTCTCATACAAACATGCACCTGTACGTACTCATATCTTTCTGTTCTTGATGGCCTGACTGTGAACACATATACTGTTGCTCAGTAAGCTGTTAAGCACTCATGAAAGGGCTTTACAGGAACAATGAAGCACTGTTCCCTCTGTGGGATCTGCTGCCCTGCTAGCCCACAGAAAGACCTCTTTAGCCGGTTTGAACCCTCTCTGAACACACACAGACACAAGTACAGGAAGACTGGTCTAGAACACAGAACATAGACTGACCCAAAGAGTTTCCGGCTCTTAAACGATGAAGAAAGACTGGAAGCATGAAGACTCGTATTTTTAGATCAAATCATATCGTCATTGCTTGATATTTTATAAGGATATAGACAATAATGAGAGTAAATAATGAGGCTGTGAAAGGTAGGAATTACTTTAGGTCGGATTGTACATAAGAAAAATGCTAAAGACGTGGCCATTGACACATTATCATATCTTTAATTAACAAAGATATAATGCCCAAAAGATCGTTAATTGTGTCTAATTCAAATTTCCAGAGGTGAAGTATCCCTTTAAATATAAAATAAATGTGTTTTTTTTTACTTTATTTTTTTTTTATTATCAAAAAGATATTTTTAAAAACAACAATGGAAAAAAATAAATAAATCTATATTTTCAAAAGTAGAAATTTAGGGGTTAGGGTTCAGGACAGCCACCTCCCAATTGAAAGTACCCAATATATGAAGATTTTTATATATATTAAGCTTACTTATATTTTAAATATGTGGGTTAGGGTTAGGTTGGAAGCCAGGGCTACTCTCTACATAGATTGGAAGCCAGTCGTTATAGTTTATAAAGTTATAAATATGGATATTTTTCTTACAAAAAAAATGCATCATTTCACTTTAGACAGACTTCCATTATAAAGCTTGGAAGAGCCAGGATATTTTTTAATATAACTCTGATTGAGTTTGATTAAAAGCAGAAAGTCATATACAGCAGTGAGTAAATTACAGGATAATTTTCATATTTGAAAATTAACTATCCCTTGAAGAAAGTTAATATAAAGTGTACAAGTTTAACAGATATATCTCAACAGATTAAACCCAAGAAAAGCTATGCTTTTATCTGCATAATCTGACATATGTGTTGTCGTATATCTAGGTTTTTCATTAAATCTAAATAATAAAGAAATAGCATGTGGCACACACCCTGCAGCTAAAGCCTCCAGTTTTTATAATATAGTGTTTTGGCTTGAGTTCCAGATCTTAATGCAGTGATATTAAAGGCAGTATTTTTAGATATTTACCTCAGGAGACACTTTAGATTGTTGTAAAATCTTTTCTGCAGGAATCACTTGATGGTGTTGATGAATGTTGATCACGCTCGTGGCCTCAGGGTGGAGGATTGCGCTTGATATTTACACGAACTCGGAACAAAACTGATAAAACAAAAAACAAACATTATTGAACTAAGGCAAAATGTGAAGGACCATTATAGTGCAAATTGCAGATAAAATGTCATATCTTTCAGGTGGCAAATTAAACAAAGAGAAAGATCATCGGTGCATCTGGGTTTACCTGAATACAGTATTAGTGTGGATCTCCACCGCAGCTGCCACCCGCCGCACAGAGGCACAACGCCCCCTAGTGTTCATATATGCGCACTGCAACACACTGTGAAATAAGATTACAGCTAATTTTCATTTACGTCACATCACAATTTACTAAGAGCCTCAAAAATCTTTTGAGACAGCAAGTCTATTGATTTGAGTGAAAAAGATTCCAAAGACAGTCTCTGCAGCATAAAGTATAGAAATTATTATTAAAATATACAATAATAAATGTAATACAATACAATACAATACAAATGTATACTGTAATATAATATAAAATATATATAATTTTATATAGTCAAGTTCCTCACATACAATTTGATCTTACAGTAAAAAGCACACATTAGGGGTGTCCTAGATTGCCCTAATTCTGTGTCTTAAAATAAAAACCTGCTATTCGGATAGAAATGGTCACATGCAAGTCATTTACCCTTTGAACTACGCTATGTTGAATTAAGGTCAGACATGTATTTAAGGTTTATTTTTTGAGCTCATGTACAAAAACAATCACACTGACTCCTTTCTTTAGCTGACTGTGGAAAAGCAGATTTGCTCGCAGGGCCATGGTGATTTTTATTGAGTGTAATTAGGTATTTTAGGAGCTCACTCTCAGGGAGAACATTCCAGTGTTGGTCCAAGGGTGCCAGCCAGCCATAATGTCTTTGTTTGCCCCTTAAGAGCAATCTGGGAGAAACATAACTAATCTCATTTGATATACATCCAACTCTTTGCATCCAAGAATGTTCCTGGAAAATAGAAAACAACAGCATACTTTACTGTTTTCCATCACTAATGATGAACCTAAAACAGTTTACCGCTTGCATTTTTCTATTCATTTAATTTAGAAAAATATACAATGAGGTTCAAAAGTCCACAGTGAAAATCTGTGATTCAAAATCCATGGACATAAAAAGTAAAATATTGTAAAAAATGTAAAACTCCCCACTATTGATGTATCATTAATGTCATT
>JAQIUQ010007340.1:225000-507500 GCA_030378365.1 Hybognathus amarus | reverse complement strand
TAATTATTTTATATATATATATATATATATATATATATATATATATATATATATATATATATATATATATATATATATATATATATATATATAAATACACACACATACTTGTATATATTTTAAGAAATATTTTCATGTATATACTGTATGTAGATTTATATATAATTTGTATGATATGTAAATATAAATATTTTATATATAATAATATTTTTTTTCTTAAATATACATGCGTGTGCATTTATATATATACAAAATAATTAAACACAGTGCACCCACATATATTACGTAAACACAAACTTTTATTTTGGACGTGTATATATATATATATATATATATGTATGTGTATATATATATATATATATATTATATATATATATAGCACATAAAACATAAAACCACATGTGCCACACATGTGTGGCTAAATATCTTTGCTCTATGTCTAATTAGCATATGACTAAAGAAAAGAGCTTTGAAATTTGGGAATTCTGAGAGAGAATTTTATATTTTTTTTAAATATTCCATCCCTTATCAGAGTACCTCATTCTATCCCGCTCCCTGTTCATCTATTTTTTGGCAAGGAAAAGGGGGTTGGTTAAGTGGCTGGCTGTGTGGTGCTCCTGCAGATGACTGATTTCTGATAGGCTGAAGAGTCGAATCACATGGAGTTTAGCACGGCTCCTTACATGGGCTGCCCGGGGGTGAGAGCAACAGCATGGAGCAGCATATGCCCTGCTGAGCGCACAAACACACACACACACTCACTCGCTCCGTGAGAGAGTTCACAGACAGTCACTGGGCAGCTAACATGCTCTCATTCAAGGGGGTATAAAGCAGTGAATTTTGGAGATTAAAGCGTGTGAGAGTGTTTCCACTGATGAGTTGCACTGAAACAAGAGAGATGTCGGAGAGATGCAATATTTTAAGGACCATCACGGCAGCTTTGTGCTGTTTCTATCAGAAGAGCTCCGTTATTGGAGCCAAGGTGAGTGAAAGCTTCCTAAAACTGCATCTGTATAAATTTGCATGTCAATTTTGGCATTTTTAGTAGCATCTTATCCATGTTTAAAATTATATATATACTATAGTTTACTCTTTATATTTTAACAACTTTATGTTTTACTGTTAATATACCTAATATATATAACAATTTATGTAAATTGTTATAAATAAATTTTAAATAAAATATTGTTAATACATTGATGTACAGTGGCATTACAGAAAGACCAATTAAAAAAGTAGAGAAATTTAGAGGTGCTGTAAAAGCAGGTCTGCGTGTAGTTTTATAGTGGCAGTCTTTGGTCTGGGCTCTTCAGTATATGGCTTTTTTCATTATAGTAAGTGAAGGCGTCAGACACACATGCTCACTCACGAGAGAGTGTGTGTGTGCGCGTTTCTTCCCATTCACTTGTAATTGTTTAGTTGCACACACTCATCCTTGTCTTCAAAACCATTTAACCCATATTGATTGAAATCTTTTATCTCTGTGGCGGCTTGCAAATGGATTGTAAGTGTGAAAGCGTGTGGTTTTGTTCACTCATCTAATGTGTCATGTGATAAGGAAAGAGAGCTGCTCAGGTTGGGTTGAGGGAATTTATGGGGCGATATAAAATCGGTGGCCCTGCGTGTGGCTGTACATGTACATATGGAACCGATGAATGAAACAGAGCAGTCTTGCTGGTCATACGTCTATTCAAAATGTTTGAATTATCAATAGCAAGAATGTTCAAAGAGTTACATTACATCGAAACTACAGGGGGTTTTGGCCAACATGATGAAATGCATTTCATTTTATTGAGTGGATTGAAAATATTGGCACATGAACTATTGATCTATGGTCAAACAAAGCCTACAATAAAGCAGTGCATTTCAGGACAATCTGGAACAAACAATTTTTTTTCAATTTCCAAACTTATACACTGTAAAAATGGATATGCTTTACCTAATCAAAAAAACTGTTTACAAGCAATATTATTAATTATTAATGTAATAAATTATAATTGAGTAATAATTAATTAAATTAATTCCTTAAAAGTTAACCATTTAAAATGAGTTAAACTTACAACAACCCAAAAAACATAAATTGAACCATTATGGTCACCATTATGGTGATCAGTGTTTGTTTTAGTTTTCTCCTTCTGCTTGTTAACATCAGATGTCTTCAATGTTGGCAATATAAAATAAAGAGTTCTTAATTAATATTTGACGTCTGTCTGTTAGTGAGATATTTTTGTTAAATTTTTTGGTGTAAACTTTACTCATTTTAAATGGTTAACTTTTAAGGAATAATTTGATTATTACTCAGTTCTAATATGTTAAATGTAATTAATAATATTGCTTGTAATCTGTTGCCACAATTCTATTGATTAGATAAAGCATATTCATTTTTTACAATGTATTTCTAATATACGTCAAACATTTCTAATATACGTCAAAACAGACTGCAAAACAGATATTCACAGATCAAGAATGTCAAGTAGATCATTCAATAGTCTTGTATTTAATGGGCTATATGCACGCATAAGTTCCGCATTTGACGCAAGGATGCTCTTCCATTTCCGGTTGTGTAGATTAAAGCGGAGAAAAAGCGAGGAAAACGGGATTATGGCATAGTCTTCAAAATTTACTGTCCTCCCGTCTTTGAAATGAAACGTACATGCGTTTAGATGTAATTTTATATAGTTATGTCTATTTAATATAATTTTAAAAAGAAGCATAAACACAATGAGGGGTGTTGTGTCTAAACACAACTGTTTTTGTGTCTAAAGTTTCTTTAGTATAACCATGGAGTATAAAATTCAATATAAATTCTCGGTATTGCATTGGACTTTACGATCGGCGGAAGTTATCGAGCATCCTTAAACCTTCACCGGAAATACCGCCGTGCATAGAGCCCATAGCAGTATTCCTGTAGCTGAACCAGAGCATCAATGTCATGGGTTCGATTCCCAGGGAATGCATGAACCAAAAGATGTGCAGCTTGAAAGCAGTGCAAGTTGCATTGGATAAAAGTATCAGCCAAATGCATAGATGTAATTTGCAAGACTCATGCAAGATTCCTGGCATGTTTATATTTTCAAATACTAAGGCTGAATTGGCCAGAAATAGCAGCATGTTTGTTATTTCTCAGCTCTGGCCAGACAACTCAGCAGACCCTCGCTCTCAGGGTTTGAACGTCTGTTAGAAACATTCGGGTCTGGTCCACATTTTTTGGGCTTGTTTCTAAAAATAGTGCTAGGTTGTCATGGAGACTTCCGGTCTTTTCAATGGTGTGGGGGGTCAGTGGGAGTTAGAGGGACAGAGAGGGCAGTGTTGGTGCCTCTTGTATGAATTCTTTCTTTCGAGAGGAAATTTCTCACAGAACCTCCTTGATCATAGAAGGCTTCATCTGGCAGTCAATGGTTTCTAAGTAAATGTGGTGAAAACAACTTGGGGGCTTTATTTTGGTCAGTGTGAGGGGCAGCTGTGGGAAGGAGGGTGGTGTGTACTGTACAGTACAGCTGTGAATCTCTTCTACCCTGCAGAGGGCTGAAACTTAAACCGTGACAAGTCTGCCTTAAATAAACAGGCTTACTTGTTTAGTAGAGGCGTAGATTAACACCTGACATGGACTCTAATGAATGTTAAATTAATCGTTCTTTTTAATGATTATGTGGTTTAAACCAAATTTCATGAAGTGTTCATGAGTCTAAGGCCTGGTCTCAAATGGAACCCTAAAGGCTGATTTATACTTCCGTCAAAGGGAGAACCCTTCTGATACCTAAAATGACAAATGGGACACCCAATGGTCTTTTGTCTTAAACGGACACACGCAAGCTGTGGCCATTGTAAGTCCACAAGTGCACATGAAGTGTGCCATTTGGGACAGGGCCTAACTTTGTTTTGGACTCAATCTTTATGGCTCAGGTTTTTTGAGCATTGACAAGCAGTTTTAAGATGCTGTCAAGTTAAAAGTAGTCCAACTCTGAAACAGGTCTTAAGATCCCTGCATTTGGTTCCATCTTTAAATGGCAGAAACAGGTGGTATCAAAACCAGATTAATTATGTGTATATTAATCTTTTGTGCTTCCTTGTCATTTGTTCATCATCTTCGCTTTATTTTTCGTGAAGCATTATTGTGCTGCACTTCCACTACGAGAGACATCCACTCTTGCATTGCGTGTGTAACGGAGACCAGCTAGTGAGAGTTGTGCAGGCTAATGACTGCTAGGGAATACGGTGTTTACTGTTTAGTGTCCTTGTCCACGATCAAGGTTTGAGAACGACTGCAGTGTGGTTAGGATTGGAGAGGTGAGCTTTAGAGATGAGCCTTGAAGAGAGGGGTGTGTTTATTTGGGTTAATTTCAAATATCAACAATGTTCAGCAACGACTTTGACAAATAACATACTACACCTTTCATTGAAAATATTGTTTAGATATTAACGTTAACTGAGGCACATACTTTTGAGAATGCATTCGAGTGATGACTAAAACGAATCATGAATCATTTGAATCATGAATCATGAATCATTTTTGGAACACCCAGACGAATTAACTGAAATCTTTCTCTAACACTTCCTACACATTAGACATGCGACAGCGGTTCCCCCACACACTGACAGTGTAACACAGCAGAAGCATCATGGCTGTGGCAGAAATAGAAGCTCAGCAGAGCAGTGGGACAGCGGGAAGTCTCTCTGATTGACAGGCTGCTGGAGAGGTGCTGACACAGCCTGGCACAGTCACATCAGTCAACCCCAAAAGTTTCACCTCCTGTCAGTGCTAAACAAAAGAATATTTTTTTGGATCAGGGATTAAATCATCATTCCGCAAAGTTCTTAATGTGTTCAGTCACCGACGGATTGACCAAGTGGCGGCTTCTTAAGAAATTTTAATTTTATTCACTCTCAAGCCTGGACTGCATAAAAAAATGCAGTTAAACAAGGGAGTAGTTAAGTGGGCAGTTAAACTATTTATGATTTGATCCATTGAAAAACAGGTATTACATATAAAAACAGAGCTAAATCTAATGTGCAACTGTGGAGGACAACTACCCTCCTGAAACACCACTGGTCTTTGAAGCAGAAAGTGAAAAATATTTTTGAGTCAGAGCAAGCTCTTACATTTTGATGAAAAATGACATGAAAAAAATGTCTTATGTTAATGTGTTCTGAATCATTCACGAGCAGAGCAAGAACAATATCTTTAATTTAAACATCTTTTGTCACTTTGTCTCCTGTAATTCTACCTTCCTCGAGCATTCCATGACTTAAAGGCATTTTGCAAGCTCAAGGCTTTCTTTTCTAACAGGATGGCTTTCAGCAATTTTGAGTCCCCAGGGACAAGCGTGTCTCCTACTTTTCCATCTTTTCCCCTTTTTGCTGTACAACAAATTGAGCACGCTCGAGGAAACATTAAAAGGAGGCCATGTTCAAAGTGATCCAGCACAGCTGCCCCAGGCCCTAATCTCCCCCTCTGCCCTTCTTACAAAGCCAGGGCTGGGCCTTGCTGATTGGGGCAAAACTGGAATGGAATGAGGGGGTTGGAGATCACAGATTGAAATGGAGAGAATGTGATTAAATGAGAAAGAGACCAAGAGGAGGGTGGGGGGGTGAGGGGTGGTCTAGCTTATTTCTAGACCTCAGTTGCCTACAGTCAATATATTCAATGCATTCTCATCCCAAGGCGTCATCTAACTGACAATTTTGACCATGCTTCAATTCATCATAGAAACACTGGGCGCGCGCATTCTCCTTTTTCCAAAGCGCTAGGGCGGTTGCGCTCCGTTTGGTTCTTGTCACGTGTCCTATTGTGCGCTTATGGTGCGCTTGCGGCATTCTGAAAAGTTGAGATGTTTTTATCTCGACGCGGCACGGACGCGCTTGGAAAAACGAGCGCGTCGCACCGCGACTGCGTCGCTTCCATTATGAGCGCGCATTCTGCGCGCCTACACTTGAAATAACGAACTTGAGCGTGCAAAAGACGCGATATGTGAACCGGCCCTAAAGCGTCAGATATTGAAGCATGGTCAAAATGAGAATGGGCTATCTCACAATACAGTATTGGTATTCTCATAATATATTCTTGTATATAAGTACACTTTCTAGAACAAAAAAATTAATTTAGAAATTGGGTGTTTGGATATTCATAGTATTGTCAAGTAAAAAACTGATTTAGATGATAAATACATCATTGTTGAATCAGATATCCATTTAATAAAGTAATAAATACAACAAATATGTAAATAATAATTAATGACAACATACACACTACATTTAAAAAATGTACAGTGTAATATTGTTTAGTCAAGTCCATGCTGATTCCCATTTCTATTATGAGGACTGCATTTATACTTCAAGACATCGAAACTGCTCTAACAAAATGTTTATTTTAAATAACATCAAAAGGACAATAAATCTTTCATGAGCATCTGTCACATCCCCAATTCTTCCAACTGAAATGTGTGCTGCCCCGTCCAGGAACACATGAACATGGCAGACACCCCAGAGACCATCTAAATGGACAATGTGATGGGGGTGAGATAAGAGAGGAAGAGGTCTTGTGTTTAGAGTCCCTGGAGACTGATGGGACACTCTGATGGCCCTTTTTGTTTACTCTGGCTCAGGAAGGGTGTGACCCAACACCAAAGCCCAGACCAGCTCGATTGTCCTGCACATAAGAGGCCACTAATGACCCCCTGAAACCCTTGGGAATCTCAACCTACAGGGTTGAGACAGAGGGTCTCCATCCTTCAAGCCCCCACAGGAATCAGCAGGAAATAACAAGATTTCTACATTTTATGTTAAGATGTGTAAAAGTCACCGCTACAATGAGGATGGTTGCCAATGCATTGCTTTGTGGTGCCAAGGTCTTCAAATTCATTTTAGCACATCGCTATGTGGTTTCTAGGATGTTCTGGGTGGTTACTACTGTAGTCTCTATGATATTCTAGTATCTATGACTAAGATACCAGTTTTCTTAAAGGGATAGTTCAAAATTCTGTCATCATTTACTCAGTTGTTCTAAACCTGCATTAAGTTTTTTCCTTCTTTTGACCATAAAGGAAGATATTTTGAACAACGCAAACAAACAGAAATACTATGGAAGTCAATGGGGACCAGTTTGGTCATCAACATTCTTTAAAAAGATCATCTTTTGTGTTCAGCACAAGAATTTAATATAGGTTTGGAACAACTTGAGGGTGAGAATATGATGACAGAATTTTCATTTTTTTGGGTGAACTATCCCTTTAAGGTCCCGTAAGTCTGTGTATTTTTGTTTACCACTTTAAATATCCACCTATTGTAAATAAGATCACTTAGAAAAGTATTAGTCCTTTTCAACAAGCCACAACAAAGGAATTACTTATGTCTGTTCAAATCTCAAATCATTAGACTATCTGCCATTGAATTACTTGTCCTGCTGGTTTCCATCACAACAAGTCAGTCTGAACACATGTACTGTACATGATCCCCATCTTTAGCCATGCACTTTGCCATAATCTGCACAATTTCCAAATCAAACATGGATTTTTACCCGTTCACTCACTAAGCAGCTGAACGGCCACTTGTGTAGCAAACTAAAGAGGATTAGACGTTCGAGAAGTAACAGGGAACGTCATCTCATCCATAATAATTATCCAAAAGTGTCTTTCCAGATCAAATTCAGCCTTTGAGATCATCATCTTAGACCGGAAATGCCATGAGCACAGTTTGTTCTGACATTTGCCAATCTGATCTAATGTGCGCTTGGTTATAAAGCTATGCTTATGATGCCTTACGAACTATAGACCATTTTAATACTGCAAAGTGTCTCGTATATGTCATTATGCCCATTCTACTGTCGATAGCTAAACTGTGCTCTGCACTTACGCAATGAGACCTTTGAACCCCCATTCAATACATCCAAATTATTCATCCATTATTATTCACGTTCAAAAAGCATACCACTATTTTAAAAAGAACCTTAGCAATCAGTCCCTCATATGTGTGAAGATAAAAATTACAATCTATAAATGGCTACAACTAAAAGCAGAGGTGATTGATCTAATGCACAAATATATCTGCACTGCTGCTTGATGGAGGGATTATTCGTCATGGTGCTATCGAGCTGCTCAAGCAATTGAGCTTTGGCTATTTTTAAACATTTATAGCCTCAACGCACCTCTAAATGGATCCACGATGTCGATAGCTCTGAATGAATGCGACGGCCGTGCCAGATCAACACCACCTCAGCTGGCATGCAATCACAAAGTAGTCGTAAAACCAAAAACATGGACGTCAAATCCAAAAAAAATATTAGCATTCAGCACAACCTGAATAAAATGCTCATTTGTTTTTACAGTAAGTTCTGTAAAGTTAGTCACTGTATTGTGTAATACAGTTGAAAGACCCTGAGCACAAACAAGCGCTCTGGATGATTTTCCCAGTAAGGGTAAAACTATGTATCGTCTGGTCACTGTAATTTGTGGCTTGCGGGGTGTTGGCTTGGATCGCTGTTGTCTAAATGAAGTGGGTGTAACGCTCGTCCCTCACTACAATACCAGAAGCATCAGAGTGTATTTCAGTCCTCGCTGTGGCCTGGGTTTGTCAGTCTCTATACATAGTAAGGATCTTTGAAGCTTCTCCATATAAAGGGAAAAACTGTCCATTGCGTGGCATGACTTATATATATTTGGTTTAATAAGCAAAGAGTTGCTAAAATATACTTTTACAGTTTGCTTTCAAAGAAATGCACCAGTCTTTAATTCAGCAGTTTGGTTACATCGTTTCAAATAATCATAACATCTGACCATCAAAAAAGTGTACGATTGAATGATCAGTGATGAGTTGACATGAGGATCAATCGGACAGGATTATCCACCAACCTCTCAAACAGGGAAGTAATAAGACTCTGCCATAAGATTGTGAGCGCGAGAGGTTTTCCATCACACATCAGTTACTCAAAGACAAGAAATAAGAGATCTTATTGTAGAATTTATCTCTTCCAGTAATCTTTTCTTGACTATCATCCATAAATCCATCAATACATATTAGTGGATTTGTTCAGATAACTCAAAGATTATAACATCATATGAAAATATCCAAACCAAAAGGCTATTCTAAACCATACATATCAAATTTTAAGTTAAAAAACCCCAAACTAATAATTTACAACTATCATATTCTTCATGTATTTTGCCGTCTCCCAAAAATACACAGAGATGTCCACATTTCTAGGCCTGTAGCAGTGGTTTGTGGTGGACCACAGTGACAGATTGTGGTCAGTTAGATCCTAATAAGTGCCTGACAGACAGACCACTGCTTGGGCTATGGGTCACTGGACTGACAGAGAGAGAAACCGACAGCTAAGCATCTTATCAACATCACAGAAAACTGATGTAGCTTGTCTGCTGCTGTCAGGCCTGGAAAAACATGAAATGTATATTGAGTTTTTACGTGATGAAAATGACATTTTCACATACTACTACACATTTTTATTTGACTTTATACAGTAGCACCTCATTGCAGAACACAAGATCCAGGGGGCGGAGTTGGATCCAGATCTGAGGGGTGGAGCTGGGTAGGTTTAGGGGTGGGTTTAGGGATCAGGGGTGGAGCTGGGTAGGTTTAGGGGTGGGTTTAGGGATCAGGGGGTGGAGCTGGGTAGTTTTAGGGGTGGGGTTAGGGATCAGGGGGTGGAGCTGGGTAGGTTTAGGGGTAGGTTTAGGGATCAGGTGGTGGAGCTAGATAGTTTTAGGGGTGGGTATAGGGATCAGGGGGTGGAGCTGGGTAGGTTTAGGGATCGGGGGTGGTGCTGGGTAGGTTTAAGGATCAGGGGTGGAGCTGGGTAGGTTTAGGGGTGGGTATAGGGATCAGGGGGTGGAGCTGGGTAGGTTTAGGGGTGGGTTTAGGGATCAGGGGGTGGAGCTGGGTAAGTTTAGGGATCAG
Source organism: Hybognathus amarus (assembly GCA_030378365.1). NCBI lineage: Eukaryota > Metazoa > Chordata > Actinopteri > Cypriniformes > Leuciscidae > Hybognathus > Hybognathus amarus. The sequence continues at coordinate 497,594 of JAQIUQ010007340.1, read as the reverse complement.
GGGGTGGAGCTAGATAGTTTTAGGGGTAGGTTTAGGGATCAGGGGGTGGAGCTGGGTAGGTTTAGGGGTGGGTTTAGGGATCAGGGGTCAGAGCTGGGTAGGTTTAGGGTGGTTTAGGATCAGGGGGTGGAGCTGGGTAGTGGTTTAGGGATCAGGGGGTGGAGCTGGTAGATTTAGGGTGGGTTTAGGGATCAGGGGGTGGAGCTGGGTAGGTTTAGGGGTGGGCTTAGGGATCAGGGGGTGGAGCTGGGTAGGTTTAGGGGTGAGGGTGATCTGGAGGTATAGGTCAGGGGGTGGAGCTGGGTAGGTTTAGGGGTGGGTTTAGGGATCAGGGGGTGGAGCTGGGTAGGTTTAGGGTGGGTTTAGGGATCAGGGGATGGAGCTGGGTAGGTTTAGGGATCAGGGGGAGGAGCTGGGTAGGTTTAGTGGTTAGGATCAGGGGGAGGAGCTAGGTAGGTTTAAGGGTGGGTTTAGGGATCAGGGGGTGGAGCTGGGTAGGTTTAGGGGTGGGTTTAGGGATATGGGGTCGGAGCTGGTTGTAGGGTGGGTTAGGGATCAGGGGATGGAGCTGGGTAGGTTTAGGGATCAGGGGATGGAGCTGGGTAGGTTTAGGGGTGGGTTTAGGGATCAGGGGGTGGAGCTGGGTAGGTTTAGGGGTGAGGGGTGGATCTGGGTAGGTCTAGGGGTCAGGGGGTGGAGCTGGGTAGGTTTAGGGGTGGGTTTAGGGTTCAGGAGGTGGAGCTGGGTAGGTTTAGGGATCAGGGGGAGGAGCTGGGTAGGTTTAGGGATCAGGGGGAGGAGCTGGGTAGGTTTAAGGGTGGGCTTATGGATCAGGGGGTGGAGCTAGATAGTTTTAGGTGTAGGTTTAGGGATCAGGGGGTGGAGCTGGGTAGGTTTAGGGGTGAGGGGTGGAGCTGGGTAGGTTTAGGTGTCAGGGGGTGGAGCTAGGTAGGTTTAGGGTGGGTTTAGGGATCAGAGGGTGGAGCTGGGTAGCTTTAGGGGTTAGAGGGTGGAGCTGGGTAGGTTTAGGGATCAGGGGAGGAGCTGGGTAGGTTTAGGGATCAGGTGGTGGAGCTGGGTAAGTTTAGGCATATATAAGGTGGAAGGAGTTGGATCTGGATCTGACTCCTCCCTGTGGATTTAATGTCCTGCAGTGAGGACCATCTCACTTTATATAGTAATACACAAAATAATGTTGTTTGCATGCCTTGATAAATATCTTAGATGTAAAATAATATAAACATGGCCCAATAACACAAAAGTCCTCAGTAGTACACTATAGGCTCTAGTTTCCTTTTGACAGCACAAATGTGATGACATCACTTGTTGATGTCACTGTACACCACCAGGGTTCTCAGCCAAACTCTGATATCTTGGCAGGTTTAAGAAAACCCAAATGAATCATTCATCAAGCCATAAAAAGCCATGCAAAGCTACAGTGACAAATTAAAACAGGACTTAATAAAATACACAACAACATCATCTGGCTCTGGGTCCATGTTTGAGTGATGCAATCGATTTAATTAAATCTGTCAAACAGTGGCATATCAATTGAAGTTTCCACTACTGAGCACGCACACAGACAGTTACTCATCAATTTTAATTACCTTTGCCCTTACATTGGGTTTATTTGACATTACTCCATAGACCACAACTACAAAATTGAAACATGGAGTCCTGCTGGGACTTTTCGTGCAGATTTAGCTCGGGGTTATGCAGCAGTGCTGTGCTTGATACCCTCTGTGTACAACTACCAGCTACAGCACAAAGGTACCACTTTAGGTCTCTGAGGTTGGATACCACACATAGCTTCCATTCCAAACAATTAAGCAAAAAGGAAACACATGAATACGCTTGAAATTTCCTATCTGAAATGTGTAACAGCCTCTTGCCTAGCTGTAACACAAGTGCAGAATGCCATTCATCCATTCACATTCAATAAACCAATACACCATTATGATACTTTTACCATGTTTAAAGACTGTTTGGCACACAACAAAATCATCTTAGAAACACAGCCTCTTTATATGCATATAAATAAAAATAATAATAATAAATTATTTGGTCTTAGACCGCTTATGTTTGACAAGCAATGAACACTTTCGTTGTTTACATTTTTTATGCTTTTGAAAGAAGTCTCTTATGCCCACCAAGTCTGCTTTTAAAAATAACAAAGTAATATTGTGTAATATTATTACAATTTAAAATAACTGTTTTATATGTTCATATTTTAAACTGTAATTCCAAAGCATAATTATTAAAGTCTTCAGTGTCACATGATTCCTTAAAAAATGTAATATTCTAATATGCTTTCAGTTGATTTAAAATAAAATATAAATAATACAATTATTTATTCATTTATTTACAGAGTCCCCTTGTTAATTTTTAACAGGGTTTTAAGAAATGTGGTGGAGACTGGGGACAGTTGCAAAACTTTTTGCATTTGGCTCTGTTACTCAGAGACGGTTTGGATTAGACAAACCAATTGTTTTTTTTTTTATAAATATTTTATGAATAAATAATATTTTTTCTTCTTAAATATACATGCATGTGTGTGTATTTATATATACAAAATAATTATACACAGTGCACCCACATATATTATGTAAACACAAACTTTGATTTTGGATGCGATTAATTGCGATTAATCATTTGACAGCCTTAATATATACAAAAGCTATGAACATATCTTGAATTTGAATGGATAGATTTTAGAGACTTAAATCTGTTTTCTAATAGGAATCAAAACACTCTTGCCTCTGGGTACTTTGGATATGACATCATGACTTGCTTGCTCAATAGACATTTCCAAATCATAATAATTGATTATTCACGGATGCTTCACTGCCCTTAATCCTATAAAACTACTACTATTCTAACCACTCTATGCTACCTACTGTTAATGCACTACGTAGTGCACTACTAAATGTACTGTAAATACTTATATATACCTAAATATACTAATATTGTTATATACTAATTATACTAAATATACTAATTCATTGTTAATGTTCATGCATAATACATTAGATGTGCAGTACACTATTATACCATTCCAAACACAGTCAGTTATTTGGTCACAGGAGAGCATTAATACAACGCATATTTTGTTGATAAACAACAGTGGCATGATGGAGTATTAAAAATTGCATAATCAGTCAATGTTGTCAGTGCTTAGCTAGGAATCAATGTTGAAACACATGAGAGTATAAAGTGCTATTTGTGCCAATTGTTTTTAAATTCAATTACAATCAGGTCACATGACTGAGTTATGTTATTTAGACAGTGAAAGCAAGAATGAAACGACCTTGACTGGAAAGATAATGAACTATGCTTTACCAAGTAAGTAGATTTATTGCATTAGTCTAAACTATTAGTTCTAATCAAAGCTCATGTTTCACAGAAAATGACTAATTTGTTAACCTAAACTCTAAAGCAATTAATTTAAAGCAGCCTAGTAAAAAGAACTATTCAAATTCCTAAATGATGAAATCCACAGCTTTCCAACGAACCTGAAAAAGTCCATGATGATTCAGAGCAGCGGGGGTGTGTTCGTGTGTGCAGGTAAAGGTACGGTATGCCCTGCGGAGTCTGGAGGCGGAGACAGACAGGAAGAGGGAGGGACTTGGGCGTCACAGTAAACAGATCAGCACAGGAAGCAAGGGATCCATCAGCCAATCAGATACTGAGTCACATAGCAAAAAGTAGGGAGGGGATAAAAAATAGAGTGAAGACAAATAAAAGACTAACACCATATACTTAAATCATAGAGATAAACATACCGTCAGGCCACCATGGCTCTAACATACTCTTCTGTTCCCATCTATGTGCAGTTTTCAAGGGACAAGTACATCATGGATGGACCACCGGAGAAGCTTCGAAGAGAACTAGAGGAAGAACTGAAACTAAGCAGTGAGGAACCCCGCAGCCATGCCTGGTATCATGGAGCCATCCCTGAGACAGGTACAGCTTTTAAAGGAGGGATAATGTGTGTATTATGAGTAGCTGTTTCTGTGATTATATATATGTGTACAGTTGACGTCTCTGAAATATAGTTGGAAGTTGAATCTGGCAGACAGCAGGGATCTTTCTGCTGTCAAAAGCATAGCTGAAGTCACACTGAAGTCATGCCTGTGTCTGGCACTCAAACATTCACTTTCTTTGTATAAAAAGATAATGAAATAAAGACATGTGGCCATGTTTGCTTCAGCTAGAGCCTAGAGAAAGACTTGATTAAGGTAAGAAATACACTGAGGATATGACTTGCATTAGATGTTCTTAATGCTAACTTGTTCAATTTACAAATAGCACTGTGAAATTACTACGGTAATGTGATGTAACATCTAGTATCATGACTCTTGGATATACAATTATGGTACTGAATGTTTACCATATGCATGTACTGCCGTACCATGGTTTTTACATAGGATTTCAAGAGTATTAGCAGAATTAATGTCCAAAAACATGGTGTTATCAAATTACAATATTTAAGTCATGGTAATGCTACAGTACTTTGTTGTCACTTTTAATTATTGTACTTCTAATGGTCAATTATGAAACATGTAGATACATAGTTACCTGATAGACATGTTGTGCAAAATAATAACCTATAAATCAGTGTCTGACCTTCTGTTTCTTTAACCTTTACGATGCAATTTTACTTGCTTGGCTTAAGCTTTCTGGCTATGTGAAATTGCATATTGATGATTAGATCCTTTTAAGATATATTTAAGGCATATATACAAATATACACTCAAATTGCATGCTTCTAACTTGCCTAAAATTGTGAAATGCTTAAATCTGGAGCAGAGAGTCCATTGTCACCAGTAGTATAGCTGGTTGATCAATACTGGTTTAAAGGCGCCAAACACAACACAAAACAGAACAGGAAAAGTCACATTCACACCCAGTCTTGCCCAAGATCAAGGAAAACAAAAGATGTCATTATAACAAAACACAAAATCTGGAGTCAGCTAAGTAGTCAGACAAGATCTTAGATCAACTTGACAAACAGCAAAACTATCAATACCTCGAGTGAAAGTACATTTCACTGTGCTTAAAGGGACAGTTCAACCAAAAATGAAAATGTTGTCATTTACTCATACTCAAGTTTCTTTCTTCTTTTGAACACAAAAGAAGATATTTAAAGAATGTTGGTAATCAAACAGTTGACAGGTACCCATTGACTTCCATAGTAGGGGAAAAATACTATGGAAGTCAACTGTTTGATTACAAACACTCTTTAAATATCTTCTTTTGTGTTCAAAGGAATAAAGAAACTCAATAAGTTTGGAGCAATTGAAGACAGAGTTGATAGGTGAACTATCCTTTTAAACACTATATTTTGGACAGTTCATTAACACTAAGCTAAATTCAAAAACAGCCATCAACAGTTTCTCATTGCGACAGACATCCCAGTGCTGACAGCTACAGATCCGCTCGTATGAAAACCATGTACCCTGGCACCTCTTTCCCATGCTCCTTTGCAGGATATGTCCCTGATACTGACAACTCATCCATCAACAACTTTTGCAGAGCAGAGGAGTTAATATAGTGATGAATCATGACTGCTATTTGACCTGAGGTGTATTTATTTAACGGCATCATATGATCAGAACTACCAGCATCCAAAATCAGGATACGGCTGCTTACACCACAAATATACCAGTCACAATGGAACATTCCCATTCATAATGGCTCAACACACCTTATAAATGACCTTAGAATATTAATTGGGTTTATGCATAGAAAAAAATATATGTATATAAAATATATATAATAAAGATGGATATTTAGTAAAAAGAGGCCACTTAGGAGACCCTTTAACCCCTTACCTGTCACCCCCTTTTTAATAACTGACATTAAAATGCAATATACAAACTTAAATGGTTGCATTTAAAATATTTTACAAAATATTTTTTACTATAAAAGGAAAGCTATATATCTAACCAAGTTGTGTTCCAAATTTAAAGTAGATATCACAAATTTTGAAGTTCCCATGAGATTTTGTTTAGGCGTTATACCAAAAATAGCCACGGGGTGCCATTGAATTCCATTGAATTTGATTGTATGCATTCTGCCATAACAAATTAATGAATTTCTATCCAAATATCACTTCTGCCACTAAATATGGAACCTTGAGACTCAGACATTTCTGACAATATGTGTTTTGTCAAGATTAGAAAAGGTTTTGATAATAAATTATGAACGATGATGCCCAAAAGGGGAGGGGCCTAATTAAAAAATACAGTTTCTATGGTAACGCAATGTCCAATTTCAAAACGGTTTTCACAGGATGAATTCTGAGTTCTTAAGCTTTCAAATGATACCTAATTGATGATAACTACTAAAATATGTGATATAATAATAATAAAAAATATATATATATATATATATATATAAAATATATTATACCTATTAGAGGACTTCTTACCTTACTTTTTAAAATATAATTTTATCATTTTTTATTGACAAATACTAATTATGTTTTATTATGAACTTTTAGCACTAAAAACCAAAGTTTCAATAATTAAAAGTGTGTGCGCCGACTTTTTGTGACAAAGGTCAGAAACTCCTGTAACGACGTTGATTTTTTGGAGGTGCACTCTTGATTATAAATTCATATATTACTGTTTATTCATAATTTGTAAGAAAGAAACAGCGCTAAAATATCTATTTAGGAGTCTTAGACCTTTCCAACGATATATAGTTTGTCATGACTAGATTAGGATTTAATAGTAATATAGTGAAGTAAATTTAGATTGCCCGTATACGGGCAAGTGACAGTTAAGGGGTTAAAATATATAATTGGATTAGACTGTCTAAATATTTATAAATACAACTACATGCATCACAAAAGGTGCCCCTAAAATATGTTGCATGCTTGTGATGATTGATTATTAATTAATTTCTACACTTGAGTGTCTGTAGACATGTATTCATTTGTTCTTCTTGAGTGGTCCTTGGATCACTACACACCCTGCGATCAAGCATTTCCCTCTGACAACATGTGGGCTGTAGTGTCTTTCAGCGGGACAAGTCTTGACCTGCTCGGCTAAAGTTAAACAAACAAACTACAGACAAGGAAAAGGAAATGGTGTGAAATGCCCTTTGGTTAATTTCAAAATGTACATTCCCAGCAGTGTTTTATCACTGTGGAGGACAATAACATGATGGATGGTAAAAGATGAAGACTTATTAATTATAGATGTCAATGTAGGCAGCAACCTGTGAACATACCACAATCAAAATAGTTCATTGGACAAACACAATGTACAGCCATAACTATCTGTTCATTTCTGTACAGTGAACCATATACTTTTTAGCTGCTGTTTTATCCATAAGACAGCCCTGAGGAAAAGCTGTTTAGCACAACCATGAAAACAGTCATAAACACTAAGCGATTCTAATCAGACTTAATGACTCTTTTCCTGGTGCCACTGCTAATCCATTGCTCCAAACACACATGCTAACATTGATTTATTAGTGTTTGATCTCCTCATGAACACATTCTGGGAAGTAATATGAAACTGACATATAAAACGTACATAAAACTAATCTAATCTTATATAAACTAATAAACTAAATGCATAATGATACATTATAATGAGTAAGGATTGCACGTGCATACACACACACAGCCAGGCCAAAAAAAAAAAAAGAGAAGTTGCCACTGTTTGGCCTTTAAATAAGCAAATGCTTAATAGTCTATCATTATTGCTGTGATTATTATTTCTCAGCATGTTACTTGTTTGGGGACAGTTCTTCTAACCCTACTTGATTGAGTGTGTAGCTTTCATTTTTTAAACACCCTACATGGGTGAACACGATCACAATGTCAAGATGCATCACCTCAAATTGTGTAAAATATGTTTGGAAGGGGAGCTCAGATTGAAGAATAATTTTCACACATGAATTGGCACCTCTGAGTCCCAGACCTTAAATTCATTGAAAGTATTTGGGATGTGCTGGAGAAGACTTTACAGAGTGCTGGACTCTTGCACTCAATACAAGATCTTGACCAAATATGATGCACCTTTTGATGGAAATAAATGATTTTTGGAGATCTTGTAAATCATGGTTAGAAGAACTGTAGCCAAACATACAACATGCTAGAAACATAATAATCACAGCAATAATGATCCATAGCCTCTAATAATGAAATAGCCTCTTAAGCATTTAGCAATTTTGAATCCAAACGAATTTTTTATGGCCGGGACTTATTCTATACTGATTTTAAATAATTTACATACTGATTAATTAATATTCCAGACGGCCACATAACGTTCAGTTTGGAAAGGTAGTCCATCATTCTAAACTGCTTGAATGCACCAATAAACCACAAAACAAAGAAATATCGATGTCAAGCCATGCATCACTGTCAGACAATGAGTTCTGCATTGTTTACTGAGGATGTATACATAATCTGATTAGACGGAATACAAGCACAAAGCTACATATGAATGTATGAGAAGAAAAGCATCACTACTGTACCTTAAAAATGTTTTCTCCTATGTTTGAGCTTGTTAATTCTGCATTAGCAGATTAAGCACTACAACCTAATGTTCAGGCCAGAGATCCAACATGCGAAATACTTGAAACTAAGGGAGGCAGGCAAATACAGTATACACTCACCTAAAGGATTATTAGGAACACCATACTAATACTGTTTTTGACCCCCTTTCGCCTTCAGAACTACCTAAATTCTACGTGACATTGATTCAACAAGGCGCTGAAAGCATTCTTTAGAAATGTTAGCCCATATTGATAGGATAGCATCTTGCAGTTGATGGAGATTTGTGGGATGCACATCCAGGGCACGAAGCTCCCGTTCCACCACATCCAAAGGTGCTCTATTGTTGAGATCTGGTGACTGTGGGGGCCATTTTAGTACAGTGAACTCATTGTCATGTTCAAGAAAACCAATTTGAAATGATTCAAGCTTTGTTGGAGCATTATCCTGCAGGAAGTAGCCATCAGAGGATGGGTACATGGTGACCATAAAGGGATGGACATGGTCAGAAATAATACTCAGGTACGGCCGTGGCATTTAAACGATGCCCATTTGGCACTAAGGGGCCTAAAGTGTGCCAAGAACATCCCGCACACCATTACACCACCACCACCAGCCTGCACAGTGGTAACAAGGCATGATGGATCCACATTCTCATTCTGTTTACGCCAAATTCTGCTCACTCTGAATGTCTCAACAGAAATCGAGACTCATCAGACCAGGCAACATATTTTTTCAGTCTTCAACTGACCAATTTTGGTGAGCTCTTGCAAATTGTAGCCTCTTTTTCTCTTTTTATGAAGGTGGCTGAAAACCTGGTCCAGCGTGATGGAGACTTTCTGATCCGAGACTCGCTGTCCAGCCCGGGAAACTACGTCCTCACCTGCCAGTGGAAGAACACTCCTCAACACTTCAAAATCAACAAACGAGTAGTGGCCATGAATGAGGCCTACTCACGCATCCAGTACCTGCTTTCGAGAAGGAGGGATTTGACAGTGTCCCTGCATTGGTGCGATGCTACGTGGGCAAACCGGGAGCCGGTCTCTGAGGTTGTCGGAGCGATTATCTTCCAGCCAATCAACAGAGCTCTGCCTCTGAGAGTGCTTAGAGGAGAAATATGGAGTTGGATGTATACATGTTAGAGGCGGGATACTCCAGAGAAAGAGCATGACTTCTAAACGGTTGAGTCTGAATATCATGAACGGACACACCCAGGATCACACCCTCAGCCGTGGGAACCTCCTCAGGTGAGAGAAACACACTAGTATGGCCCTTTCCACTATTAATCATTGCCACATTTTACCGCCAAGAAGAAATACTCTGGGAGGCTTTTGAATCACAAAACGTGAGGAAATAAGAAAGGTTAATTAATTTGACTAATAACAGGATTTACTAATTATAGATTCTAGTTTTCAAACGGTTCAAAAAATGTAATTTGTAATGCATGTAATTTAGCAGTCCTATATTATAATTCAGTTCTTCACATTTAACACATGCTATACATATGTAGTGGTCCCATTAGTAAAGGTTCAGTTAACGCATGAACTAAATGAACTAACAGTTAACAATGCATTTATTACAATATCTATTCATCTTTGTTAACGTTAGTTAATAAAAATATAACAGTTTATTTTTAGTTCAAATTAGCTCAGGTTCATTAAATAATTAGATTATTTTAATTAGTGTATAAGTAGATGTTGAAATTAACATTAATTATGATTAAATGCTTTAGAATTATTTTTCATCATTGGTTCATTTTAACTAATGTACTTAACAAATGTTAACAAATGAAACTTATTGTAAAGTGTTACAAATTTAGCTCATGTGATTTCAATTTAGTTTCAATCTTTCTAAACAATTTCAGGTTAAAGGAAATTCTGTTGTTTGACTGCGCTCATCATGAATTACAAAAGAAACATCTCAAAGATATACAATTTAATAATATTTGCTTTATATATTTGGGTTCTACTCTGAAAAATGAGTTTTCGTGATTTTTCAAACTATCCTCAAATCTATAAAATAAAATGTATATAATTTTGTCAGCAATTATTGGCCCTTGTGATATGATTTGCAAATTCCATTTCTTAATTGGAAAGTTTTGCTCATAAGCACCCCAACAGGAAGTAAGAAAAAGGCATTTTTCGAGCCATTTGTGAGTATTTAAGTGTAAATATTCATGAGTTAATTTATTCAGCCCTGCAATGTGTGACATCTTCACATTAATATAAAGAGATTTAAGCATTAATACGCATTAACATAAATACGTGAAAGTTTTACTTAGAGTCGTAACTTTTGGAAACAATGGGTCAAAATAGCTTACAACCTCATCAATTCAAAAATGGTATTAAAATGATTGTGCAGGTTTGCATGAACTCACATTAATTCTAGAGACTGCATTGAAATTGTACTTTAAAAATTCATATCACACCACAGAACCTTTCAAAACTCAATTAAAAGTGGCGTCAAGTTTGTCATACTCTAAAAGATTGGTAAAGAAGACTTTAAGTGACCTGTCTTTCTCCTTCACAGCAACAAAGATAAATGTGGGAGTCAACCAGCATGTCTGAACCACGTTCAGGAGAGGAGACGGCCACTGAAGACCCATCAGTCGGAGAGCTCCTCCCTATCGGTGAGTGCCTGTCAGCTCTCATCCTCCTTGATACCCCGTCACGCCTCCAGCCCTCCGCTGATATCCACGTCTGACAGCCCTGAAAACCAGTCATCTTTCTCACGTTCACTTTGTGCCAACGGGAAAGTGGTTCTCAAAGTCAGAGCTGACAATATCGCCTTAGAAATTCACTTTCTGTTACTGATCGTTAAATGTGCTGAAATGAAACGTGGGATTGAAATGCTAAATAAAATGTTTTGTGGAGAATAATGAAAGTGGAGGACGGAGATAATTTATGGCTGTGTCAGTGGAATAAATATGGTTATGAGCAAAACGCAGCTTTACTGTTCCTGTCAGAATTGAGAGTGCTGAAATCTGCATTGCCGTGCAGAATGCCAAAAGAAAACAAAACAAGTCCATCTATTGTAATAAAAATAAAAAGAGTTTGGTAACACTTAACAATAAGGGTGCACTGAATATGCATTCATTCATGCTTAACTTAATGCACAGATAATCAGTGAGTTAATGTATAACTTCAGTGAAGAACTAAACCATTAATTAATGATTACTGCATCAGCAACTAATAAAGAGTCTATATGATTAATAGATTAAGTAATACACAAATTGCTATTAATTCAATGTGTCATTGTGTATTATAATTCCTTAACATATTTTATTAACTAATAGTGTAAATTAATGTGTTAATTACCACAATTAGTCAAAGCTATGCACTTCAACTTCCAGTTGTCTGCTTTAATTAATCATTAGCTAATGATTTGCAAAGGTATCATTATGTTATGACTTTACTTGTTGGGGCACATCATTATTAACTAGTCATGTAGTAATTTGCACATGAATTTGCAGAAATTAAGTATTAATCATGTATTAATGCATATTAGTGTACCTGTCATATTATCTGGAAGTTGAAATACAAGGCTTCGGCTCATTCTAGTAATTAACATATTAATTGACACTATTAGTTAAAAAAATGAGTTGTTATGGAATTAATCCACAATTACATATTTAATTAATAACAACTAATGTATGAACTAATACATTGACCTTACATACTCTTAATTAGTTCCTAATGTGGTAATCATTAATGAAAGCTAAATCATTAAGTTACACATTAATTCAGTATTATCTGTGCATTTAGTTAAGCATGAATTAATGCTTATTAGTGCACCCGTATTTGTAAAGTATTACCAAGATATTGTTGATATTATGGAATGACGAATCCCTTTGCTTTCAGGCTGTAGACCCCAGGCTTAGGTTCGGCATATGGAGCCACCAGCCATGCCCCAAATCCCCAGTTTTCCGAACAGGAAGTGAGCCAGCTCTGAGCCCCACAGTGCCACGCAGAATGACCTTCGACACCCAGCCTGGCGAGGCCATTCGTGGATCTGACAGCCAGCTGTGTCCCAAACCGCCCCCTAAACCCAGCAAGGTCCCCGCTATGAGAGTATGCTGCACCCTGGCCTGAAGACCATCGCCCCACCAGTGCCCCCGGTACTAAACCCCGCAGAACAGCGACGGCAGCAGTCGGGTGGCTCATCGAGTTCGGAAGTAAGCTACTGTGAGCTGAGTCCATGCCAGCCCTGCTGATTTGGAAAAGATGAGTAGCTCACATGCTAACAGCTATGTGGAGAGGTTAAAGACTGAGGAGGAGTTAAGGAGAAGTGATAGCAGCATTAAACTAGATCGTAGCTCCTACCATAACGCCATTGAGGCCCTGGAACACGACAGTGAGGAAGACAACGAGGAGGATGTGGGTGAAGAAGAGAATGGCAAGAGAGCTTTCCAAAGACCTGTGTTTGAAACTGAATCAGCATTCAAACCTGGTGACGTCAACTTCCGGCTTCTACCAGTGGAGAACAAACCGTTGGAGATGGCCGTGCTGAAGAAAGCCAAAGAGTTGTTCATCAGTCAGGATCCAAAGACCATCGCCAAACACATCCTGAAAGCAGATTGCCAGGTAATATTAATTATGAGTCTTTGAAGGCAACAGAAAATCTAAATTGATATTTATTCTTTTCAATTGGTCACCATTAGGTAATGCATTATGTGTCCTGAATTAACAATGAAAAAAGTTAAAATCTAGATTGTTCATTTAAAAAAAATACTAGTACTGTCAAATCGATTAATTGTGATTAATCGCATCTAACATAATAGTTTGTTTAAATATTTCCGATAAGGTATGATATGTTATTTTACATGCAGGTGTATCTTGGCAATTAACCACAAGTTGATTGCAATTAATTACACAAACGTCACAGTTTTAAACAAAATACTCTTTAAATTATGTATGTGTGCATATATAAAATGTACGTGGATATATAATATGTACACAAATTAATTAATAGATTTGACAGCACTAAAATACACATTGCTCCTTATTAATTTATGTTTGTTCATAATACATTAAAGCTACACTGTGTGATTTTTACCCCCATCTAGTGGTGAAAAGGTATATGACCATCCAGTGAATATTAGTTTCTGTTCCTCTCAATTCCAATTTTCGTTTTAACTCCTACGGTGGCCAATGTAGTCCAAGATTAACATGGCTTCCAGTTCGACCTCATCCATGAGTGTTAACTCAAATGTAAACGCGAAAGGCAAAGCTTAAATTAATGGGTATGTCCCTCTTTGGCTAATGTACTTTCAAGATGGAGGGGCAACATGGCGACCGACATTAGAACCCCTTACCCGTATGTATTTTCAATGGCATATTATACACTGACGAGAATACTTTATTACTTGAACGAAGTAAATATACATTAATGAGCACCTATATTTTTGAAAGAACTAAGTGTTTTTAGCTAAGAATAAACTAAAAGAGTTACACAGTGTAGCTTTAATGTAAAACAAATACAATTTGAAAACGTTAAAAATGTGTAAGTATATGTAGAAAATAACAATCAACATTTACAAAGGTTTTAAATCTATAGTTCATGAGACCTAATGGATTAACCAGTGTTAACAAATTTGACCTTAATTGCAATAACCATGCATTGTTTTAGGGAACGGTTACTAGTACTGCAACTTAAATTATATTGGTAATTGAAAGTAATTAAATCTTTCACAATTGTTTTATTTGATGGCTTTCGATTTCAAAATATTTTGGAGGGAGAGGAAAAAAAGATTTCGAAGGAAACGAAACAACAACAAAGGAGAAAATCAAGAAAGATGAAACACAGAATTAGGGAGTGTCATCCACACCTATTGATTACAATCATGACCGTCAGGTCTTGTAATTACGCTCTGGTTATGCGAGTTAGCCTATTCTTCAGGATGAAGACTGGTTCTTCCAGCCAACCACAGGACAAGCCCACAGTCGTGCCACACAGCCAGGGCTAAATGTAGATGAATCCAATTAAAAAGCCTTTTATACATGTGACTCTCCACATGTCTTACTGCTTCTGAAATAGGCTCCAGATTGTTGTCTGTGTATTTGGGAATGAAATCTTAAACTGGCATATTATGTCAGTCACAGGGACCAATGTTACAGGCAATAAACATCGACCCACAACCCAAATTTAGAAACCCTTCACAGATCACAGATTAGCTTCTGTGCAATACGTTCGACATTGAAAGTTACTACCTTTGATGCAAATTCTGTGTGTTCATGCCGCAGGTTGCCAGGATCCTGAATGTTTCTGAGGAGCTGAAAGGTCAAATGAGCGTGACCTCTGGGCTGGAGCTGGTGACCCTTCCTCATGGGAGACAGCTGCGGCAGGACCTCATGGAAAGGTAAACGGATGCAGATTTCTGATGATATATAAAGAGTACAAATCTTTCAGAAAATAACATGCATATATAGACTACACATTTAAAATGCATGGCTGGTTCTTCTTAAAAAGGCATAACACCATGGCAGTCGGAGTTGCTGTGGATATCCTGGGGTGTACAGGAAGATCTGGAGGAGCGAGCAGCCACCCTAAACAGGATCATTCTGGTCGCTCTAGAGCTCAAAGACTCGATGGGAGATCTTTATGCCTTTTCCTCCCTAATGAAAGCACTGGACATGCCTCAGGTACCCTACAGCTCCTATTTGCCACTTTTTCCCCTCTCTGTGTGTGGTCAACAAGCTTTAATCTGTGTGATCTTTCTTGTATGAACAGATCACCAGACTGGATCATACGTGGACTAGCTTGCGAGAAAATATACACAGACTGCCATTCTTTATGAGAAATCTTTGAAACCATTCTACAAAGGACTCTATGAAGGAAGTGGTGAGTTTTTGACAATAAAGCATGTTTAATGCCCTTTATACTGTTGGTCACCTTTAGCTAAATTCTCGCTCTTGTTTTTCCAGCTGAAATCCCACTAAGCAATGCCTGTGTCCCGCTGCTAATGCCACTGCTCACCTTGATGGAGAGGCCTGCGGTCACCTTCGAAGAGATGGACGTCTGGGAGAACAACGACCAAGGCTGCGAAATCATGTTCCGGCATCTGGAAGGAGCTCCGTGCTGTTGCACGCAATGCGGACACCTACACCTGCAATGCACAGCGGATCCTCCAGGGTAAGACAAGGACATTACAAGTCATTTCAGGAGGAACATGTGGTGCTTTACTTTGAGGGGAAAGGGGAGAAAAACACATTGAGCTGTTCAGGTCATTGTGTTAATATCCAAAACAAAATTAGCATTTGAATTATGGGTTCCCTCGGGAAATTAAAAGGCCTAGCTAGCTAGGATTAGCACTCAAAAAGACACTCAAACAACATGATCAGTCCAAGTAATCATTTTAGAGTCCAAGAGTTACTAACATGTTTCACTTACAGAACAAGTCATTATTACTTCAAAATGAAGCAAGGTTTGTGAGACTTAAATTTAGTGTAATTACAGACTGGCTGTTTATATAACAACTACATATTTTGTAGTACTACATGTTAAAATAAACTGATAAATAACAATTAACAAAAATTGTAAAAGCAACTTTACAATATGTATCATTAATGACCAATACAAAGCATTTATACATTTAGGTTCATTTTTGTATGCAGTATACTAATACATTTTTAACATTTCAAATTGTATAAATTAACATTAGCTAAACTATGAGCCAACATGAATTCACAGTAAACAATAGAATATTATTCAGGTTTTTTTAAAGTGACATGTGAAGGCCAAGTATGGTAACTCAGAGCATACAGATTAGGAGCAGTGACTACTGAAAACACACTGCAAACTGGTGTTGGGAGTTAAGTTCACTTTCTACATGAACTAGTTCAATGTTCAGTTCACACATTTTAAAATGAACTAGATTAGTTCATAGGTCATACTTCAAAAAAATGAACTAACGTTAGTTAATTTATAGTTATTTTTTTCCATATGTTGCGAGCTCTTTTTTTATTATTGCCACAGCCCATATACAATCACAGACAACAATTATTTTATCGACAGCAGTTTGCACAGAAATGTAAGATTTTTTCCATCCTCACCAACCTTGTCGTAAAATCCGTTTAAATTTTCATACGACGTGCGACCATACGCGCGACGCCTCCTCGCACACTGTCGACGCGGCCGGCTGGTGTTGCCAGATTGGGTGTTTTTTTTGCTACATAATAAGGCCTGTTTACGTGTGTTTCAGTCCAAAATCTGGCACCGTATTGTACGAAGTTAGAGCGTGCGTTCACAACACCAGAATGAATGCGTTCACAGTAACGTTCATCAGGCAGTAATACAGTGCGTTCAGTTCACGTTCAGCATTGGGCAGCCATGTTTGCTGCGGCGCCCGGGAGCGATTGGGGGTTATGCTCGTTTCCTGCCGGTATTGAGACTCGAACCCCGCAACCTTTAGGTCCGACTCTCTAACCATTAGGCCATGACTAAAGTCCAACACATCTATATCTGAGAGAAACGGCTTCTGGAAAGAATATATGAAGAGTTCAGATGCAAAAGCCTCTAAATGCCATTTGAAATTTTCTTCTAAAATGACCATTTTTATCAAGCTTGTATATTTAAGTTCAGTAATTTCACTTAAATGACAATTAATAGGTAATCTTCATTGCCATTTAAGTGAAATTACTTTAACTTAAATATACAAGCTTGATAAAAATGGTCATTTTAGAAGAAATTTCAAATGGCATTTAGAGGCTTTTGCATCTGAACTCTTCATATACTGGATTTCGTATTTGGGTATTGACTGGATCGTATGAAGCTGGCCATTGCTAACTAAATGGCAGCAGATCTGAATGCCAGTTGTGGAGGATATTTAGTGACACGCATCATGAAGAGAACAGACATAATTTCCAGGGAGAAGGGAAGTTAACATTGTTGATTAAAGATCATGAGGGGATACGAATTAAAAATGATAATGATGCGCACAAATAAATTATTTATAATAAACACTAAATTTTGTAAAAAAAAAAAAAAAATAATGAATGGTCAATTTTGATTTCATAGCAACTTCAATAATATTTCATTTTCTCTCCAGACTTCCAACCTAATGATGACATGTTGGAGATCTTGAGGACTGATTTCCAGATGCGTCTGCTCTGGGGCAGCAGAGGGGCGGTTGTAGACCAGACAGAGCGATACGACAAATTCAAACTCATCCTCACGGCCCTGTCCAGAAAACTTGAGCCTCCAGTCAAACACACAGAACTCTGAAAAATGAGGCACGCACTTTGTACAGTATATAAGACTCTCTGAGCAAGCAGAAACTGTCCGAACCTCTCTGGAGGCAGGTCAAAGGTCATCTGAATCTGTGTCTAAAAAGGATGTTCTCTAACATAACATGTCCTTCAGAAGATCACGTGCAGCTTGCAAGTTGAAAGCCATTCAAGAGCACAAATGAGAGCTTCTTTCTTCAATATGCACCTTCCAGAGGTGTGTTGTGCTCCACACTTATGACTGGTGAAATGGACAGGTACCAGTTTTACCTTCAAGAAAGAAGGAACGGTACATAGAATATATCTAATGGCCAATACATCATCCACCCTAAGAAATGAAGATAAAGTTGGAGGCAGAGAGCCCATCATGAGGTATATGTGTAGGGTCTATCACTTGACATATGAAGGGATGGATAAAAGAGGACTGGAATTATGGATTACACCTTCAAGACAAATTTTCAGCACAATGAAGGAACAGGATATAGTAAAGCTTGTACACTTTTAGAAATATCATGAAACCCTTCTGTCAAAGCAGTGTTGATCAGTTTAAAAATCCCACATGGAAAAGAATGTACATAATCATTAGTGAACGCATGTGAAGGCTAGTTTGTGTAATATATTGTATGAAGTAATATTGACCTGTAAATAGTCACCCATAAATGAAATATTCTGAAAAATAAATATCTAATAAATGGTTTTTAATTGTTACAGAAATGTTTTCAGTGAGATTTTTTTTAAGCAAGGATGATTGATCCAAAGTCCCATAAAGATCTTTATAATTATTATTATTTTTTTAAATTAAAGATTTCTATTTCAAATCAACACCGTTCTTTTGAAATTTATATTCAAAGATTCCAAGGAATTTCTTTTTATCAGTTTCCACAAAAATATTAAGCAGCACAACTGTTTTCAACACCGAGAATAATAATTTAAAAAAATCTCTCAGCATCAAAACAGCATAGAATGATTTCTGAAGGATCATGAGACACTGGAGAAATTATGCTGAAAATTGCAGTTATTTTACATTTTAGAAATAGTTCACGATTTTACTTTTTTCATAAACTGTATTTTGAATAAATGCAGCCTTGGGGACCCTAAAACGTCTGGTTTAAAGGAACACTCCACCGTTTTTTGAAATATGGCTTATTCACATTCTTACCTACATTTAGATATGTGTGCAAATGCATTTTTGTCTCAGTGCATGCATTGTTTTAGTTTGACAGGGTCGGCGCTAGCTTAGCTTAGCACAATGAATGGATTCCTTTGTTGCCAGCTAGCATGTCCGGAGTAAAAGTGATTTAAAAAAAATAAACAAACCCTACGTATTTACTTCATGTGGCCTGCGTATTCACAACGAGTACAAATAGCGATACAGATTAAAACATAAAAAAACAACAAAAACTTACTGACCCAAAACTATTGAACGGTAGTGCATCATGTGTGTGTGTGCAATCAATGATGCACTGCATATACCGCATTTACAGAACAGCACCTTGGCTCCTGATAAACAAATACCCAGCAAAAGCGATGAAATACAATGTGAACTGTAGAAATGTAAACAAAATACAGTATTACAAGGCTAAACAAAAGAGCGAAGTCAAATAAATGACAGGCAGGATGAACGAGACAAACAGACATAAGTATTTATTTCTCGGTTGCTCTTGCTCCAACACAAACCCCAGTATATAGTGGTCAACGTTGTCTTACTGTACAACACATTCACACAAAATCAAGCCTTCACATCTGACATCATTCACTCCCTAATAATCCAATTCAAATGCAACAGGGTAAAAAAGTGCATCGGTTAAGACCAGGGGTCCTACTGAGAACAGAGTTCAGACAAGAAGAAGAACTGGTTACAAAATGAGTACGGCACGGTCCTTACAAGCAAAGCCTGGAAGTAACTCGTTTGGTTAAAAAAAAACCCTTAAAAAAAGTCACAATAAAAACATTCATTCTGAAATAAAGATGTTAATACATACAGTTTAATAATAAAAACTAACTAGGTATCTACATATGCATCCATATGCATACACAGTTTTATATGCAAGAATCACATTCACAAATACAAGCACTTGAGACCGGATTCTGGAGAACTGTGTGGTCCTTGCTAGTTTGTTCTTGCACATGTGAAACCAGGAGCTGGACTAGAAATGGCGAAAGCCAAGATAGACCCCTATATGCTTTTAGTTTCCATACAGAGGCCTGTAATTAAGGCAGAGATGATGGGTTGGTGTTCACGGGTCCTGGCATTTCCTCCGCTCGTTTTATATGGTGTTGGCTCCCCCTGCTGGCCAAATGCAGAACTGCACCGGGCTTCCTTCCATCCAGCAGACTACGCAAAAGGGGCGGGGCCAGTGGGTGTGGGGACTGTTGGAATGGCTACTGTAGCACCATGCTTCCTTTACTCTGATTGGTCATGCTTTAGAGGTTCAGATCATGGTTAACATGGAATGCATTAATGAAGAAACGAAGTCAAAAGAGAAACGGACACACAAACAAGACGCAAGTAGTTGAGAAAAGTGGTTAAACCTATTAAGGGATCGATTTGTCTGCACGGAATGAGGAATGAAAGGCTGTGGATCATGCAGGTGCATGTTATGATGAACATGAAATGATGGTACATTCTCCTGAATATGTTAGTGCCAGGCAACGCCTCTCCTAAGGTTCTCCAATATCCCTGGAATGTCTGCTGCAATGGAATGATGTTAATGGCCATGACAAACAGCATGCACACATGCAACCTGCCCCAACACAATTTCGGTCTTAAAATCGCCCCACCGCCCCACTAACAGACCCACAGCAGTGAGTCCCGTCCACCAAACACCACAGAACCCCACTCATCCAATCAGGAACCTGTAGCCACAGAGAGAAGAGAGAGGACAGAATCACTGACAGGTCCACCGACAACAAAGATTGACCAGCGAGAGAAAAGATTCAGGGCGATAGTGAGCCAGCAAAACTGAGCGCCACTATGAAGTTACACTTTGTTTTTGTATTATATCCTAAATTAAAAAGGAGAATGTGACACGAAGAAGGAATTTGGCGTAATGATGAGGAGAAATTTAGCTGCAAGGACAGAAAGGTGGAAGAACTGGAAACTGCATGAACTGAAAGGTCTGAATAGAACAAATGATTGGACTGTGGTGACAATGCAGAGATGCTCCGAGTAGAGTACTTCAGTTTCAACATGTATAAAAACACACAAATCTTCACAATTAAGAGCTGATTAAAGTTTGACAAGAATATGAGGAACTCATCTCTCAGACAAACATTTGAAAAGGAGCCTACCGGTGTGAATTTTGTTCAGTTTTGCTCCAATGATATAAAACTGATTAAAAACAATTATTAAAATGGAATAAAATTGTCTACAGATTGATCCGCTGCAGCAGTCGCAGTGTAGAGGAAATACAGTCACTTTCGTCAGTGTGAGTGTGTTTGTCCTCGGGCTCACACAGTGAACAAAAGCATATGGCAGTCAGCCGAGCTGCACTTGATGAGTCACGGTAAATCTGACACACACTCCCCCATGTATGATGTCATAACTAGGTGGCGCTGCCGTGGGTGATGTCATATGTAGGTGACCGCACCTTTGCTGTTTTTCTCCAGTGTGATCTCCACGTAGGACGTTGGACGTAGCCCTCCACTCCGCTATTTTTCCGAACCCGTGCCATCCGTCGCCTTTATCTTCCTCTATGACGTACAGCACCTCGATTCTCGTTCATAACCAACGTGCCTCCGCTTAGAGCCTGAGGAAACAAAAAAGCGTTCTGAAATGAGGCGGCAAAGTCCTCAAAGTTTGTATGTATGTAAATTCATGTCCCAGTTGCACTTACTGTTGTCGTGTCCCTGGTTAAACAAACATAATTTTGTATAAAAATGAACCAAATACAATTCCATTTTGTGTTTTTACATTAATTATGTATACTTGGTTTTCATAAATAGATACTCACATGTTATAAATGTTAGCCTAACATTTATGCTTACATTAACATAAAGCATAAATCTGTAAAGGAGTAGTTCACTTTTAAAAAAAACTTTTCCCCATGTCATTCAAGATGTCCATTTCATTCTTCTTCAGTCGAAAAGAAATTACGTTTTTCTGATGAAAACATTCAGGATTTTCTCCATATAATGGACTTCAATGGGAACCAAATGGTTCAAAGTCCAAATGAGAGTTTCAGTGCAAACTGCAAACTGTTCAAAGGGCTTTAAATGATTCCAGACGATGAATAAGGGTCTTATCAAGCGAGACGATTGGTCATTTCAATAATAAATAAATAAACTTTTATCATTTCGTTCGTTGAATGAACCAAATGACTCAAAAAAAGATTTGTTCATTTTGGTGAACAAGTTCAAACAGGAGAGTCACGAATGCTCATCACAGAACAGAGCAAGGTGAGCATTTGTGCTTATAAAACTTAAACTTTTTTATTTATTTTTTTTAAATGACAGATTGTTTTGACTAGATAAGACCCTTATTTATCGTATGGTGTCGATTTAAAGCCCTTTGAAGCTGCACTGAAACTCTCATTTGGACCTTGAACCGTTTGGACCCCATTGAAGTCCATTATATATAGAAAAATCCTGGAATGTTTATCAAAAACCTTCATTTCTTTTCGACTGAAGAAAGAATGACATGGACATCTTGGATGACATGGGGGTGAGTAAATTATCAGCAAAAGTTTTTTTTTTTAAAGTGAACTACTCCTTTAAGTTAAAGCACTTCAGTGATTTTTTTGTCATCATTTTGTTGTATAGTAATTCCCACAATGTTGTCAACAGCACTTAACTCTTCCTAAACAAGGAACATTTAAAGCAAGCTGTTTTTGTACCATCAAAAGAGTAGAGAGCTTTGCAGTGGCCGATGGCAGGGAGAGGATCATCGTCGTCAAACTCGTCATCAAATTCGATGCAGGTCTGGCTGTGGTGGAGACCGATGCTCCTGACTGTGATCATCTGTGTAACTGCCTTCAGGACTGAAAGACACGAGAAAAACAACAGCCATGCATCAAAGTAGCCTTTAAGTTCAGAGAAAGCGGGGTGACGTGTGGATGCACAAAGCACTGATGATATGATGGTTTGGCAACTAAAGTGTTACATAATGGGAAGCTGCTGTTGCACTGATACTTATTGTATATCTTTTATGTGCATCATGATTTAAATAAAAAGAAAATAATATGAGATAAAGTCTTTAATGCTCACTAAAGCTACATTTATTTGATCAAAAATACAGTAAAATAAAACAGTAATATTGTGAAATATTATTACAATTTAAATAACTGTCAGTTTGAATATATTTTAAAGTGTAATTTATTCCTGTGATGACGAAGTCGATTAAGCATCATCATAAGTCTTCAGGGTCACATGATCCTTCAGAAATCAATGTTGAAAACAGTGCTGCTTAATGTTTTCAGATTCTGTGATGAATAGTTTAAAGGGACAGAGTTAAACAGTCCAGTTTTACTGTTTTCGAATATCCTCACGCGATTTTCTGATATTTAGAAGAATATCAGTAACTAGACAGTTTCTGGTCTCATTGACTTCCATAGTATATATTTTTTCCTACTATGGAAGTCAATGAGACCAGAAACTGTCTGGTTACTGATATTCTTCTAAATATCAGAAAATCAGTGAAAAAAGAAAACAGTAAAACTCAACTTTTTAACTCTGAGGGAGTTGTAAAATGAGCCTATTTCCAAAAAAAGTGGAGTATCCCTTTAACATTGTACACATATTTACTGTCTCTTTAATATTTATAGTGTCTTTGCTGATATAGTTCTATGGATTATCACAAAATAGACATTACCACACTGTCATTTAATATATATATTTTCCTTGTCGGGATATTAAAATATTTGTAGAAAAGCAAGAACGGCTCAATTATTCTTCTAGGAGTGGGTTTATAAACGGTTCAGGCACTCATTAAAGGGATGACTGTGTACAGGATATATACATTATAGTCTGTGTATATTGAGAATGCAGATAATGTAATCAGGAAGTCCAAGACTCTCTCTGCCGTGGGGTGTGTGGTGGTTCACATCCGCGCTGGGCCGCCGCTCACCACGGGATCCATGCTTCCCTTCAACCTCTGCCAGCCAACTCTGAGATGAAGAGAGACAGGTGAAGAGTGATTCATGTCCAAATAAAGAGTCATTTCCAATCATTTCCTGTGATGCAGCATCCGCATTATGTCCATTCCTCCACTAGATGGCGGCGACACGCAGAGATGCTCAGCTGGTTCATCTCAAATTTATCCAGATGTACATTCCCGGAGGCTGTGCTTCCTTATAAGACTGCAACAATAAGTCATTCCTCTGGGAATATTACCTCATTTTTATGGATCTCAGAGCGGAGTTTTTCCATGTTGCAAATGGTCTCTGAAATCTTGGGCTGGAGACTTCCAGGATCTCCCATCTGAGGATTCTTCTCATAGACATCTTTCATTTTGTTAAGAGCATCTCTGCGACAAGGACAATTATGTTTTTGAGATATTATTCTTTAGCTATTTAATAGGTTTTAAATAGTTTAAGATGTTATGCATCAATGGAAACAAACAGAAAATAAACAATAATAGCTATTAAATAAATTAAGGCTGTCAAACGATCAATCGCGATTAATTGCATTCAAAATAAAAGTTTGTGTTTACATCATTTATGTCGGTGCACTGTGTATAATTATTTTGTATCTATATAAATACACACACACATGCATGTATATTTAAGAAAAAAATATTATTTATATCTAAAATATTTACATGTATATATAATATAAATTATATATAAATCTATATACATGTATATACATGAAAATTCTTAAATATATACAAGTATGCGTGTGTTTATATATATATATACACTACCGGTCAAAAGTTTAAGATTGGTAAGATTTTTTATGTTTTTAAAAGAAGTCTCTTCTGCTCACCAAGGCTGCAATTTTTTTGATAAAAAATACTCAAAAAACACAGTAATATTGTGAAATATTATGACAATTTAAAATGACTTTTTTATGTTAATATATATTAAAATTTTAATATATATTAAAATTAAAAGTGTCACATGATCCTTCACAAATCACTCTAATATGATGATTTTATGCTCCAAAAACATGTATGATTATTATCCATGTTGAAAACAGTTTTTTACATTTTTATTTCAGGATTCTTTGATGAATAGAAAGTTCAAAAGAACAATTATAACAATTTCACAGCATTGGATGGTTTTTAGTATGTAATAAATTCTGCTCATGTGAAGAAATTAGGAAAAAGAAAGTGAGCAGCATGTTTTATAATCTACCTTTGGTCCATTTCTTTCTGTAGTTCTTTGTTTAGCTCATCGATCCTCTGTTGAAGTTTTTTGCGTCTCTGTTCAGGGGGAAGATGGCTGAGATCCTCTAGTGTTGGCGCCTGTACAAATACAGGTTATTCCAGACACAGTTGCCGTGATATACAGTCGCTCTACAGAGAGATGTCCTTCCTAGAGCTTAATGGGCCTGTTAGTTTGCATACATTCCAATTTTGCAATTCATCTGAAAGTTTATAAACATTTAGCCACACTACACGAAAGACATCTGTACTGCATGAGGAAGGAGGGGGTTTCAATGCAGTCAAAGCATCCTAGAACTAAACACACAAGTCTATTTTCAAACTTCATTTCTATACTACAGCAGTCCAAAACACATCACTTACCAGCTTTAAAGACCACTGAGAGGTTAAGGTTAGGTCACGCCATTTCAAAAAGAAACAAAAACAACAAATCGCTTATCAACATCAGTCAATTCGAATGCATTTGACTGATGAGGTTCACACCATCAGGTCTTAATTCGAGGTCTGACCTGCTGTTCCAGCGCAGTTCATGTTAGTCTAATATTGTTAATACCACAAAAGAAACATTTTGGAAGTCTGGTTAAAAACCTGAACCAGCCTGAAACCACAACCTCATCTTTGTTTTCAACATTTCCATTTAAGCTAGGATATAAAGTAGAAGCTAAAAGTAGAACAGGCAATACAGTGGCATTTGGTTTTCGAATCAGAACTACTAAGAAAAAGTAATCCATTATTAAGGCATTCTGCAGTGTTAGAGTTGCCGCCACAACAGATTATTTAACTAATGACAGCAATCCAATATGGATCTATAGTAACTTGATAAATTTGCAAACATTCTGTTGGGTTTGTTCACAATTAAGGAAACAAAGATGACACTTGTGAGATTTCAGAATAGTTGTATCCGGATAGTTCACAAATGTTAAACCTTGGCAAAAAAATCTCCTGCGTCCTCATCAAACTGGATGTGAGTGGTCATCGTTGTTACACTCTTTGGAGATAATTGAAATGACTTTGATGGGCATCTTTCTACAAAGAGATTTACAGCTGGATGTTAAACATTTTTGGAAAACAAAATCAGTTTGGTATTTATCCAAAAAGCTTTGTTAAGGATGTAGCCCTCAATCGGGTCATGGGGTCTATACGACCCCAATTGACTTTTACTTAATAAAAAATGGTTCCCTTCATCTCAGTGGAATAAGATTTTGTGACTTTTCATACATTATCTATCTATATCACACACAAAAACTGGGCTTGACTTGATTGTTCTGAAGGTATGTAAAAAAAAATGTTTACACTTCAGGTCTTTGGGGGCAATATGACTCCACATTGAAATGAATGGGAAAAAATATGAACAAAAACTAAATATATTTTCTTCATGTGTAACAAAAAAAAGAAAAATCTGGCATAAATCTGAACATTTTTACACAGAAATGAAGGCATAAATGCAATGTATCATAAAAAAAATTTAATAAGCAAGCTAATGGTGTAGTTGAGGAATTGTGTGATATATGGATACAAAAGTACTTAATATCTTCAAAAACACATCATTAATGAATAGATGAGAAGTAAACAAAAAAATGATATATTATTTGTATGATTAAAAATGTATATTTTTTGTACAATTACTCAATCAATTGTTGGGCTCATATACGCCTTATTCACGGCAGTGCCATCTTTGATTTTTAATGAGAATGAAAGCGAGGCTGTGAGGGATAGACTTGCATCTCTTCAATGGGCTGTACTGTTATTTAATGTGTTTTCGGATTGTTCTGCTTATGAAACACTGGAAAAATATTTTTCCAAGAAATTTCAGTTGACAAAAAACTCCTGACAATGTAAGCTGTGAAAAATGATAAGTTATCTAGGAGCTTTATTCAGCTTTTTACAGTGGATGCCATTGCAAACACGGTAAGTCTATCCCTCACAGCCTCACTTTCATACCTGTCATGGCGCTGCTCTGAATAAGGTCTATAGACCCCGAAGCCCAGAAGTGTAAACAAGAAACGGAGACCATTTAAAGGTTAAAAGATCTTCAGAGGAGAGTTTTCGAAACTGTAAATCTCCCAGACTATACTTGTGTATATTCAGACGAAAACCCCCTAATATTTGTAAATGTAATCCCTGTTTCCCTTCTCATGTCTGTTTTACGGCGTGTTCACAATGACAGCGATTTACAGACTGTAATTACAAGTCATCAATTTTCAATAAGAGAATGAGCAACAGCAATCATCTCAATGTAAAATTGGTTTAGATGCACACAAAGCAACTTGTAACATCAATGTCAGTGTGAACAGGCTTACAGAAAAGAGCTACTGAGCTGTATTAAGTCTTATGCAAACTTGCATGCGCTTTTAAAAATAAAGCAAGAAGAAAAATTAAGAAAAATCACCCACCCGACACTTCCACCACCGTGTTCTACTGCTTTACACAACAAATCAAACTTTTAAAAAAATGATGGGCACAGCTCTTTGGACCCAGATAAAGCCTTATTCCTTCACTCAAAACAATCGTGTTTCGCTGTTTCCTCGTGTGCAGGAATTAGCTAAACCTTAGGTGAGAGAAACCGGCCCAAGCGCAAGCGGCAAGCGCTAATTTCATAATAACAGCAAACCCACACACACCAGGCCGGCTCTTACCCCTCTTTTCACAGTTCGGAAGGATGGAATCTTAGATTTTGCATTTCTCGCTTCAGATAGATGGTTAGCCTTTCGCTCTTTTGTGAATTTAGGAGGCTGGATATGGCCAGAGGAAATACTTGGGCGGTGAAGGAGGAGGGTTGGATGGGGGAAGCTGGGACAACAAAGATTTAAGGTGAACTAATAACCAAACACAAAC
Source organism: Hybognathus amarus (assembly GCA_030378365.1). Classification (NCBI taxonomy): domain Eukaryota; kingdom Metazoa; phylum Chordata; class Actinopteri; order Cypriniformes; family Leuciscidae; genus Hybognathus; species Hybognathus amarus. The sequence goes on along the minus strand of JAQIUQ010007340.1, from coordinate 469,699 downwards.
AAACGAACACGCACAACTATGAACCATAGTTAAATGGGTAACTGAATGAAGTCTAGCTTGTTAAATGTACACTACCGGTCAAAAGTTTAGGGTCGGTAAGATTTTTTATGTTTTTAAAAGAAGTCTCTTCTGCTCACCAAGGCTGCAATTATTTGATAAAAAATACACAAAAAACACAGTAATTTTGTGAAATATTATGACAATTTAAAATGACTTTTTTATGTTAATATATATTAAAATGTAATTTATTCCTCTGAAAAAAAGCATCATTTCAGCATCATTACTCCAGTCTTCAGTGTCACATGATCCTTCACAAATCACTCTAATATGATGATTTTATGCTCCAAAAACATGTATGATTATTATCCATGTTGAAAACTGTTTTTTACATTTTTATTTCAGGATTCTTTGATGAATAGAAAGTTCAAAAGAACAGCTTTTATTTAATTAGAATCTTTTCTAACATTATTTACTGTAACTTTTGATCAATGTAACTCATCCTTGATGAATAGAAGTATTGATTTCTTATTTATTTCCCCCAAAAATAAAATACAAATTCTTACTGACCCCAAACTTTTTAAAAGGGTAGTGTTTAATGTAACAAAAGCTTTCCATTTCAGATAAAAGCTGTTCTTTTGAACTTTCTATTCATCAAAGAATCCTGAAATAAAAATGTAAAAAACTGTTTTCAACATGGATAATAATCATACATGTTTTTGGAGCATAAAATCATCATATTAGAGTGATTTGTGAAGGATCATGTGACACTGAAGACTGGAGTAATGATGCTGAAAATTCAGCTTTTTTTCAGAGGAATAAATTACATTTTAATATATATTAACATAAAAAAGTCATTTTAAATTGTCATAATATTTCACAATATTACTGTGTTTTTTGTGTATTTTTTATCAAAAAATTGCAGCCTTGGTGAGCAGAAGAGACTTCTTTTAAAAGCATAAAAAATCTTACAGACCCTAAACTTTTGACCGGTAGTGTAGGTTAAATTTCATTACAATGAAGGTTTTTAAAAACAAGAACTGCTTTCTAGGGTAGGAAAAAATGTGAAGTAATGTTCTTGAAAAAGACAAAAAGGTCAGGAAGTTTTGCAGGTACTGACAGCATAAGTCTGAAAGCAGAAGTTAAAGTTTTACCTTGCCTTATAATTCTTTACTGTTCACACTAGCCAAAGCGCCTGACGGTCATGTGGGCTTTTAATTTATCACCTATTCTTAGCAAATGAGCTTTACAATAGAACAGAAGTTGCTGAATAATGGAAATACCTTGGGTTTCTTCCCAAAAAGCCAGAGTTTGTTTTTGGTCCTGCTAATCGCGTGTTTGGGGTCTGGTTTGCCTCCCTCTGTTTTGGGGGTCCCGATGGTGCTATCTGATCCTGTTCGCTGGATGTTCTGACTGAAGTCCTCAAAAGGGAAATCAGCTGGGGGCTCAAACCCCGACTTGAACGACTCCACTACAATCCCAGAATCCTGTGAGACAACAACAATGTGCTAAGCATGCTTGATATTAGAGCCAAGTGCAAGTATAAAACACTACCTTTCAAAAGTTTTTTAAAAAAAATTAATCCTCGTACTCCGCAAGGATGCATTAAATTGATCAGAAGTGACAGTAAAGACATTTATAAAGTAACAAAAGATTTCTGTTTTAAATAAATTGTGTTCTTATGATCTTTCTATTTATTAAAGAATCCTGAAAAAATTATCACCAAATGTTTCCAGAAATATATATTATATATATATCAAGCAGTATAACCGTTTTCATCATTGATAATAATAATAATAATAATAATGTTTTTTGGGAACCAAATCAGCATATACAAATTATTCAGAAGGATCGTGTGATAATGAAGACTGGAGTAATGACGCTGAAAATACAGAGAGAATAAAAACAATTTAGAATCTATGTAGCATCGGGGATCATAATGGTGTGTTCACACTGAACGCAAATTTTATTATTTGCGTGAGTAATTGCGTACAAAGTCAATGCAAAGACGCGAATAGGAGCAAAATTCGCGACGGGCGTTGCGAATGACACGAATTGGGCGCAAACGTCTTCCGTGCAAGTTGAAAAATCAGAACTCGAGCGGAAGATTCAAGCATCTAACTACGATGATGCGTATTTGACGCTCTATTCGCGCTCGTTGAACACACCATAAGATATCTTAAATATCTTTCAAGCCCCAAACTTTTGAATGGCAGGGTACATTTCATTTAAACAAAAGAAACACATTTCCTTGAAGTCTGTCACCAACATTACATATATTTTTCTCGACTACTACTAAACCTTTATTTGTTTGCCCTCTTGATCATCAATTCCCAACTCAGTTACTTAGCTAACCTTAGAAACAGTAACGTGAGCGGGGTAAGCTCATGGTTTGATCTTTTCAGGAACTGAACTAGCAACTTTCTAGTTACCAGTCCATACCTGGAGCAGTAATAATCTATAGAGGAGGAAAAACAAAAATGCAACATTGCATATTTGGAGAAAAAACAAACAAAAAAGTGTGATTTAAGGCCATTATATGAAGAACCAGTGAGCACTATAGTGTTTGTAAACTGTGAAAGTAGGTGCAAGGAAAGATGGTTAGCTGGTCTGGGATGACTGTGTTTGACCAGGGTGTGCTAGCATTACAAAAGAGCTCTGGCTTCATGTCACCCGTTTAACAGCCTCTATGAGGCTCTCTTGACCTCAGAATTCGAGCAGAGGGCGTTAGGAAATCCCAAAACAACGTAAGCAAGCCCATAAATAAAACCGTAAACAGAATCAGGTCATAATCAGACCCGAGTGGTTTGTCATTGGGCAGGTCAAGTACCGACCATTGGAGTCAGGAAAGCAAGGGAAAATAGGAAAAACAAGTGTGGCATGGTGTTATCAAAGAAACTGATCATTTCTGAGTCTGAATATGAACAGCTCTGAGAAGAATCTGCAAGCTAACACTTTAAAATTACAGTAATTCGGCAAAACGTAAACGCAGAATTGTTCCAAGAATGAAGAAAGAGTTGTGCATAAATTAGTTGGTCTTCAATCCTGAATTATTTAAGAGATGTGGAGGGGTATCCTAACCTAGCTAGGAGTTGCTAAATAGTTTTGTTGTATGTACAGATTTTTATATGTTCACGGTCCAACTTTTCTTTCAGCAAAGATGTATTAAAATGCATCAAAGGTGACAACTTTTACACTGTTACAAAAGATTTCTATTTCAAAATATATGCAGTTCTTTTGAAATTTCAAAGAATCCAGAAAAAAGTATCATTGTTAAAGAGTAACTAAACACTTAACCAACTTTTTTTAGTTAATCATCTGTAAGAATGGATCTTTATTAAAACCAGTCATTGATTCGAGTAACTTTTTTGACATTTGTGTATAAAGTGTTTTATTTCTACAATATATGGTGTAAAAACGTCTTAGTGCTGCCCTCTTCAGGTTGAACGGTGGCTACTGCAGTTGAATTTTCCTATTGGATGTTCCGCACTTCGTGACGTACACAGGTTTCAGCTCACCACGTGATCTACGCCCTTGGCAGTATAAAAACCATCTTGTGTCGTCAAAACCAATGTAGCGAGTCAGGAATTGGAATTGCGAGTATTAAAAACGATCAGGATAGAGTGTTTTAGCATCTATTTCATCCCCTCTATCTCCGCTGGGGTCCGCCCACTTTTTTAGCATTTTCAAATATTGCCAGTGGGTGGAGTCTCTGACCAGGGGTTTAGTTACCCTTTAAACATTGATATTAATAATAAACGTTTCTTGAGCACCAAATCAGCATATTGGAATTATTTCTGAAGGATCATATCAGAGGTATCATGTGACACTAAAGACTGGAGTAAAGATGCTGAAATAAAAAAAAAGTTTCTCTAGCTGCTTTGATGCGTGTATGGTGTGGGAGTGGCATAGGTTACAGGGTTTCTGCAGGTTTCACAAAGTCAAATTTAAGACTTTTTAAGACCTTTTTAAGACCATTATGAATGAAATTTAAGACCTATATCATGAAAAAAAAAAAACGTACAAAGGAAACGCAGAGTCTCAAAATTATTCGCCAAGTAATTTAATTTAATCAAATTGAACAAATCAGCACGAACGGTCCCGTGATTTGGGAAATTAGTTACGTTTCTGTTTTAATAAAATCCCCTTTTTCAAAGCACGTAATGTAGGCCATTTTATCTTCCCCGCACCTGAAGGATTTAGCGATGTCAGAGTCTGGAAACATCGTATGAAACAATGTAGGACTGGTGTCTTGTCACCGTGTGGAGAACCCAGAGCATATCCACTTTTAGTCTTGGCTCTGATCCAAAAGCAAAATCCAAATCAGCAAAATCTGATCCAAAATTCAGATTTTTTAAGCCAAGTATCGCTAAACTTCCACTTCTCCATAGAAACGTGTTTTATGTCTGTCTGTGGTATCTGAGATACACGCCAATAACCTAAACCTCAAAACTGATTGGCTGTTGCATGTTGGTCTATTTTGTAGTCATAATACAGCGAATTATATTTGAATAAGCAAAATAAAGAACTACAATCACGGATTAAAAAAAAAACCCAAAACATTCCAAAGCGCTGCGGGACCATTTCAATGAGATTTATATGGACGTAGGAAAATTAAGACACGTTTAATATGATTTAAGACTTTTTTAGACTTTTTAAGACCCGCGGAAACCCTGAAGTTAGTTGTCAAAATGAGTGAGAAAGGTTGACATGGAGCATCTAAAGCTTGAACCATAAAGGAATCAGACATTTAAAAAAACATGCAGAACCGAGGAGAGTCTGCTGGCAAAATGAGAATGTGGCTGAGCTCGTAATAAAACAAGAATCAACATTGGCTTGGCTTTTCCGGGATGGTGAAACTGAAGGATTTGAAATGTTGTAAAAGTAACACAGAGATGGTGTTTTTCTCCTCAACAGGCGTGTAGGGTATTTTACTGAACAGATAAATTGCCATATGTAGCTCTCTAACAGTTCAGCAGGTTCATTGTAAAGCATGATCTATTGTGAAGGGTTATCTATTCATCTGCAGAGTCGCGCAGAGCCGTAGCACATCCAAAACAATGTTCTGCCACAAAACACATGCAGTTTTGTTTAACTGCTAGAAAGCAAAAAAGTTATATAGCATGCCCTTTAATTGTAATAAAAACGTTTCACGTAATCCTGCTTTTCCTGATCATAAAGGCAGCCTTGGTGGGCATAAGCTCGAATGAGTCCAGAACAGAAAAAGAAAGAAAGAGAAGGAGACTAAATGGTTCAGATAAAAATGTAATCAGCAGTTGCGGCGCCACACACAACCTTTTCATAAGCATCAGCACTGGCGACAGCACTAAGAAAATGAGCAACTTCTGATTCTCTCATCCTCCCATGCTCCCAATCATCCACTCCCTCACTTCCTCCCGCCTACTCGCCGTCTCCAATACTCCCTTCTTTCTATCAGTGTAGTGGACTGGATCTATCATCAAGATCATAGGTACAAAATGACATCAGGGAGAAGTCATTTACATTTGAGTAAACCTTGATTGCATAATGAAGCGTAATAAGTTACTTAAACCAAGGGATGAATGTAATCAAAGCACGTTAGATGTTCAGACGTTTAGAGTGAGTTAGATATTTTGCTTGTTTTTAAACCAAGGCTGCATTTATTTGATCTGAAATATTATAACAATGCAAAATTACTGTTTACTATTTTTAAAATGTCATTTTTTTATATCGCAAATCTGAATATTCATTCCTCCAGTCTTCAAAGTCACGTGATCCTTAAGAAATCATTCGAACATGTCGATTTTTGGCTCAATAAACATTTCTAATTAACAATTTTTAAAAAATTGTTGTGCTGCTTTATGTTTGGAAAACCATGATAGTTTTTTTTTAAATGTAGTTACAGTAACTCCGCTGAAAATAAGTATTAATTACAAAAAAAAAAAGCAACTTACTGATTCCAAACTTTTGAACTTTTATATATTGCTAATATTTCATAATAGAATGTATAGATGTTTTACCAGTACTCAATTCCTTTTTGTATGGCTCTTTAAAGTCTTAAGAGTGTTCCAGCACTTACCCTACGCTCATCCACATTTTTAGCAGCGGTCACCATGCCCTCCAGGCATTTTGAGATAATGGGAATGACTTTTCGTTCCACATCGGCAAAACTCCGGTACGTCTCCCCAAGCTTGACCGTCCGCCGTTCATCCATGTCCTGCAGATTCTACAAGCACATGAACACAGAGGTTACAGAACTACATAAACAAAACTACAGAGATGTTTGGCAGTGCAGAGATCTTTTCTGTGAATGGTCACAAACCAAATATAGCCTAATACAGTGCTTTATTTGTCAATTAAAAAGACAACCATTAAGGGAGGAGTTTACAAAGAAAGCATTTTTGCTGTTAAAAACACGAGACGCAGGTCTGTAGATTGAAAAAAAGCACACTGGTAAAGATGTCCGTCTAGTGAATGTTTACATAGAAAAACAATAGAAAAGTAGCACATTCGAATGGTAAAGCGCGTTAAAGGAGTAGTTCACTTTAAAAACAAAACTTTAGCTGATAATTCACTCATCTCCATGTCATCCCAGATGTCCATGTCTTTCTTTCTTCAGTTGAAAAGAAATTAAGGTTTTCTGATGAAAACATTCCGGATTTCTCATATAATGGACTTCAATGGGAAAACGGTCAAATGAGAGTTTCAGTGCAGCTTCAAAGGGCTTTAAACGACACCAGATGATGAGTAAGGGTCTTATCTAGCGAAACAATCGGTCATTTAAAAAATAAATAAAAAAAGTTTAAGTTTTATAAGAACAAATGCTGGCCTTGCTCTGTTCTGTGATGAGCCTTCGTGACTCTCCTGTTCAAACTCGTTCATCAAAATGAACAAATCTTTTTTCGAGTCATGATTCGAAGGGTCCTACCTGTAGATAAGACCCTTATTCATCATCTGGTGTTAGTCTCAAAGCCCTTTGAAGATGCACTGAAACTCTCATTTGGAGCTTGAACCGTTTGGTTCCCAATGAAGTCCATTATATGGAGAAAAATCCTGGAATGAACCAAACAATTTAAGGTCCAAATGAGAGTTTCAGTGCAAACTGCAAAGGGCTTTAAACGAACACGGACTTATCTAGCAAAACGAGCTGTAATTTCAAAAATAAATAAAAAAGTTTAAGTTTTATAAGCACAAATGCTCGCCTTGCTCTGTTCTATGATGAGCACTGAAACTCTCATTTGAACCGTTTGGTTCCCAATGAAGTCCATTATATGGAGAAAATCCTGGAAGGTTTTCATCAAAAACCTTAATTTCTTTTCGACTGAAGAAAGAAAGACGTGGACATCTTTGATGACATGGGGGTGAGCAAATTATCAGCAAAAATTTTTTTTAAAGTGAGCTACTCCTTTAAGAATGGTTTTCGTTAATGGAAATAAAGGTGAAATAAAATATAAATGTTACAGGTAAACTAAAAAACTTAAAGAAAATTTGAGCAAACTGGAATAAAATAAGTTTAAGCACTAAAACTACAACAAAAATTTAGCTTTAAAATAAATTAAAGCTAAATAGAAAAATTATATTTTCTTTTAAATTATTTTTTTTTTTTTAAACTAATACAAATGATAAAAAGCCCATACAATTAAACTGAAAATAAGAAAGTCAAAGCTAATTCTCAATATTACTGAATACTAAAATAGTATATAAATAAAACTAAAACACTAGCACTACTTATTGTTCATGGAGTATAATCTTCATAGCTTTAGACTTTAGATTAAAATATCAGAAACTAAAGATTGGGGACATCATCACCTTGAATATTTGAGGGATGGCCACATTGAAATGCTTCCACTGTTCAGCATTAAAGTTCTGCAACTGGGCTGCATACTCGTTCTTGCTCTCCTCCGCCATGTGTTGTCTCAGATACAGCTGGGACTTTGCCTAAGACAGAATGAATGGTCATCTGTATTACTAATACTTCAGGAATACAGCTCAGGCCTCAGGACGACCTCCAGTCTTAGGCCAGAAACTGCGTTAAATTTCTATTTTACAATGTTTTAACAAAATGGTTCAGACAATAATCATAAGAATGTATGTCGAGTATATCAGGATCACAGAAACTACCTTTTCCACCTCTGACTTTGTGGCGTTGATGTCATTGTCTAGCCTGTCGTAGATCATTTGTGATTTTTCTGCCTCTCTGCATTCCCGTTCAAACTTCTTTTTACTCTGTGAAATCCATACGGAAAAGGAGACGCATGTTGATGGGCTGTTAAAACAGGCTTTGCTATGTGAGCATTAGCAATCCTTCGTGCATAAAAACTGTCAGGATTTGATCTAGTAGCAACATAAATACAGATAATCTTACAAACAAACATCCAAAACAGTACCGAGATTGAGAGCGATAATGAAATTTGTGTACAGCTTCCAGAGCATCTGTGTTTCATTTCGTGACAGTGCAAGAAAGAGAAATACCTATGTTATTACGACATGGTCATTCTCAACGCCAGATTCAGCTGTTGCTGCTGGCCTTAAGCTGCAGCGACCTAAAAGCTGCACAAATACTCTACGAGACGCACGGACAGACAGGAAACGTCCAGGATGCAGGAATGCGGTGCAGGGTATGGAGCGAGAGGGAGAATGGAAGAAAGAGCTTGAGAAGATGAATGCGGCGCAGGAAGGTTTCCATTTGTGCACTGCCAACAGTCTTTGTCACTTCTTCTGTTTTGTACTTGCACATAAACACACACAGTCATGTGGATCTGCATAAATCTGGACCCCAGGTCACAGCTGGAGGAGAGGTTGTGAATCGGTCACTCGCACTCAGACACAACTGTGCAACTACTGTAGCAGTGCAAACACAATCAATCTTTAATAGGGCTGATGCCATTCCAAAGTCTCTGTGTTTGAAACCAGTACCTTGAATTCAATCAGTAGATTGAAAAAAGTGCACGGTTAAGGTATCCGTGCAGTCGAATTACATTGAAAAACAATGGAAAAGTAGCAGTCAAATGGAAAAGCACATTAAAGGAGTAGTTCACTTTTGAAAAAACTTTTGCTGATAATTTACTCACACCTCATGTCATCCAAGATGTCCATGTCTTCTTTCTTCAGCCGAAAAGAAATTAGGGTTTTTGATGAAAACATTCCAGGATTTTCTCCATATAATGGACTTCATTGGGAACCAAACGGTTCAAGGTCCAAATGAGAGTTTCAGTGCAGCTTCAAAGGGCTTTAAACGACACCAGACGATGAATAAGGGTCTCATCTAGCGAAATGATCGGTCATTTAAAAAATAAATAAAAAAGTTTAAGTTTTATAAGCACAAATGCTCACCTTGCTCTGTTCTGTGATGAGCGTTCGTGACACTCCTGTTCAAACTCGTTCATCAAAATGAACAAATCTTTTTTCGAGTCATGATTCGAAGGGTCCTACCTGTAGATAAGACCCTTATTCATCGTCTGGTGTCGTTTAAAGCCCTTTGAAGCTGCACTGAATCTCTCATTTGGATCTTGAACCTTTTGGTTCCCATTGAAGTCCATTATATGGAGAAAAATCCTGGAATGTTTTCATCAAAAACCTTCATTTCTTTTCGACTGAAGAAAGCAAGACATCTTGGACATCTCGAGTAAATTATCAGCAAAAGTTTTTTTAAAAGTGAACTGCTCCTTTAAGAATAGCTTCCATTAATTGAAATAAAGCTGAAATAAATATTATATACATATTAGAAAATTTGAAATGGCAACTAACTGGAATAAAATAAGTTTAAGTACTAAAATTACTCAAACTAAAACAGAAATGTATTCTACCTGAATAGAAAAGTTCTACTTTCATTAAAATTTTATTTTAAAAACAGCTAACAAAACAGCTTCTAAATATGTATGTCAAACACTGTATTGTTTTAAAAAATATATATAATATAATTATTTATTAAAAGTAAACAGTCACTAATTAAATTTCAACAAATTAATTAAAAAAAAATTTAAATAAAGATATATTACATAAACAAGTTTTGATGTCACTGTAGTAGTATCAAGCTGTCAAATAAAAACATAAAATTAAACAAAAATGCCTGATTAAGAAGGATGTATGGGCATACACACAAGCCAATCATACAGACTGCGTATGAACCAGTACCAGTACCAGTACATTACTTACATTGTCCATGTGCTTCCAGCACTGGTCTAGATACTGTTGGGTCTTCCGTCCCTCCTGGAGATGCTGTTGATCAGAGACACAACAAACAAATGCTTAAATAAAACTTGTCTTGAATGCAGCAGAACATGCAGGTGTCTCGGGTGTGTGTATTTGGCACTCACATGTTTCCTCTCCGCCTTCAGGTCCTGTGAGTACCTCATCAGCTCCCCATACACTTTGTGCCCCATCTCCTCGGCAACGACCTCTCGCTGACCTGCGTAGTCATTCAGCTCGTTCAGTATGGAGTAGAATGACAGACAGGATGTGAACCTGCAGGAGGAAAATATACAATGAAAAAAATACTACAACAGATAATCTTGTTTGTTTATTTTATTTCCATATCAGCATCAATGACTAATTTCATGGCAAAATCAACATGTGATTGACTTTTACTTTAAATTAGAATGACATAATTCTTACACCACTGCAATAAAAACTATATGATCTTCAGTGTTGGGGAGTAGTTAACTACAAGTAGTGATGCTACTAACTTAACTACATTTTTAGTAGCTCAGTTGCTTTTCAAACAGTGTAGCTTTTCCAGTAGCTAACTACTTTTTGCAGCAAGTAGCGGTGTGAGCGTGAGCAAAAGCTACATTGCTACATTGTTGAGCCTATGCGAATCAGCGCGATGCAAGGATATTCTTCTTCTTGTTAGATTACAAACTCATTTTTTGCCATTACCGCCACTTGTTGTTTAATCACGCATCTTGCGGCTAACAGTTCACTAACGTACAGAAGTGTGTTGACACACCCATATTATGATTATATAGCAAGACATGACGGCAGATTTGGAGGATGGAGAAACAACTAACGTACTTTCCCATGGCCTTATTTGTCCAAGTTCAATCAGTATTTTTGAGAAAATGTTCTACATGCAATTTACGTTGGATGTATATTTCTTTCTTGCAATGTTGTAGGCTATTTGTTGCACTTTTGACAAACAGTCTGAGATATTTTAGTGTTGTGTGTAATAAAACAATACTCTTTGAAATTGTAATTGCATTGCCTTGTTTTAAACACTGAAATATTTTACTTAAAACATTCCTCAGACACTTATTCAGTTATTTATAATATACGTTGTTCAAAAAGCAAAAGTAGTTTCAATGTAGCTAGCAACTTTTTGATTGTAACTTGTAGTGTAGCTAACTACTTTTCTAGCTTGACTGTAGTTAAACTACTTTTACTTACGAGTAGCTTGTAGCTTGTCAAACTACAGTTTCAGAAGTAGCTTCCCAACACTGATGATCTTTCAATTTGATATTTGCCAAAAATATCCAGTTCCATCAAACAAAACAAATTTTGCAAGCTTTTTTCGATTCGTTAAAATGACAAAATAAATATAAGCATTGGAAGTTAACTGATATTTTTGTTGTTGGTTGTTTTATTTTTCAAAGACGAAAGCAGTGTAGCTAACATAATGCTGATATAAACACACTTGAATTGTCAATGTAAAACCCACTGCCATCACATTTAGATATATTAGAAATCTTTAAAAGACCTTAATGTATTTTTTCAGATCTTTTGAACCTCTTGCATCTGAACTAAAGGTTTACGTTCTGATATGGGACAATTTCTTGGACATTCAATGCCCTCATTAAAAATGAATTGCGTTTATCAGCAGTCGCACACATCTTCTCCTCAGGTTGCCTCCATGGCCCCTGGGGGCCAGACGTCTCTAGTCTATCTGTATGTTGATATTGACTAAGAGCCAGCCTGTAAGGCATGACTAGCCCACTATATTAAAAATCCCCCTTTACAAACGTTCATCTCTGTCCTCTTTAAGGATGTGTGTATCGTGAGGGCTGGACGGAGATGTTTTTGTCCAAAGCAAATGTCCCCCCACCACCAGGGTTAAGTTCTAATCAGCGGGCTGTCTGTACACTACACATGAGGAATGTCCTGGGACAAAAACACATGCTGGGAGAAATTATGCCTATCTAATGGAATTCATTACGGGATATGGGAGGGACTCGAGCTGACACCCATCGTATACTCCCCCGTTTCTGCTTTCAACCGTAATCTAGAGCCAATAGGGTAGAAACATGCTGGTTAGGAGAGCAACTACAGCCAAAATGTACAATGAAATAATGCCATGAGCTAAAAGAAAGAATGTATAAATGTACGGTTGTAGTGAAACAAATGGATTTCATTTTTATCCAACGATAATGAATAATAAACCGTTTGAGTGTATTAGATTGTGAATTTTATTTCAGTATTACACAATACTAAAATATTTGTTTATTAATATTTGAATTTGCTTCGTTTAGTTATCATTAAGTTATTATTTTATTTTACCATGTAGGTTTAATTTATTTTGTCTTTCAGTTTTACTTCAGTTTTTATTTATTTCATATACTATTTATATGTTATTTTATTAAATTAACAAAAATATGTGTATTAGTTTTAAAAGAGACTGATATGAGAGACATGAAACTATCCTAGCTAAGTAGGAAATCAGTATTGTTCTCTGGACAACGATCAATTAAACAGTTAGAATATTTGACCAAGATAAGGCCTGGATTGACCAATCAGAATCAAGCATATCTAAAGATACTGTAACAGGCTATTATATGCTATATCCAAATCATGTTTTTGTTAGCTGACATTAACATAAATGGCTGTCAAAATAACCACTTAAAAAGCAAATGTTTGCATTTGAACTCACCTGGGCTCATCCTCTTTGGCGCGCTTGGGGCAATATTTCTTAACCAGACTCCTGTTGGGCAACAAAAATAACTTTTTAGAACTCTCAGAACTCTAAATGCTCATGCTCTAAATATATATCAAACAAAAGCACACATTGGGAATTAGAATATCCCTTAACATCAAAACCAAAGTTATTCACACAACCATGAAAAGAACAAGGCGTCTATCTAGTGTGTTTACTTTATGCATCAGAGAATTAAAGTAGGCCACGGTAAACAGGCAAAACAAGTGATGGTATGCTAATCTGTCTTCCTTTCCCCCGTCCCACGCAATATAAACTCAAGGGAACACAGACGAATCTTCTGTGGGCGCTCTAGAGAGAAGCTCTACTGCTGTGCTCCGGCATGGGATGGGGGATGGTGTGGGGGGTCTGTTGAGTGTACTCAGGGAGGAAGGCAACACAGACCCCCATTGAGCTGAATTAATGATGTTTGGCACTTCCTTTATTAAAGCTTCCTCAAATCCACTTCATGAAACAGATCAAACAAAAACTCACTTCCCTTCTCCTTTAGTCCGGTTATGATTGGTTGTGTGCACTCATAACTAAAGTACATCAGCATCCTTTTTCAAAAACACAGACATCAAACGGATAATCGACAGAGTTACTTGTTTAGATGTGAAAAGAAACTGCACTTCAAAGTGTAATGTTAAAACCATTTTTTAACAGACAATAAATAGCAGAGGTGGGAATACATTTCCAGTGTTTGCATGCATGTCTTAAACCGATTATGCTCAATAAGCCAATGATGATTGTGGACAAGTAAACGCGTTAAACGGCATAAGGTCATGAACGGCTTAAGAATAAGCTGCATTTAAGCATCCTTATACGGCAGATTTAAGCACATCCAGTCAGTGTTTTGTGGTGGGATTGGGAGAAATATCGCAAACAGTCTTTTTCTTGACCCAAGAAATATGTATATATATAAAATGTGTTCTCATCTCATGCAGCCAAAGGACAGATAGTGCAGTTCAAATATGAGGAGAATAAGTGCAAGTTTCCCACTGAAATGCTCTAGCTTATTTAAAATCACAACTTGCATTATAAATAGAATACTGTCAGTGAACACACATGATGCTTACATTTTGATGACACTACCGGGGAATAACCTGTTTTTTAATAGCCAAGAAAACAATGGTTTACTTGCACCTCCAGGTTGTTGATTTGCATGTAAACTCGGTAAAACGGGTTATTTTAATAAATAGATTTTTGGTAGTTGTTGATGTCCATGCTCATTGTATGAATAAATATATATAACGGTAAATGTACACAATGGAATTTTGCTTAATATTTTTTGCTTGGTATTTTAATTTTTGTACGAAATATATAAATATTTATAAAAATATATTAATTCTAAATACATGATTTGTTTTGATATACATACATCTCCAAAACAAATAATATTTATAATTAATATATATATATATATATATATATATATATATATATATATATATATATATATATATATATATATATACTCAATTTAAAAATAATTTGAAAGAGACAGTATCTGCAATGGCTTTTTTTATAGAATAATCAACTAATAAATATTCTAAAATAGTTTTAAATAGAAAAAAAGTGCAGAAAAAATATATTTTTTAAATGACATTAATAATCAAACAAGTGTAATGTTCTTTGGCTCCATTCACCCCTCACCAAGGAAATCCTTGAGAGAGAAAACCGTCATGGTGTTGCCATGTGTGACGGTTCGGGGTGGGGGAGCATTGCTTCAGAGAGCATTGTGGGACCTGTCAGGTAGAATAAATGTGGTACTACACTAGAACCTACAATGAGATTTGAGAGGGGGAAGAGGAGCGACTCTATAACCGTATCCAGGCAACAGCAAAACGTCCACAGGGACCAAGACATCCCGGCAGAGGAGAGGAAAGAAGGCCCCAGCTGCAGTCACCGTGTGTCCCTTTGGCGAAAACACAGCGTCTCTCATTCTCAGTTTGATCTCATATCAAATCTTACAACTTGGAGCCTACGGGGATTTCTGACCCAATGTGTCTCTCACCCTCACGCTGAATCCCAAGGCAAAAAGCAATTTTCCCATAAGGGAATGATTGGGGCGGGAATCAATAACATGGGTCAAGGCAGATGTTCTCATTAGGACAATTGACCCTTCGCTGAAGCCACGCCCGAAAACCGCCACTGGCCAATCGTGTCTTAGCAACCGTAACTATGCGCGGAAATCTGGCAAGCTTTCGAGCGAGGGAAACATTCTGAAGCATTGTGCGTATGGATTGTGCAAATCTGATACCGGTATCCTGAAAGTTTGGACGCGGGAGAGGAATAGTTTTCCTTCCAGAAAATCTAAAAGCCAAGGGGAGAAATGATGGGCGTGATCAAGCAGTGTGGGAGACCCACTACCGGTAAATGTCGGCATGATAAACAAAAACACCTAACGTTATTGCTTGGAAATATTGACTGTTCTTTGGTCACAATGATATAACGTAAAATAAGACGATTAAAGACAAGACAAAGGCTCACTGACATACTTTAAAATATATTTTAGCATTTTGACGTCCAACTAATGTTACCCCTGACTAAGTTACTTTAACCCAATCTGATCGCGGCTCTCTCGGTATTAGTTTTGTTCCACAAGATTTATGGATAAACTGTTTGATTTATAATTATTAGGATTTTCACATACCCTGCTGTGCATGAACATAGCTGTTCCTCAATTTGTGTTTCCCATTTGAATGGTCAGCATATGAGGCAGTTGCTGCTTGCGCTGGGACAATAACGTTAGGCTTTAGCTTACATTTTTAAGAAATTATTCTCTAATCGGTTGCATATTATGTTGTGAATATATCCCTCGAATGCAATACTGCAGTCCCTTTTGTCTCGCTCTCTCAGATATTTCACTTTTTCGCCGAAAATGACTAATTATCTCATTGGGAATGTCTGACACCGGTGCAGACACGCTGTAATAGATGTGCCAGCCGCGAAAGCTTGACAGGCGTAGCAACAGTAACTAGGGAGGGCGGGGCTTAGCGAAGGGTCAATTAAAGCCCTATTATTAAACGGATTGTTACAACTGGAGATTGCACACCAGTTGCCAACACTATAATAAATGTTGTTTAACCAAAAAGTTGTTAAATATGGACAGTTAGGCTGATGAACTGTATATTATGTTTTTATTTTTACTAGCAGTAACATTAATTTACATAAATGTGGGCAATTTTAGAGCAGCTAACAATAGCAAGCTAGCTTTGAAATCATGAGATCTCACCCTCCCTTCAGAGCATCTCCAAACCATGCCTCCTCCAAAACACATGAACACACCACACAGCCAGAGCAAAGTCTGCTGACGCAACACGCAAAAACACGCTATCAAGCGCTGTCAAGAGCATGCCACACCAGTAGGCGGCGATATAACCCTAACCGTAAAGCCACGTTGGCCAATCAGAAGCCTAACAAAAAGTTATTACAGGTTCCGGTAATCTCTGATGTCGCAAGGCAAAAAACCCAGTTCTACTGTCTACACGACAACACTGTAACCGGCGTTTCTGAAAATTCTCACACTGGCAGGGGTTTTCAAAAATGTTCAGTTTCAGTGTCCTGATACTGCGTTTCCGTGTGGACGAACGGCCGAAAAAAAGTCACGGTTATAAATACCCTTGTCCGTGTGGACAAGGCCTTAAAGCAAATAACATTACAATAATAATGAACGTAAACAACTTAAAGAGCGCTGACTTGTACCACCTGACTGCTGCAGATTTATTTCGAAGTTGATAGTGTTGAAATAAAAAAAGCATAAATCCGAGTCAGCGGATGTGCACCACTCCAAGAAGAAAGTCATGGGTGGCCATCTCTTAATTACGGTAGTTATGAAGTGAACGCAGCATAAGCTTGTTGTTTTGGTTTGGGGGAACTTTAAAAGGCAGCTGCTGTTTGTTTGCTGCTCTGTGACTTTATGCCCACAACCCTGAAAAGCCTCATGGAACGTGCTGATGACGTGTGATAGGGAAATACATACATTGTCAGGCAGGCAAGACCATATTGTTATTACATTCGGGCAAAATGCAATGATTAGTTGAATTTTTTTTTGGTTTTAATATACAATTTAAAAATAACAAACTGAACTTTGTGTGTCATTTCAATGAGCAAGCAGTTTTAGACACTCTCACACTGTACTCCCTATTTTAATGCACTTTAGACATTGCACATAACACACACACAAAAAAAGAGAAAAATAGTAAAAGATAGGGACTGATGAGATGTGGGGGAAGGTTATCTTATATTATCTTATTATATCATATTTTATTTTATACAGGATTGACAATGGCAATTGTTACATAGGACGAAGGATGTAAATAAAAAATCTACCAACACAATATTGGCAGTATGGTGGTGGTGGGGAGTGGGATGGTGATGGTAATGACACTGGTAATAATTAATAAATGGTTACTTTGTTTACGCATACACATACCCATACTCACACCCACTCACATACACACTTAGATCAAACACTTAAATCACTCTTATCACTGCTGGAATTATGGATTTACAAGATTGCTCACTACTGCACTATGTTGGTTTGTATGTATGTCTGACTGTTAAATAAATAAAAAAATAAAAAAATGAGCAAGCAGTTTTTTACATATCAAGATAATTACAGATCAAGAGTAAGATATTGTTAATAGTTTGTTGCTTGCAACACCTGTTAACTTGGGATTGGTCACTTTTAATTGACTAGTCAACCAAATTCATCACCATACTACACAGGGCTTCCTAGTGACCAATTAGTCAGCTAGTTGTTTATTTTACTCAGATGATTCTATAAGTATGTAGTTATGTGCAACTCTCGAAAACATGAATCTGAATCAGTGATTCAGTACCCCTCACTTAAATCATTCACAAATAATCATATTATTAGCACAATAAAACCCCTATTAAATGCTCACCGAAGCTGCTTTGCATAGGCCTGCTCGATCTCCAGACGCTCCTTGACGAACTTTGCA
Organism: Hybognathus amarus; assembly: GCA_030378365.1. Taxonomy (NCBI): domain Eukaryota; kingdom Metazoa; phylum Chordata; class Actinopteri; order Cypriniformes; family Leuciscidae; genus Hybognathus; species Hybognathus amarus. The sequence continues at coordinate 451,849 of JAQIUQ010007340.1, read as the reverse complement.
TAGCGCTCTAGGAAGTCGATCCCCCACTGCGTGTGTTTGTCGAGATTCTCGAACTGGTCCTGATCAAGGAAGAAAGAGGAAAAGAGAGAGACGTCCAGTGAGAGGGAGTTTGATCTGTCACTGGGCTGCCGGTGCCAGACAGGAAACATGAATATGGAAGGACTTGTTTGAAGAATATTAAACATTTGCAGGGTGAGTGCAGAATATAAATCAATGCTAAATAAACATCCACATAACAAACAAGGATTGTTTCATTGCTTTGAACTCACTTTCAACCAAGTCAAGATGAAAATCACTCTTCTCTTATAAGTCAAGTCAAAGTTTTGGGAAATACTCCTCTGCAGTTATGTATCCTGCTATAAAAACATCTTCAGAACAAAGTGATTTTACACGCCATCTCTTGCCATACGTGGGAGACAGTCCATGAATTTTCTTGGTGATGATTTTCATGTCACCAGGTCTTTCCCCAACCCTTCCCAAACACACACACACACACACACACACCAACTATGGACAATTTAGCATCTCAAATTTACATATACTGCATGTTTTTTGGATTGTGGGGAAACCGAAGCACCCAAAGGAAACCCACACGGACAAAGATAGGACTCCTGGCTCAGCTGGGGCTCAATCCAGGGACCTACTGTACCCACTGAGCCGCTCATAGAAACATATACTGGTTGTAAATGTAGGTCCCAAGCCTGCTTCTCAAAATCTCACTGCTGTTATCTGTTATTTCAGTCATGCTGATATATATATCCGCCTTCTTCATACAGCCAGCTTGGATGAAGAATCAGTATGAGCAGAAAGTTCCAGCTCAAGACTGTTACATCACATTCCTCACCACCAACACGACAGCAAAGACACGGTGGATCCAAACAGTCCATCTGGGTTCTGAGCAAAAAACAACTCTACGGAGGAGTAAGTGACATGTACAGCTTTACATTGGAGGACTATTTATGGTTAAGCCTTGGATGCAGCCAGACTGAGAGAGAGAACAAGAAGCAACTAAAATGAAACACTGAGTAGCTAAATAACGTCTTTGTTAATGAGGGATCACAATCACTTAAAATGTTTTGAAAAATTCTGTAAGAATGTACACTCTTAGAAAAAAGGGTTCTATAGAAGCATAGGGTTCTTTACTCAACTCCAAAGAACCTTTAATGCTAAAAAAGGTTCTATAATGACAAGAAAGAACCCTTTTGGCACAAAGGTTCTTTATAGGATATTATTCATTCATATATTACATTATTCTGCAACATTTTGTAGTTGTAATTAAATTATTGTTTATTAAACTGTTGTAGTAACTTAATATCACATTTTAATCATGCTGATTTTTGGAGGAGAAAAACTGAAATGGCACTCTTCGTGTGATAGTGATTAACTACATAAAATTAAATAAATATATACATTTTCTAATTCCAACATCTTGAATTTTGCGATAATTCACCTGCATTTATAAATACATTTTGGGGTCTTGATGTTTGTCAATAATATGAAATATTTAGAAAGGTTTTATATAGAACCCTTTCTTCTAAGAATGTATGAATAATTAGTAAAAAAAATTATAATAATAATTATAATAAAATGCATATATTGTAGTTATATAATTACATATGATAATTATTATTTAAAACTATTAATTTATTTATTTAATATTTACATTTATTGTCATAAATGTGACCACTGGAGTTGAAGTCTGTAGCCCGGTGTAGTCTCAGACTGAAGACCTGTCTTTATGAACTGAATGTGAATGCCGCCACAAGCTGCATAGTCTCAGTCTGTCATGGGTCAGACGAGGCTTTATGATGATGATGATGATCTCTGAGAAGTAGAGAGAGACAAACAAGCTGTGTATTAGCCCGAGGCAGAGCCAGTCTGTTCACAGGAGGCACAAGACAGTCTATCCACTGTTCAACAGGAGACAAGAGACACAGTAATGCAGCTTCAAAGACTTGATCACAAAACCTAAACAACTAATATCAAACAAACTACACTACCGGTCAAAAGTTTAGGGTCGGTAAGATTTTTTATATTTTTAAAAGAAGTCTCTTCTGCTCACCAAGGCTGAAATTTTTTGATAAAATATACACAAAAAACACAGTAATATTGTGAAATATTATGACAATTTAAAATGACTTTTTTATGTTAATATATATTAAATGTAATTTATTCCTCTGAAAAAAAGCTGAATTTTCAGCATCATTACTCCAGTCTTCAGTGTCACATGATCCTTCACAAATCAGCTCTAATATGATGATTTTATGCTCCAAAAAACATGTATGATTATTATCCATGTTGAAAACAGTTTTTTACATTTTTATTTCAGGATTCTTTGATGAATAGAAAGTTCAGAAGAACAGCTTTTATTTAATTAGAATATTTTCTAACATTATAAATGTCTTTACTGTAACTTTTGATCAATGTAACTCATCCTTGATGAATAGAAGTATTGATTTCTTATTTATTTCCCCCAAAAATCAATTTCTACTGCCTTATCAAATTCTTACTGACCTCAAACTTTTTAAAGGGTAGTGTTTAATGTAACAAACGCTTTCCATTTCAGATAAAAGCTGATCTTTTGAACTTTCTATTCATCAAAGAATCCTGAAATAAAAATGTAAAAAACTGTTTTCAACATGGATAATAATAATACATGTTTTTGGAGCATAAAATCATCATATTAGAGTGATTTGTGAAGGATCATGTGACACTGAAGACTGGAGTAATGATGCTGAAAATTCAGCTTTTTTTCAGAGGAATAAATTACATTTTAATATATATTTACATTAAAAAGTCATTTTAAATTGTCATAATATTTCACAATATTACTGTGTTTTTTGTGTATTTTTTTATCAAAAAATTGCAGCCTTGGTGAGCAGAAGAGACTTCTTTTAAAAACATAAATAATCTTACGATCCCTAAACTTTTGACCGTAGTGTAAATCAAATTTTAAATATAGCTGCGAGCAGCGATCCGGGCCCAGCCGGTGGCACCGCAACCCCGGTGCCTAAAGGCACCGGGATGGCGGACCCGCCCGGCTTTGGCCCTCCATCGCTGCTCGCAGCTATATTTATATATATATATATATATATATATATATGTGTGTGTGTGTGTGTGTGTGTGTGTGTGTGTGTGTGTGTATATATATATATAATGCCGGTGGCACCGCCACCTTGGTGCCTTTAGGGTTATTCTGCACGACGTGCAAAAACGTAACCCCTGCTTTGGAATACATACTAGTATGTATTCCACAATTGGAATACATACTAACATACTAGTCAGAACTGAATAGTTGATATCTGAATGACAGATCACCATAGAAGTCACTGGAAAAAATGTGACTAGTAACAAAAGAATAGTTACTAGTCACCATTGAAATAAGTACTAGTGTCTAATGAATAAGTACTAGTATCTATTTAATAGGTACTAGCATCTAATGAATAAGTACTAGTAACTAATTAATAAGCATTGGTATGTAATGAATAAGGACTAGCATCTAATGAATAAGTACTAGTATCTAATAAATAAGGACTAGTGTCTAATGAATAAGTACTAGTATCTTTAAAAAGGTACTAGTACCTAAAGAATAAACACTAGTATCTAAAGAAAAGGCACTAGTATCTAAAGAATAAGCACTAGTAGCTAATGAATAAGTACTAGTACTTAATGGAATAGATACTAGTATCTAAAAAATAAGTACTAGTAGCATGAAAATAGAGACTAGTAGGTTAAAATGATTAAATGTTAAAACGGCTTGCCATACTCTATCTGTCGTTTCGACTAGTCACAATTACGTTACAGATATCTTAAATGATAATACAAACTATCCAAAATGTAATTACGACTAGAAAGACGTTGTTGATATCTACAATGTTAATTACGAATAGTCAAACTTAGCTTTTAAATGTTAAAAGGGCTTGCCATACAGAAGTGTAGGCTCAGAGAGACACTCAACATTTTCAAACCAAAATATCTGACTTTCTGTGGGTCCTAGCTCATGAGTGTAAATTAGAAAGTTGTCCGGCTTGAGGAGAATATATGAATATATGAAACGATGAGATCAACATGTGTACTGAGTTTCATATTATTACATGCAAGCGTGTTTGATTTATGGACCAAGTTTTGGACCCCGTTCCAGGGGGCGCTGTCTAGCCCCCTTGCCACACCCGGGTACCATCTTCCCGGCTCTGATGGCTGTGGGATCTGACCTGTGTGCAAAGTTTCAAGAGTTTTCAAACCCATTAAGGGCCCCAAAAGCCGCTAAGAGACTCAAAATCATCAAAAAAAAGGAATGTTAAAGTTTGATGCGTTGCTATGGCAACATTATCTTAGATATTGAATAATGCTTTCACAGCTCTTCATCTGGCGTGTGTTTACATTATACAGATGAAGTTTGAAGCAAATCGGGTAAAAGTAAGAGTGTGATTTCAAAGCATTTTGAAAGTGAAACACTTTCTGCTTCCAGTTGGTGGCGCTATATATTTGACTCACAATAGTCACATCCATGTGATCGGCCTCTTACAACGAACACACTGCTGAAGTTTCATCAAGATCAGTTAATGTATGCAGAAGTTTTAACACACTTCCTTTTTGATTTATGGACCAAGTTAATTTAATTAATACACTAATTATATAAAACTATTGTCAATGCACTACAATTAAACAGGTTATATGCCTTTACTTATAAAAAAATAAAAATAAAAACTTATTTAAAAAATACCAGGCTTAAGAAATGTATTTACTTTAGCAGGCCAGACACACAGTGAAATGATTAAGCCCCCTCCCCCTACACACACACACACACACACAGACTGTGTGTCAAGAGACTCAAGAAAGACTCAGGCTCAGAAAGAGCATGATCATATTCAAACTACAATATCTGACTTTCTGTGGGTTTGAGCTTATTATTGTTAATTAGAAAGTTGTTTGGCTTGAATAGAACAATATACACGGCAAGTTTTGTAACTGTCAGTAAAACTAACCAAGTTATAACACACTTTATGTGTCCTTTTTTAGTCAAAAAAATTCGCCACGGCCAAACCGTTCGAGATATCACAAATCCGTCCGGAATTTAGCATCCTCAATGTCTTGACTTCATGCACACCGAGTTTGGTGGTGATTGGTAACAGCATGGGTTGTAATTTGATGTTTTTCTAGGACATTTATCTAAAAAAAAAAAACATAATTCCCGACTTCCGTTTGAACTGTCGTAAAACTTAGAGCACGAAAGTTGTTTGGCCTGATGTGATCTATGAGTGTACCGAGTTTCATATTAATCCATGCACGTGTGTTTGATTTATGGACAAATGTTCGAATCCCTAAAAGAATGCATCCTAAAAGAATGGTAAAGTTTGATGCGTCGCCACGGCAACAGTTTCAAAGATATCAAGAATCCATTCATAGGTCTTCATCTGCCGTGTATTTACATTATACAGATGAAGTTTGAAGCAAATCGGGTAAAAATAAGAGGGTGATTTCAAAGCATTTTGAAAGTGACACACTTCCTGCTGCCAGTTGGTGGCGCTATAACTTTGACTCACAATAGTCACATCCATGTGATCGTCCTCTTACAGCGAACGCACTGCTGAAGTTTCATCCAGATCAGTTAATGTATGCTGAAGTTATGACACACTTCCTGTTTCACGTTTCTCGCCATAGTTTCGTTTCCTCGCCACGGCCAAACCGTTCGAGATATCGAAAATCCCCACACAAACTTTCATCCTCAATGTCTTGACTTCACGCTGACCGAGTTTCGTCGAATTTGGATCAGAGCTCTAGGAGGAGTATTTAAAAGTTCATTGCGTGTGTTTTACAAAAAAACCTCAATAGCCGACTTCCTGTTGGGCTGGGGTAAAAAGTAAGAACACGAGGTATAGATGAAATTCTGCTATCGACATGTGTACCGAGTTTCATATTATTACATGCAAGTGTGTTTGAGTTATGGACCAGGTGTTCGGACCCCATTCCAGGGGGCGCTGACGAGCCGCCCTGCCACGCCCGGGTACCAGCTTCAGCCCGGCTCTGATGGCCGCGGGTTCTGACCCGTGTGCAAAGTTTCAAGAGTTTTCGAGCATGTTAAGGGCCCCAAAAGTGCCCGAATAGTCGCTAGAAAAAGAAAAAAAAAAAAAAAAAAAAAAAAAAAATAATCGGAAGGAAAACAATAGGGCTCTGCGCCCTTTCAGGGCTTGGGCCCTAATAAGCACACATGCTTGACTTCTCAACATTGGTCAAATATCATGACATGATCATTTTAAGGCACATTACATGTGACTATGTCCACAGTCCAACCTAGGGTTAAGACAGCTAGCAGGTTATGAACCTACAAGCTATTCCAGCTCAGATCTTAAACCACTACACCACATGCGTTTCGCCAAGGGAGAAGAGGGGAGCTTTGTTCTGGAGTTGACGGGCCGCCAGCGTACTTCCTCCACTGGAGAACAATGAACAAACGCCATTACAGCACCTTACGGACAGCACAGATTACAAACTCATTTAATCAGCCTCCCCTGAGGACTTCTGATGAACGTCATCAGGAATAGAACACAAGACTGATGAGAAACGCAGCGAAACACATTCGTGAACCCAGCAAAAGATCCCTGACAAATACCTGTGACACCAAGAACAGACACGACACATTAACACACTGACCCCAACAACACTTACACAGAGATAAACATTAGTCGCAAAAAGACTGTTTGTCAGTGGTAACAGTTTAAGAATATTTACTGTATGAATCAATAAAGGTAAAATTCTGGTAAATACAAAATAGCCAATAATGATGTTAATGTAATGGCAGATATTAAATTTGATACTCTTTTTTAATAGTATAATATACTTAAATCGATCATTTAACATGCAAATTAGTCATGTCCAGATTATGTTTATTGTACTTCCAATCCGAGTCAGAAACTCTGAAATCTGCCAATACAGAGTCCCGTTCCAACACTTGTATTTTCTTAGTGCTTGGGCCATACTTCAAGAATATTTAAGTTATTAAAATCAATCCAAAGTATACAGGGGTGTGCAAGGTGTAGACCTCAGGGGTTTAAATGTAACAAAAAAGGTGCATCTATTACTAGTAACTACAATTACTACGTCATTTTATACAGTGGTTGTTGTAAACAGGCTGTGCGGTCACAATTATGAATATGGGACTATTGATATATTACAAATTTCTATTATTTTGTATACAATAAGCAGAATAACTGCAGTGGATTTAAGGTTACAAAGCATAATGTTTGCAGTGTCAGAATGCCAATCTGTCAGTCAAGTGACTCAAGTCCAAAGTGAGACGCAACCATAGCAAAGAGTCATGGCAAATATGTCTCAGGTAGTATGACTGCAAATAAAAAGAAATTACTTTCAAATAGTTACAAAAGTGCGCCTGCTTTTTTTTTTCCTGCTAAAATTAATATGGTCAACAATCAGCTAATATATCATAAATATAATCCAGCCCTATCTTAATATTTAACCTAAGACTTCAATACATCAGTCAAGGCAAAACAAGAATATTGGCTTGATCTGTTCAGTGGCTTGTATTATGAGCTGACATGGATGTTTCCGATATACTGACAGCATCTCATTTAACTAATGACTGCATCCCTAATTTATCAACGAATGAAAGAAAGAGCAGAGAGAGAGAGAGAGACAGTGGGGATGATAAAGTGCTATTAAAATAAAACTGGAATCTCGTTGCACTGTTGGCACACAGTATCAGTAGTTAATGATTACTCTGGGCTAGAACGGTCATAACATACAAAAAACAGCAAGCCATTCGTGGACAGCACCTGACAATCAAATCACATGGGGTGGGTGGGAGGTTTAAATCCAAATGAGCTCCCTAGAACTGATGAGTGTTGCATAAACATAATGCAGACGTGTGTGGGTGTTTCTCTAGGCCGGGAGGGAGTATTACACACAGTCCTGCTCGGTTCAATGCCGGGCGCTGCTGAAATCGAGGAAATCACCTTAGCAGCACGCTGAATGCTTCATTCAAGTGGAAAAACAGTATCCCCCACCATCTGCCAGTCTTTAAATGTCATTTAACACACACGCATACACAGCAGTTAAGAGTAAAAAAATACAAAAATGAATCAACCACATATAGGGATATTTTCAAAATTAACTAGTCAGTGGGCTATAACTAGAAAACTAGCCTGAGTTAAAGAAGCCAAGTAAATTAGGCTGGTTTACAATCATAACAACAAGAAACTAATCAGGCACGTTTCTTAGGGACATATGATTCCGGAAACAATGCTATTGAGCACTACTTTATTTAAAAAAAAAATTTAATATGTAAATTGAATAAATTAATAACAAAATTTGATGTAAAAAAATTAATGTAGTCTTTAGATGCGTACTATATTGCATGTTTTACAAGTAATTATTCTTGTACTTTTGACATCGCCTTTCCTCATTATTAAAGTACTATATGTCTTATATATATACACACACACACACACACACACACACACACACACATATATATATATATATATATATATATATATATATATTAGGGATGCACGATATATCGGCCACATTATCGGTATCGGCCGATAAATGATCATTTTTAATGTTATTGTTATAGGCCCAACAAGAACATTTAGCTGATATCTAAAAGCCGATAAATAGTGTATTATTTCCTTCAGGTGAGGCACTGTTCAACATGATGCTTTTAAATTACTTGAAGTATGATTGAAATCACTTTAAAAAAGGAAAATCCAGTTAAAGTGCAAAATGTGCAGGGCAAGTCTGTCATATCGGCTACACAACATTAAAATAAGATCACATCATAATTGTGTTTCTATCTTGACTTTTTGTGAGGAGACTTTTTTTATAATCAGGCTCTCAAAAATTGTCTAAAAATTTGGATTTAGATTTATCGGCCAGTATATCGGTTATCGGCTTTCAAATATAAAGAATTATCGGTTATCGGTATCGGCCAAAATTGTCATATCGGTGCATCCCTAATATATATACATATACATATATATATATATATATATATATATATATATATATATATATATATATATATATATATATATATATACATACATACACACACACACACACACACACACGCATATATATATATATATATATATACACACACACACACATACCTACATATACATTCAAAAACTATTGAAAAGCATCTGAGCTTACTGTAAACAGCGCAGAATAACCATATCATCTCTATAAGAACTATATAAATGGCCAAAAACAGACTTTTTTCGTCTCGTTCTGACTCATTTGGTAATCTTCATTCTGCTTTAGGAAAAATGGCATTATACATACTAATGCCCTAAATACTTTAAAGGGCATAGGAACAGCCCCCAGCCCTAAACTTTAAACATTAACTCGATTAACCATAAATCTGGTCTAGGGTCAGTGTAAAGAGGGACTTCTATTGAAATAGGCATAAATTATATCACCAAATGAGTGAACAGATAACTAAAAAGTTGCCAATCATCACAGAGAGTTACTGGTTTCCGGAGTGGGTGTGGCTTAAAGTGATGCATAACAACGACGTAAAAGAGGAAAAGGCTTTCTTTCAGTGACAGTAAAAAATAAATAAAAATTTGTATAATTATGACTTGTCTCTCATTTCATTTATATGTAAACATTAATAAATATAAAGAAAATCCATATATCTATGGGGATACATTTGCATAACTACTCCAAGAGGGGAAAATGGCAGCATAAAAAAAAATAAAATAAATAGCAGCCAGCATTGATAGCTCTAATATATAGTTTGTTCCGAGGGTTTTGAACTACACAAATGGCAGATTGGCCAACCAGCAGGTTCTCTCTAAATACACACAAACACACACCAAAACACACCTATGACATCCAACAAACAGCTTGAGCCATGATTCTTGGTGGCATGTGTTCTCTGACTGGGCCGTATGCACTGACGATGAAAAGGAGACGGTGGTCTGTTAGCTTATTGTCTGTTGGGTCTGTTCTTTTGGCTGGAGGGATTACACAAGCTCATGACTATGGATGCTAAATTAAAATCTTTCACACATCTTTGCTCACACTTAAAACCCAGCCTGTTCATATATTATACAGTGTAAATGAAACAAAGGCAGCAGCCAAGTGCTGGCATAATACATCCAATTCTCTGGCTGGAGCCCGGTTACGGTTGGTGCCAGAGTTTGGCGAGCATGCTCAGTTTCTATCCTTACATCACCTTCTCTTCCAAGCACTCATGAATAATTAATACCATGAGTTCCTGCAGGCTCCGCCTCCACAGACTGACTGGCAACTGCAGTTGCTAGGAGACCGAAAGAGGGGGGCCAATCTCAGTTTACAGAAACCCGATAGAGTTCCTAAAGTTAAGTCTCCAGGGAAGGAAACGTCCCAGACCCCCTGCAGAAGCAAGTATGCCCACTCGCTATAGTCACTTTTGATGCACATCAAATGAGAATGTTCTGAGAGAAAAGAGATGGGCTTCCAGAGGACTTCTTATCATGCTGGCAAAAGGAGATTGGATTTCCCTCCGCTGCCTCAAGATGAGGTCTGGGATGCAAGGTGATTCCAACAATGCTCGTTCAACATTTTTTTTCTAGACTTTCCCAGCTCACGATTCTTGTCTCTTCGCTCAGTTATTTTGTGTTTCTTTCCATTTCTCTCAGCCTGGATGTTTTGTTCTAAGGATCCTAATCAAGAATATCTGTTCATAATTTAAACATTCTCCAGCATGCTCTTAAATATGCAGAACTCTGCCACTTATATCTACTGTGGGAAAACAATAATAAATTTGAGCTATCACAGATCACTGAATACATGCATAATTTCTTGAGCCTTTATATAGTTTAAAGAATAATGAATAATACTAAGACAAATGATAACTTTTGCAATAAGTTTTTTTTTTTTTTTGGTAAAAATATTCTAAAGAGAAAAACATTTTTCTTTGGAACAATTGTGCCCTTTGGAACAATCATGCACAACAAGACCAGGAACGTATTAAGATAGTCAAGTCAACAAACTGACCTTAAGTAAATGTCAGGCTGGACTGAACATTATTCCGAGAGGAGAACAGATAACAGAAAACATGGAACAGAAAAACTCAAAATGAGTCGTTATGTGGAAACTAGAACTGTCTAGACGAGAACCCACAGCAAGATTATCAATGAATCTAGACAGACTAAAAAGTATTAACAAATTAAGGACTAGTTAGATCTAGGGCTGTCAACTTTAGTCGTTTAGTCGACTAATCAGTCAGATATCGTCTTGGTCGACTGAAATTCTTATTGGTCGACCAGTCGCATTTTTTTTTTTTTTGCCAATAGAAATACATTTTCAATGATTTACTCCCTGATATTTATTCCTTTATAAAGCAGTTATTTATTACTGTATTCTAAATATAATTAGCCTATGTTTTATCCCCAACTTTAAATGCTTTTAGGCTATTTCTTGTAACTGCGCCACAGTTTAGCGCACACACATAACACACTCGGGAACCGCACCTACTGGCTGCGCTGCTGCTCGCGCTCAGTAAGGGATGTACTGGTAGGTGGTTTTGCTGTATTCATTCAGTTCACGCTACTTTAGTCGACAGAATGTCCAAGAAATCTAAATCTTTTGTCTGGCTACATGTTTGTGGAGGTAGGCGACGGTGGCGACCGCGTTGCTCCATTATGAGCGCGCACATCGCGTGCCTATTTGAAATCAAACTTGAGCGCGCAAAAGACGTGAGCAGCTCTTTTAACGGCTTTATCATACTGACTCAATAGATTGTTTTCTTAATAGGTTTTTATCTGTACACTTGACTCATTTGAAAGTAGCCTAAATAATGTAACAAAACGAAATTAAACTTATATGCTATCTTACAACACAGCCTAGATTTCAGATAGTTTTTTAGGCTATTTTGTCTGTTGTTTTAAGACGCCTAACAGATCGGCTGGACAAAAGTTAACCCATAGCTTTGTAAGTAAAGAAGAATACAGCCTGTATAAACGAGAGCTTTTGTTAGGATTTTGCATTATGTGGCAGATAGCAGGTATATTATTTTGTAGCGTGTGGTGTGATCAGGTGCGCGATTGTGACCGTCAGTATAGACCAAGGACAGAGCTCCTCACTTGCAGTTAAACAAATCACTTAATTTTCAAAGAATTGTATTATTATTATAGTTTTATTTATTTTCGATGTTTTTTCGTTGTTGTTTTATAAATGCTCTATGACAATTGTTTAAAAAAATGTTCAATCAAAACATCCGTTTTTTTTTTTTTTTTTTTTTTTTAGTCGACTAATCGTCGCGCAGGACAAGACCTTGGTCGACTAAGGATTTCTTTGGTTGAATACAGCCCTAGTTAGATCTGAGATAATGGTAGCACTTGGGATTACATCAAAACACCAACAAAACACTTCAGTACACAGCACACGAAAATAAAACTTTAAAAACACTTGCATTGTTTCATTGGTGGTCTCTAAAGGCCGATCTGAAGAGCTGATCAGGAGACGCAAAAACTCAACCAATTTTTTATGCCCATGCAGCTACATTCACTACATTCACCGGTCTGACAGTTTAGTGTCTGAAAAGGACGATGCATTTGCGACATCATTGCAACGACAGCAACCCTACAGCAATGACAGTGAGGAACAGCGCTGTGTGATATTAGCAGGGCTGGAATGACGCGTTGACGTAATCGGTTACCTTGTCATGCTATTTAAGTTCCCCAATAATGGTGGCTCCCGGGTATGCTGAAAACCAGCCGTTGTTACAAAAATATCGAGCACAATTTGAAGCCTAACATGACTGAATAAAATGGTAAACCCGAAACTGGCAACAAAGCAGCACAACTTCTACGCAGGAGAATCTAGAAAGAAAACATCCCAGGGATTTACATCAAAACAGAAGCATAATTATTTGGACCTCTACAGTCAAATTTTACACAGCACAAGAATACGGTTGATGGTCTCATTTTGTGCTTAATACGGCTGCGTTCACACACTGGTGTTTTTACCAGCCGCCGTGGCTGCGAGGTGCGCGGCTCAAACGTACTCTCTGCAATCGGTCATTAAATGCTGTTGTTGTTTATATTTAAAATATCTAACGGATGAACTCACGGCTTGACTGGACTGAATGAACTCTTTCTGAATGCGAATTTAATTAAATCGTGGTAAAACTTCAGTTTTACGGACACCGCCGCTATGGTTACTGCTATGGTTATTATCAGGAAAAGCTTGATAATAAAAAGAGTTATTACTCCGAGTTGGAGTGGAACATGGACAAGCAAAGTATAATTTGGGCTTCAGGTTCGAGCCTAAATGGTGAAATACACACATCGAAATCTGTGGCTTGGTGAGTATTTGCTTAAACCAGTCGGTTATGTTTTTAGAGAACATAAACAGTTGGGAAATAAATAGCATGTGTATCAGTATATTGGATCAATGCATTTCTAATATTCATGCTGCCATCCGTGTCCTTGATGTTAATCAAACAGGAAAAGACAGAAAATGTCGCACTGATATTTAGTAGGTTTAGTAACTATATTTAATTTATACATAAAAGGCTTAAATAGAAGGCTTAAACTAGACCCACAGAGTCTATTTAAAGCCTTCTAATTATTCAGCGTTCGGTACCAACTGAACAGGAAGCATGATACCGCTTCCTGTGTTCTGCCTCAAAACTCCTGATCGGAGCACTCTTGCTTGTTTAATTAATCCGCTTGCCTTCCATTTCTAACGCTGCACCATCCAAATACAGACTTCAACTCAGATTGCATGCAAAGCACAAAGATTTTAGAAACTCCCTAAAATAGAACAAAATGTTTTTGAAAATCACAGACAAAACAAACAAACCAAAATCTGGGGGTGTTAAAGGACAATGGACGTCTCAGGAGAGGCATCTTCTAGAAGGAAAACATCCTGCGCTCAAATAATGACGGGAAGTGAGGTCAGTACGTGAACAATAACATGAAAATCTTACAGAGTTGTAGCATGGTGGAGCCGTACATGTGCAACTTTGTTCATTTCAATGGACATCTTGGATACGGCTGGGATTGAGAACATAAAGAAATTCATGGAGGCAAATTGTTCTTTGATGGTGCTTTGATATTTTTTTGCTTCCTATGTATGCCTGAAAGTTCAAAATTCAAATTGTCAGATAAAATCTTAGCCACACATGGAATGAGAGTGACACACACACACACACGGCCTGTTGGTGGGGCAGGGAAAGGCATAAATGTCACCCTGTCTTGATTACTTGAATCAGAGAGTATAAGCCTCAGGCATTGTTTAATATCAGTCCTTCCAAAATCTCGCTGAGACAACCCAAAAAGATCTACAGCAGCACTTTATCTAAATTTCATGAATTATACATGGAATACAAAAGAGGCGCAAAGTACTTCCTTTGAGGGTTTCTCAAGTTGGAATCACGAATTAGAACATCTGAATATAACAACAACATAAACAACTAGAATGTACATTTCAGAAGAAAATGTGAAGTGGTGCTTGCAGTGGCAAAACTCGCCGCTCGGTTGCTAGAGTGTGGTACAGAACTGCATACAAGCCAACAACCACGTCTGTACGCTGTTCTAGCGCTGAGATATGGCTTATTTAAATGTTTGTAGGGTTACTAGGGTACCCTGTATGGTTGCTAGGGCATGCTTAAACAGTTTATGAGAAGACATTTAAAGACTAGTTGACAGTCTTAGTATAAAAAAGGCAAAATCCATGTTTCTTCTATATTCTGGAGCTGAGATATGGCTTGAATATGTGGTTTTATGGTTGCTAGGCTGCCCTAAGTGGTTGCTAGGGCGTGAATAGGAATTTGTTATGTCACTTCTTGTTGGCTGCATGATAGGCTAGAGGGAAAAGAGCCCAACCCCAAGTGCCTATGACCTTCTGGTCAAAAGATATGATCTCACAAATTTTGTGCCAATGTTAAGTGTATGGGACTTTTTTCATCCAGTTTATCGCCCGCCAGAGGTATGTATCAACTCGTCTTAGTTAAGGGAATAACATAATTTAATATGAAAAAAAAAACAGTGGAGTATCCCTTCAAAGGTTGAATTTCCAGCTATAAATATATATGTTATCATACGGTTACGTGAAATAAAAATTACTCGTACCATGAGTCATACCACCCACTAATTACAGTACTTTCAGCCTGAATTTTAGGGTGCAAGTAGGATTGTTAAATTCATGCCTTTTTAAAAAAGCTTCCCATTGTTTTGGCTAATCCATACATTAGCATTCAAAATAGTTTATCTCAAGGCACCTCCAAAATTCCCTTCTGAATGTAGGATGGGGGAAGGGGGCTCTAAAATCTCACCACATCCTCACTACAACCTGCTGTGCTTAATGAAGTGCCCAAGGGCACCACCTCTTCCTCTCTTTCATCCTTCCTCTCTAGCAGCACAAGGGACAGGCCTAATTCAGCCTCAACATGGCAATTCTTTTGATGCTACCCAAAAAAGGAGAATCAAAGGCGAAAACTTTACCTTGTATTCAGTTGCCAACAGCAGTGAAACATTTATAGCTGTGGTTAACTGATCCGTAGGTATTGTACTGGGGCAAAAGCTGACTGGCCCGAAATTGACAGTAGACCTGTGGTGGCAGAAATATGAGTCTGTCTGCCCAACGAAACGATCACGTGAGGAGAAGATGCAAGGGGGAGGTGGAAGAGAAAGACAAAGGGAGACTGGAAGATCACTTTCAGCCTTTACAGCAACTACAAACCTAGATTTTCATCCCAACGGCTTCTGTAAAACATCTGTTCAGAACGCTACAGGATATAAGTCCCTCATGCAAGCAGTTATTTATTTATTTTTTACAGTGGAAATAACACAAAGCATCATTGCTGCTAACTTATCTAAAACTTTTCAGTAGCACTTAAATCAGCGTCAGAAATGTTTTAAGGGCAAATATGTGCCTTAAAATTAGATCCTCCTCAGGACATTATCTCTAACCTTTAAAAATCCCTTAATTTCATTCAATTTGAATTGTCAATGTGAAAAATAATGTCTTACAAAATCAAATCAACATCAAATATAGAGTAGCTGTAATGCAAAAGCTTAACTTTTGTTCATTTTAGGTACTAATATGTACATTTTAGGTGCTGATGTGTACATTTCAGGTGCTAATATGTTAATTTTAGGTGCTAATATGTACATTTCAGGTGCTAATATGTTCATTTTAGGTGCTAATATGTACATTTCAGGTGCTAATTTGTACCATTTAGGTGCTAATTTGTACATTTCAGGTATTATGTACATTTCAGGTGCTAATTTGTACATTTCAAGTGCTAATATGTACCTTTTAGGTGCTAATATGTACATTTTAGGTGCTAATATATACATTTATGCTAATGTACATTTTACGTGTTAATATGTACAGTTTAAGTGTTGATATGTACATTTTAGGTGGTAATTTGTACATTTCAGGTGCTAATATGTACCATTTTAGGTGCTAATATGTACATTTCAAAGTGGTTGATGTGTACATTTTAGGTGGTAATTTGTACATTTCAGGTGCTAATATGTGACCATTTAGGTGCTAATATGTACATTTTAGATGCTAATATGTACATTTCAGGTGCTCATATGTACCTTTTGGGTGCTAATATGTACATTTCAGGTGCTAATATGTACCATTTTAGGTGCTAATTTGTACATTTTAGGTGCTGATATGTACATTTCAGGTGTTAATTTGTACATTTCAGGTGCTAATATGTACATTTCAGGTGCTAATCTGTACATTGCAGGTGCTAATTTGTACATTTCAGGTGTTAATATGTACATTTTAGGGGCTAAAATGTACATTTTAAGTGTTGAATGTATATGTTAGGTGGTAATATGTACATTTTAGGTACTAATATGTACATTTTAGGTGCTAATTTGAACATTTCAGGTGTTATGTACATTTCAGGTGCTAATTTTTACCTTTAATGTGCAAATACGCACATTTTAGGTGCTAAAATGTACATTTTAAGTGTTGATATGTACATTGAAGGTGGTAATTTGTACATTTCAGGTGCTGATATTTACATTTCAGGTGCTAATTTGTACATTTCAGGTGCTAATTTGTACATTTCAGGTGCTAATTTGTACATTTTAGGTGCTAATAAGTACATTTTAGGTGCTAATAAGTACATTTTAGGTGCTAAAATGCACAAGTAATCCAATATGTAGCCTTTGGGTACAAAAGTGTACCTTTTGAAAAGGTACAGCCCCAGTGACAGCTTTCTGAGAATGTAAATACATTTACAATAAATATAAAAAAACAAATAAAACTAAATACAAAAAGTAAAAATAAATGAGCTAAATAAATTATATTATTTAAAAAATAAATTATTTAAAATAAAAAAAATGTCAGTTTTAATCTACAGTTTTAAACTAGCTTCCTGAACACTTTTCCATTCCCAGTAAACACTCAGATGCCAATGCCTGGTGGTCTTAGCAGGATACAGCTTCCTTGAACCGATGACATGATCTCAGTGAAGACTCTTTGTCCTTTAAATGAGAACTGGCCAATGAATCATGGGCTTGAGACTGAAAGTGATCAGTCTGACGGCGGAGGAGCCGGAACAGGAAACCATATGGAAAAGGCCTCAGGAGAGGTCGTTACATAAACTATTACTTTATTATCCTACAGTCCAAGTTCCTGTCGGTGGCACTGGTCCATGAAAGTGAGGGAGATTGTGAGAAAGGGAGAATCACAGCGAAGGCTCACAAGAAGCACCCGGCAAGCGCATGCAAGTCATACCCAACTCTTAACACGAAAGTTAAACTTGCAATTTAATGTCAAACTAAAACCACAGATAAGTGTGACTCAGCCAAACAGTGGCGTTTACAGAAAAGCAGGAGAGACACATTAGTAGTGTTTCCATCATCAAAAACTCTTTTTCCATTCCAGTTTACATCAATGAACTGACTCATAAGACATTTTCAAAACCATCCCATGATTTATAACAAAAGAATGAACAAGAAATAAAAAAAATAAATACTTTCACTGACTGCGTAATGAATGAAAAGGCAACATTCATAAAAAGGAAATGTTTTAGTGCCCGAATCATTATTAGGTCACGAGTCATGTTTGTAAAACTACACATTACTGGGGTCATTAACTTGAGGACCACTGAGGGTGGGAACAAATGTTGTTTTGTGGTGCTAAGAGCACTTGGACAGTTCATATCCCCAGAAAACTTACTCCAACAACAAAAGACTGTCTGTTACATCTGATAAACCAGCTATCCGTTGAGTCAGGGGGCAGCCACGTGTCAATTTTACTCTCTACATAACCTCTAAATATGTACAGAACTGGACATCATTGTTTGAATACTGAATAAGATCATTTTACAGACCAGATGAGTCAGAGCATAACCAGACCCCATGAAGTGAGAGAGGTAAATCGAAAGGATTGTCTATTAAAAAAATTGTGATTCAAAAAAATTCAACGCAAGTCAACAATATTTGTATATATGTATATTATATATATATATATATATATATATATATATATATATATATATATATATATATATATATATATATACATACACACACACACACACACATATTTTAAAATTAAATAAAATGAGAACAAAATTTTTTATATATTTTTTAAAAATAATATATATATATATATATATATATATATATATATATATATATATATCATATCATATATATATATATATATATATATATATATATATATATATATATATATATATATATATATATATATATATATATATATATATATATATATATATATATATATATGTAATATTTATTTTTTAAAAAATATTGAAAAAAAAAATCATTTTTATTTAATTTCAAAAATCAGGAGTGTAAAGAAAGATCACTAGATCTTAATACAAAAGCATTTCTTATATTAGCAAAAGGCTGCTTTAAGGAGATGGTTAAAACCAGATTATTCATTTTAATGAGATATAGAGGATGTCTCCTGTAAGCCCATAAATCAGATTTACTCACAGAACACTAATTATAGTCACTAATCAAAAGACATAGCTGACCTGGAGGCCATTAAATGCCCTTTCCTGCGTTGTGAGAAGCAAGTATGGTAATAGAGAAGTAGAACATTCAGTGATGTGAGTAATTGTTGGTGTACCGGCAACCCAAGGGAAGTTGGGAAGGCTATATTTTTCAGACCTAAAATATTTCATTGGAACTTGAAAAAGTAGCCAATAGCAGAGTCGTAGATGACCTGTACACCATCTGGGCCCAGTAGTTGGTGAGGTCATCGCTGAGGCCAAGCCAGAGATGTGACATTTCCTGTCTCCCTAAGGAGAACTACAGAGAAGAGCACTGCTCAGACAGATTACACATGCACACACTCTATTACACAGCTCAATGCAACAACAAACAAGCATTTCAAATGCAAAATGTTAAATAATCAATACAAAAATTACTTTGTTGTTTTTTACAGAAATAAATGCAGCAGTTAAGCCACAATTATCAAAGCAGCACCAGTCAACATAACTAAGCAGTGCTGAAACTAGCTGTCATGTGGGAGGCGAAAACTTTCAAAAGTCTTTGTGAACGTCTGGGTGAGTCTACATTAAACCAGTCTAGAGGTGACCACATGCACAAGACATCACTATGGCACAGGGAGTGTCTTCACTCAATTCTAAAGGAACAAACTTAATTGCATAATTTAGCAATTGTGGTTGCATCATTTTGCATACTCATATTAAACAGTATGCATTCACGCATAAACCACTGTTCAGGAATAAACTATCATTTTAAAAAACAACAAATAGGGACTCTTTGGAATAAATTCCTGAATAAGCCATCAATAAACATAATAAAATACATTTAAGAGACAAATAGTTCTGGTATATTTCAAATAATAAATAATTATCAATACATGTTCTAGCAATAAAAAATAAAGTTTCTGTTGTGACAGTACCAAATTTTCTCTATAATTGCTTTTGTCATGGTATACAGTATTGAATCACATTACAAAAATATTTGTAAACTATTTCAAATAAAAAAAAAAACACTGAAAAATGAATTACAATAAAAGAATATACAATTCAAGAGTATAAAGTAGGGCTGTGAAACGATTAATCGCGATTAATCGCATCCAAAATAAAAGTTTGTGTTATAATATAAATATAATGAAATATAATTATATATATATATATATATATATATATATATATATATATATATAAATAGCATCTATAATTTATTTATAAATAAAAATCTATAATTTTTGATATTATATAGTTTTTCAAACCAGTTGAAGTGCAAAATAATAACTATAGCAAACTATTTTAAAAGATCAGAACATTTTTAAACAATATCTGGTTGACAGAAAAGCAGGGGATGATACAGTATCTAGAATTATTCACTGTATTTTGAAGTACCGTACAGTGTAATGTACAGTGCACATATTAATTACCAGCATGTCTTGTTGCTGTGAATTGAGCTCCTGAGAAATCTTTAAAGATGTAAACAGAAACACACAAAAAAAGTGTTTTTTTATAGTTGGCTTTTCACATTATCTTTAAACGTAATTTAAATGCCAATATCAAATTCCAGTGTGAACAGGTCACAATCCTCAGTTTGTACAGTCACACGGTTATACAAAAATCTGATCCGAGTTGCATACGAGCAAAAACATTATTTTTGGGCCACTTTTGCCGAATTAAGTTAAGTTAACTAAATTCTAATAAAAATATAGGATCAGAGATTTACAAGAAAAACTGATTTGTAACGACGTTTTGTGTTACATAACAAACAATATCTTGGGCAAACCATGCAGGGTACAGGAGGGGGCTGGATGATAACAACAGGAGATGTGTATACTAATTATGACTTTGTATTCAGTACCCAGCTACCCACCCCCTAAAAAAACAAGACCACAACAAGAACATCAAAACAAACATGTCTCAGGTTTCAAAAAACAAACATGTCTGAGAAGAACCAGTCCTTCACATAACGTAGCAATAGTTCACTCCCAAGTTCCCAAAGAAAAAATGCCATCACACAGTATTAAATCAAAACTTAAGCCACCAACCTCTCCTGCTGTGTAGACGATACACACAGGAACTTTTCAAAGTACTGGAAATGCACAAGAAGAATGAGAAGGAAAAAAAGTGCTATAGTGGAAGGTAAGATTGCTATGCCCCACGCTATGGGTTTCAGGGATAATAGGATTTAGCTCACCTTAATGTAGATTATATCGGCAGTGCATTTTCAAGTATTGGAAAATTGCCTGGAGCTATACAGAAGTCATGCAGACACTGCTGACACCAACTTAGTAGACAGTTTTTGCAGGAAAACAGTGTACATAGACACATCTTATCCCACGAAAGTCAATCACCAATGTAACCACAGCTTTTAATTCAAGTCACTTCTAGACAATCAACTCGTGGAGTCAATTCTATGGTTGTGCAAAACTACATTTCAGAAAGTTCCTGAACAGCTGGTCAATTTTAATGCCCCGTCCTCGCTAAAAATGAGTAAATAAATAAGGGATACATGATACATCAGCCACCATATTGGTATCGGCCGTGTCACAATATATCGCAATACAAAAATATGTGTACAATATGTATCGTGGATAGTTCCCCCAAAATAAAAATTACTGTGAGAAAAAATCCTCACAAAGGTTTTAGTGTTATTACTACATTAAACTACTATAATGTTAATTATAATGCATAATTATGCAATGGGGAATATTTTTGTGGGTGCTGATAATCCGAAATGACTTATGTAACTTGACCAATAAAAAGTGACCAATAAAACTTGACCAATAAAACTTGACCAATAGTAACTTGACCAATAAAAAGGGACCAATAAAAAGTGACCAATAAAAAGAATAAAAAACATTATTTCAAATATATCTAGTCAGAAAAAGTGCATAAATATTCATCTAAAATAATTCTGTATTTTCAGCTTCAGAATCATGAATATTGTTATTCTGGTGTCACCATTTTCCTTGGGATACCAGCACCAAGTCCAAGCCAATTCATTTAAACCCACAATGTAATATCAAAGTTGCCATTTTAATCAACACTACATTTTTTGTTAGCCTTTTAACCGTATCGCTGAGTTCAGTATCGTGATATGTATTGAATCGTGACATGAGGGTATCGTTACACCCCTAATCGGCCGATATGTTCATTTTAAATGTTAACGTCTGATAACTAGGAAAATTTGGACGATATATAATAGATTCTAAAACACTTCAGATGTTGTAATCACTTCAAAAAGGAAAGTACAGTAAAGTATAACATACGAGCCCGATCTCATGAAAGTTTGTACTTATAGCACGAATGTCATTTCTCGTGCCATTTATACGCCAAAATCAGATTTTGCGTGTATATGGCACGCATTTTTCGCATGCATATGATACGCACTTTTTGGCGTGTAACACGTACAAACTCCCCACCCCCTCCCTCCTAAACCTACCCAGGGTTTTTTAGTGCATAGCATATACATGCAAAAAACATTTTTGGTGTATAAATGCCACGAGAAATGACATTTGTTGTAATAGATATGCATTTTCATGAGACTGTGTTGAACATACAGCACAAGTATAATTGTGCTTGGGACATGGCTTTTAATGGTAAGACTTTACCAGTTTTTAGCTTTCATATATAAATAATTTTCAGTAATTGTATTGGCTAAAATGTTCATATCGGTGCCTTAAAATAAATCCAGATTTGATTGACATCCTGAAACAAAAGAATATTGACTCAACAACTCGAATTTCACATTTGAGAACGAATAAATCACCTGTGTTTGTTGTAACTTCTGTGTGTCCAACGGACACAATATATCTTATCATAGTCATCAAGCAGCAGATAAAAGGTCTCACTCATATATTCCCACAAATGAGTCAAAGGGCCTCCTCACAAGGCAATATAATTTGTGCTCTCTGTGTGTCAGAGCAACATGTTGTTTTGGTCCATTTCCAAAAGGAAATGGCCAACAAAAAAACCAAGAGTACTTCATGTAATGTACGTCTGTCCGAGCCATAATTTCAGCCAGATGTGTTAGTAAGCACCTGACATGTAATGCAGAACATTAGTACGTCATCATCCTGAAGGATGAAATTCCTGTAGGAAACACTCACTCTACAAGTCATTTTCTAGATCTGCCTGTCATATCTCATATTTCTCAACACTTTCGATTCACACTCTTCCATTGCTGTCAGCGCCTCACATCCCAGACAGTCTCTTTCATCTCGCTGCTTCTGAAGACTTGCTAACATGTGCCCAAAACCACCTACAACCCTTCTAACATGGTCACATCCCTCTGTACCCCGAGGACAAACTCTGTAAGGTCTGGTGTACAAGATTAAAGGCTTTTAAAGGTATGCCAGTCTGTGGAGACACGTGTGTGTGGAAAAGGGAGTTGGTTCACTGCCTTGTGACTTAAGGCTGACACACACTTTTAAGGCCATTACAGCATGTTCTGACACTGATTATCCTTTCCACCGAGGGACACTTCATTTTCTGTCTTGCTACAAAACTGCCCACTGAGCAGTGAACAACAGCAGAATCATCGCTCTAGCCAAACAGCTCTAGAGAAAAACCACGGACAATGTGTGATTCTATGCTAACCGTAACATGCTAGTTGAGACACCACTGATTTTGACATTAAGGATGAAATGGAAAAAAAAGTATGATGTATAACACATTTTAACCCTAAAACCGTATTCTGGACAAATGTGGGCAAAATAGTTGATTATTTTTAATAAATACATCCCTTGATCTGAGCGGTACAAGACTATGCTACTTTTCCTAAGTTTGCCTCCTGAACCCACACAATTTTTTTTGACTCAATTCTACAATGTTAAGTGGGTGAAA
This sequence comes from Hybognathus amarus, assembly GCA_030378365.1. NCBI lineage: Eukaryota > Metazoa > Chordata > Actinopteri > Cypriniformes > Leuciscidae > Hybognathus > Hybognathus amarus. The sequence goes on along the minus strand of JAQIUQ010007340.1, from coordinate 428,037 downwards.
AAAAACTTCTTAATCTTGTATTTGGGGTCAAAAATGGGCACCCATTGAAATGAATGGGAAAAACTGTAATTTAGAGCATTCTAAAATAAGCCAAAATAAGACACCAGGTGACAGCAAAGTACCTTCATCTTTAGGTTTTAGCTCTAAGAACTTATTGGAATGATATTTTAATGTAGTTAAAAATTTAAAACATAAAAATAAGCATAATTTACATAGAAAATATGGTACTTTTTCGAAGTGAATAAATTCAAAAATAACCCCAAAATAAAAAAACACCATAAATGGACAGACAAAACTTTATCTGAAGACAGTGATAACATTTATAATAAATAAAAATTAGGATCACACCTGAGTCCTCTGTGCCCACATTTGTCCACAATTACAGGATTAAGGGCTATAAAGTGAATACGGTTTGAGGGCTACATGTTTTGACCAGATATTTTGGCAAAAACAGTTACATTTTCTATAGTCAATGCTTTTATTGTAGTACAATTTTTCAGTATTTGTATTAATCTTTAAAGGTGATGTGTGCATTCGTCCCATGCTTTATATGCACAGAAAGATAAATATCCAGTAAACTGTAATCGTGCCATGAAAACTCAGCCTTTTTTGAGCATCCCAATCAGCTCAGCATAGCAACCCTACATCCCACAGAGATGTGTCAGCCATAGCATGTTATAAACACCACACAGAGCAGTCAACTCACACAAGCTTAACTTGATTCTAAAGATTGCTGTTACAGATCCTCTTCCGTAAGCACCAGGAAACAAAAAAGAGCTCCAAACATCCGCAATCACTCAAACCTCCAGCACGCTGGGTGAGGCGAGGAACGGCTTCCTTCCTTCAATGAAGTCTGGACAAATCTGCAATCTTCAATGATTAAGAACACACCACTATCGCTTGAATCTCATTTTAAAGGTACACTGTGTCACTTCTGCGATGTTATTGGTGGTAAACAGTCTTCTCAAACACTAACACCCACATATCCCACCCACCTCATCTTTCATTGTTCAAATCAAAAGGTAGTCCCAATCAAGCCATCAGCTGAGGCAGAAGCTTAGACAGCAGAGCATGCCGCTAGCAACACCAAGGTTATGGTTTCAATTCTCATGAATTTGTATCCTCAAATGCAATGTAAGGCGCTTTGAATAAAAGCCTCTCCCAAATGCATAAATGTTAGTGTTGGATGGTTCAACCAAACTGAGCAATATTTTGAAAGCATCATAGTGTTTACATCCCTCTGGGAAGTTTACTTACACAGTCCCTTAATATTTCGACACTCAAAAATGATGTGCATTATATTAAAAAAATGGTTTAGCAGCCAATCAGAAAATACACTTCTTTTATGTCAACACAGTTGACTTGACATAATTCACAATGCAGTGTTTTTCCTGCGTTTAATTTTTTTTGGCGGCCACCAAAGCCAATTTTTGTCCTGCCTAATTTGATAGGTGAGCGACAGATGAGTGCTGCGCTAGCTGATCCTCGATGCAGAGCCAAGCGTGAGGAGCTAGAGCTTCACCACGCTGGATCTAGAAGCCATCAAGCCTGTTAATGTTAGTGTGAGTTCAACTGTGATGGAAGGACTTGTTTGTTTTGATGCGCAAGATGCTGGCATACATAATATTGCCTTATTTTTCTCTAATATTTGTCATGATTATGATCAGTTATTTTTCAGCATGGTACTTAATACAGGGCTCGACATTAAGGCTTGTCCGCATGTCCGGGACAAGTGGATTTTTTGTAGGACAAGTAGAAGAGAAAATTAGTTGTCCGACCGGACTGTTTGATAACTTTATTCAATTTCTGTATATGTCCTACCTTTTAGACAGTTAACTTTTATCCAGACATCAATGTCTTATTGATCATCATAGGTGTTATCAATCATTTAGTTGTTATTGCTAATTTCAGAACCATCACTAATCTGTGCGTGCATTTGGTTTATAGAACCAAACAAGTTGACTCGTGAAACCATTTGTTTATTATACCGCAATCGCATATCACAACCGCAATATTGACCTCAATAATTGCAATATGACATTTTCCTCAAATCGTGCAGCCCTAGATAAAATTATTAATCTTTACCCAGACAAGTGACTTTTGTGCATGGACAAGTGAAACATAAATTTACTTGAATTTATGCCTCAAAAAGTTAATGACAAGGCCTGTATATTTTTAAAGGAGGGCAAGAAAGGATGACAGTGTCTGTCGGCCAACACCAAAGACCAGGAAAAAGCCCTGATAATATCATATATAATCTTAAACCAAACCAAGTGATTCACACCGCCACATCCGGCACCCATTTTAACCTCAACCATGAGTAAACTCATAGTATTTGAATAGGCTGGTTCCCCTGAATATGCCTCCTGTAGAAGAACAGGATATAGCAGGCCACATAACCACCAACACCACAGTCAGACCGCAGTCACCAGGTTGAAGCCAGCAGAATGGATCCACCAGACTGTGAGGGGCTTCACATGGAAGTCTGGGTTTGTCTTGAAATAGCGTTAAACCACCAAAGTCGCACCGATGTCTGAAGCAGGACTTTGTTTTGCCCCTAGTTCACTCTTTACACTGGTTTTGAGGGACAAAAGACAAGGCAACATGAAACCCCCCCCCCCCCCCTCAAGCATACAGTGTTAGCACCTGTCAAATAAACTGTACTTGCATTGCAGAGAAGCTTTGAAAGAGATATGCATTTCTGTAGTCATGTTTTATCATGTCAGCAATGCATTCCTGTTATTATGCATTGGACAGTTTCAGCTGCAGGTTGCTTTAGTACTAGCATGCTGCTAGCAAAGCAAGAGCACTCCAGGATATTCAAGCCTCCTGCCTGACTCATTTTAGCCTGTGTCTAAACATAATATGCAAATCTTTGAGGTGAATTCAATGTCACCTACTTTATACCACGTATCTGACTCAGCAAACGAAAGCCCATAACCCACAAAATGAAAAATGGCAGCTTGATTCTAATAAGACATTTGAAATATCACAAAAAAAACATGATCCTTAAGAAATCATTATAATATTCTGATTTAGTGCTGAAGAAACATTCTTACAAACAGATTTTATGAACATTTAACAATTGTCCTGCTTAAAAGTTTTGCGGTAATCATGACTTGGGGTTTGACAGTTGTAGTATTCAATGGAACGTAATGTGAGTCAATGTAAAAAATAGTTGGATTCACTGTTCAGTTACGGTGCAGGGCTGTAGTGTCGCATGGGGAGATCATTTGGAAATCATTAGCAGCCATGTTTGAGTGCATCATTGTGATTCAGAAACTTCTGGAGGGTCTTGAGACAGACATTTCACAAAGAGCATGAGTGCTATCATGTGCTAGCCTAAGAATTAAGACCCCCATCCCCAAACGTCTGTCTGTTTTCCTGTACTGAAATAAACCCCGATTACACAGATAAAAGCACACATACCACAACTAAAAAACGCAATCATACAGCCCTCCAGTTTAATGCAATGGCCTTGTTCCAACACCTACGGAGATGCTTGCTGTCTACTGCCTGCATCTTCTAGGCATCCTAACTAGATCCTCCCAGAATTTGCATATGCGCAGAACTTTGCATCTTTCCACAGAATTGGAATGTCCCTTTGTTAGTGGCCACTGACAAAGTTCCATAAATTCCAAGCGGTATATGTTGTTAATCAAATATTTAAGCTAATTTCACACAAATCACGCAATTCATGTGAAGTCTCTGCCTTTAGCTAATAATACTATAATCTAAGCCTAAAATAAATTGCACGCATACATTACGGAATGGATTACATTCAATTTCCATATTTCCATTCCATATTTTTCAATAGCCTACTCTAGCTACATCTGCAATCTTGGAATTTTACTAAGCTCATTATTAGGGATGCACGATATACCGGCCAGCATATCGTATGGCCGATATATGTTCCTTTTTAATGTTATCGTTATCGGCCTGGTAAAAACATGTGGCCGATATATTAAAGCTGATAAATAATGGATTATTCCCTTCAGCTGAGACACTTGTTGAGCACTGTTTATGTTTTAGAATTTCTTGAAATATGAATGAAATCTCTTATCTCTCAAAAATGAAAATACGGTTCGGTACAACATGTGCAGCGCACATTTGCCATATCGGCTATACAACACTATAATGAGAACATCATAATAATCGTGCGCTTGGGACATGGATTTAATTGTGAGACTTTTGTTTTTGTACTCAGGCTCCCAAAATTGTATAAAAATTTGGATTTAAAAATTATCGGCCGATATCGGTTATCGGCTTTCAAATATAAAGAATTATCGGTATCGGGCAAAATTGTCATATCGGTGCATGCATCCTGACTTATTATATATTGTTGAACTGGATTCTACCCAAAATATAAATGCGATGCAGCTTTAACAATTTGGCCAAAGTAAATTTTTGTTGCCCACCTTTTGCGAGTATGAATGACAGGACAACAGAATGCTATTTAACGATGAAAAGCATAAAAAACTGGACCAAAAAGATAGTATAAATTGTCATATAACCTAGGAAGCCCAAGACATCCATGTTCTCCTAAAGCCTTCTTGTTTACCTTGCGTAATCTATCAGGGAAGGGCTTTAACTACCAGAGTTGCTCATATACTTCATTTTAATGATTAACTTCTCTTATTACTGTCCCATATTCTATGTAAAATTTGTACGGTCTAATGTTGTTTGCACTGTCTACTCTGATATGCACACATGTAGTCTTGTCTCCTCGAGATGATAGGCACTTCCATTACACCATGTTTGTCCAGACTGTATAATAGTGTGTGAGTTTAATCCACGCTTAACACATGGAGCCAAGATTTTCAGTCAGGTTAAACCACACAGATTAATGAGTTGCTACCTGACTTGCATAACTAGATAAAAACAAAAGACACTTGAGCTGTGTATTTCAACACAGACTCGACTTAGCGTACCGTGCTGAGAGACGCATACATTGCATTGGATTACCCTGGAAACTGCTGCTCTCGGATGCAAACCCACAATTCACTCATTTAAACAAGAAACAATCTCAAGCTGTTTTGGTATCCGTGAGAAGATACTGTAAAACTGTCCCTACCGTACCAATGCAAGTGAATAAATGTACATTTCCAGGCATTCTGACCATTCCAAGCAACAGTCTCATGGCTTTAGAAACATTTCCACAGGTCATAAAAACCGCAACGCATGTCATCCAACAAAAGGTGGGAGACGACAAAACGACCAGTCTGGTTCCCTGTGTTTTCTCTCTCTCTTTCTGTAAACAGGCTTGTGTGATTTGTCAGGAGACTAAGGGGCCCTGTAAATGTGAAAGAAGCTGAAGAATAACTTTGTTACCCTCATACACAGTTTCAAGCCAATTCCCACCGAAAATTACCCTTGACTTGACTGTTAAAACCTGAATTCAGTTTCCATTCAAGTGCTGCAAACAATAAATTCCCAATTCTTAGGTATTGAGTTTATGAATTATTAAAAGAAATATGTATGGGGTGGCATCCTCTAAGGTGGCTTGATTTTAAGTCATCTTCATTATTTAGGTTATGTAAGAGAGCTATAATATTAGGGATGCACTGATATAACAAATTTGCCCGATACCGAGAACCAATAATTCTTTATATTCGAAAGGCGATAACCGATATATTGGCCGATAAATCTAAATCCAAATTTTTAGAAATTTTTGAGAGCCTGATAATAAAAAGTCTCCTCATTAAAAGTCAAGATACAAACACAATTATGATGTTCTTATTTTAACGTTGTGTAGCCGATATGACAGACTTGAGCTTCACATTTTGCACTTTAACTGGATTTTCAATCGTATTTCAAGCATCATGTTGAACAGTGCACATCTAAAGAACCTCAGCTGAAGGAAATAATACATTATCTATCGGCTTTTAGATATCGGCTGAATGTTCTTGTTGGGCCGAGAATCAATAACATTAAAATGATCATATATCAGCCGATACCGATAATGTGGCCGATATATATCGTGCATCCCTATATAATATGATGGATTATTGCCAAATTTAAGACATTTATGACACATTCTCACAAGTAGCAAGTAGGTGGATACATGTAGTGGTAAAGGAAGGATGTTTTATGCTAGTTTCCTGGTATCTCCATTTTAAAATTCAGATTTACAAACTGGGGTCCAGAGACCAACAGTGGAAAATTTCAGCGGAAAAATACTGTAAAAGAATAAATACAATTTTCTACATTTTACAGATGCCCTTTTGCACATGAGAAGATACCTTAAAAAAAATCTCCAATTGTGTTACATGGAAAGATGACAGCATACATATTTGGAACAACATGAGGGTGGCTAAAATTATTCTATAAAGGGAGTGAGTAAGAGGGTTTTAAAACATCAAAAGGGAACATTGCCCACTTATCCTGTAAACTGTGGCATTGATGCCTCAGACATCAAGTGACAAATGACTATTGAAAAATTCCCAGGCCAAAACGATGCCTATGTCCAGTTAGTCTTAAAATAAAGAAACAACAATGCTTCATAATTCAAAATATGGGACCATAAATTGGCCCTGTTTAGTGTTTACCCAAAACAGTGGAGACTAGTGGCACCACAGATATTCAACATGGATTTAAACCTGGGTTAATTGCTTCTGATAAGGCCACCAAAGCTATGCCAGAAGACAAAGGAGAGCTTCAGAGTACAGCTATTTGGGACCTCCATCATGTAGGGGTTTGGTTGAGAAGATCACAGGACGTTCCGCCAGTTTGTTCCAGGCCAAGGACCACAGAACTTGTTTGTGCGAGTCGTGCTCCATAAATATTGGCTGTATAAAAAAAATTGGATGTAACCCAAGGTTTGATGGTCCAATTAGTCGTTTCCAGCAGAAAAATAAGCTACGGACCCTTGGTTATGATAACATTGACCTCAAAACTAAATTAATCTTTGTTGTATGATATAGACGGACATTTGCACCCAGCTGTTGGTCTTTCAGAGAGTGCCAAGGGCCCGAAGAGAGAGCCAAGAGCAAGCTTTATATGCTACAAAGATCTGATTGTCTGCAGATATTCACTCTCAGACCAAACATAGCTAAGAGCTTGTGTTTAAGAAGGATACTGTGAAACATTTTAAGGATTTTTGTTCTGATCAGAGCAGGGATGACAGAATAATCTGTATAAAACTCTAATGCTGGGAAAAGGGACTATCAAAAGTTTAAAACATCCAATACATGCAAAGTATCTCTAACAAGACATAAATTATAAACTCTAAGAATGGCAGAGTTTTCAATTCGTGATCAGCATTTAATTTGCTGAAAATGGGTCAGTGGCAATGAGAGCACAAACTCGTTTCTCTCACCAGAAACACATGTAAGCGAAACATTACTCACACATGCCAATAAACATCAGAAAGCACTGGAATGACATACTAAATGCTGGGGGTCAAAGGTTCAAACAAATTGTTTCCTGACCAACTCTTTCCCACGACTGTTCTGAGCGTGTGTTTATGTCTATAGCTCCTCTGGCACATTGGCAGCGACAGCAGACTTGGCACGCAGACATAATGACCTGGCAGAGTCTCACCTGACTGAACTCCAGGTATCCTAGATTACCAACTTCAGCAATCTGTACACCTTAACTGTGAAGTCTACATCCATCCGGATACATTTGAAAATGCCATTTTAGTTTCAAAATGCTCTCAATCCACACTAGCATTTTCAAGGCTTTTGCAGAAGTTTCTTATAATCGAACCGCACATGTGTAAAACATTAAAAGCTCACTGAAATGATACTAGGAGACCAGACATAATAAAGTTCTCACGCTATTCTTCAGGCACGATCACATTATAAGCAAATATTTCACCACTTGCTGGTGTGTTTAAGTCGTACTCAGTCGCTACTCTATGTATGGTCTAAAATGAAATTGCCTTCATGTTTTGCCACAACAATTGCGAGTTATTTTCGCAGGAATTAAAAATGAAGAACGTATTTTTGGCAACATGTGAAGGTGAATAGCACATACCTGTATTTACAGATATCTTTCAGTACAATATCATATGCATCACATGATTAAATATACACCATTGTTTTCAAATACCTGTTTTCACAGTCCACACTACAATGCGAAAAAGGAGTTTTGTAACTGATCCACTTGGGAGCGTCTTAAAGAAAACTGTCACAAGACAAAAATGCAGTCTCAGTGTGGACGGTTTTCTCTGTTTCGTGTATCCAGATTTGCGTAGACAGCCTAAATAGTGCCACTAGCATAAAACATCAGTAAACCGTATTGGAAAAACACCTATACACCTCAAATTAAATTAGCATAAGATCTCATTTAAAGTACTGAGAAATAACAAGAAATAGTTCAAGAAGCAGCTTACTAGTGGTTAATAAATCAATGCAATTTCAAGCTTCTCAAATTCTTAAAAAAAGTGTTATTTACTCACCCTCATGTCATTCCAAAATTGTAAAAAATTAAATAAAAATATTTTTTAAGTGGAAAAATATTATCATAATTAAACAGTTTGATTTATTCCAATGACAATATATTATATTGGTTTAGAAGAATTGACAACAGAAGTGCTTGACAGCCATGGCCACTATAAGCCGTTTGGAGATTCATTAAAACGTCACCTTTTGTATTCCACAGAAGAAGAAAAAAACACAGGTTTGGTTGGACATGCAGGTGAGTAAATACTGGTAGATTTTTCATTTTGTGGGTTATTTTAAGGTTAAATAATACAAATTACACGTGCTTCCTTGAGAGTGCATATTTTAAATGCAAAATTGTCTGATTTTAGCACTCAAATTCTGCACCTAACAGGCCTAATGCGGTTGTTTTGTAGCTATTTGTAAAAACACACACGGTTTGTCAAAAGCCTGACCAGTCAAAAACAGAAAGAATAACCTTCAACTGAACTATCTTGACAGGAGCCACACACATCTGCCTTTGTCTTGAGTCACTGCAGCAGGGGTTGAAGACAGAAGTTGCTTTTAAGCTGATGTATAACAAGCTTTTCAGTCAAATCTTGACTTGACTGTCACAAGATAAGTGCATGATCTTAGGTCAGGTGCAAAGGGCAAATCACTCTTAATAACTGTAGAAAATCTTATATGTGAATTTAGATTCTCAAATGAATATGCATCATAGCCACAATGTGTAAGTTCATGTAAATGACTGAGTGTTCCTTTCTCAAAGAAAGTTTTAGATCTGTTTGAGAAAATTTAAAAAAATCTCATGTAAATGCCAAAAATCTCATGTATATGTATATATATATATATATATATATATATATATATATATACATATATATATATATATACACACACATGCATGTATATTTAATAAAAAAATATTATTATATATATAATATTTATATATAATATAAATTATTTATAAATCTATACAGTATATACATGAAAATATTTCTTAATATATACATATATTGTATATGTACATATAAATATATATACAAGCATGAGTGTGATATATATATATATATATATATATATATATATATATATATATATATATATATATATATAAAAGAATTATACACAGTGCACCCACACATATTATGTAAACACAAACTTTATTACCTTTTATTTTACCAGGAAAGAAGACTCACTGAGATAATAAAAAAAAATTAAACTTTCATTTTGGATGTGATTAATCGTTTGACAGCCCTAAAAAAAAGAGATGCACAATATATCGGCCACCAAATCGGTATCTGCTGATAGACGCTTTCAAACATGAAGAATTATCGGTATCAGCACAAATTTTTCAAATAGGTGCATCTATAATTTTCATTTTAAAAGTTATTATAGATAATAAATCTATCAGAACTTTTCAAATGTTTTATATATATATATATATATATATAATATATATACATAAAATCAGCATATTAAATGATTTCTGTAGGATCATGTTTTTGTTTTTTTTAAATTATATTTTAAAATAATATTTTCATAGAAAGGATCATAGAAAAAGAAAGTCTTTTCATCTACTTATTTGCTGGTTGACATTAGCTAATTCAATTCATTTTTGAAACCCAAAACACTACAACACACAAAACCCATGAACTAAACAATTACTATACAAGCCTTGCGAGCACTGTAACAGGTCTAACTAGTTTGCTCTACAAAAGACTGAATCACCACATCGAAGCCCTGTTAACAATTCTTTTAACAGTACATACAGAGTTCAGTCCATGCGCTCCATATGATCTTACAGTTGTGTACAACTTACAAAACACCTGTGCAGCAACTATCCCGAAATCATCATACAGGCTTCAAACAAATAACTTTAGGAAATATAAAAAAACACAAACTCCATTGACTTGACTTGGGACAAAAAAAAAAAAAAAAAACTGTGCACCTATACAAGCATTATGGAGATGGGTGGGGGGGTGCAACCACAGAAACCGAAATTCTCGGGACAGCAGCATGTGTCCAAAATTCAATCTTGACCGTTCCATTTTATCAGAAACGATCTTAAAACGGGGCTATAAGTGTAAAATACCAGACTTGACTTATAATAATAGCAAGGGTTTAAATGTCAGTTTCCTGTACTCAGTTGAACATTGTATGATTAAGTTTCAATCAGGCCCTTTGCTCAGTCTCGAGTTGATCCGCAGGATCCACATTCATATCACTTTGCACAAAATAAAGCACAAGACAGCAAAAAGGTCACACAAATATCCTCCATGATACTCAAAACTAACAAGTTGACTTATGCTTAAGGCGTTTTCTTATTATGTGTTACAATTGGGCAATTCTGAAAGGTGTAAACTGATCACACCCAGGGAATCACGCCACAACTTCTGAATAACAATCAACACTTGACAAATAATGAGAGACATTAAAAAAATTAATTGAGTTTTAATGTCTCTAAGAGCAAATGTGGATCTGAACGCAAAGTGCATTTGAGGAGAACCATGATGAAAAATGCTCATCTATTTAAGGGATTGAATGGCATTTCATTCATCAGAGCCATAGACTGTGAAAAACAAAATACTGATTAATCGCATCCAAAATAAAAGTTTGGATGCGATTAATTGTTTTTTTTTGTTTTTTGTTTTTTGTTTTTTTTTACAGTCTATGGCTCTGATGAATGAAATGCCATTCAATCCTTAAATATATGAGCATTTTTCATCCTGGTTCTCCTAAAATGCACTTTGCGGTTAGATCCACATATGCTTATATGGTTCACAAAATTCACGATTCGGTTCCAGATACTAGATACACTTGTGTCACGGTTCGGTATGTTTCAAATACAGCAAAAAGAAAGAAGAAATGGCAGAGAAATTTCCTTGATTTAATTTTTTTAATTATATTTTTATAAAAACTAACATCATAAAGCATGATATTTTTTAACTTTGAGAAATGATGGAACTATACTTGACTTTTCTTAGGAGCATTTAAACAAAACAGCTCCTTGGACAAAATGAAATGTAATATTGTAGTAGTTATAAACAAAGGTTTATTTTAGTTTAGACATTAACATTTGAGGGCAGCAATTGTATTGATAATGTCAAAATACAACCGACGTGATGTTACTTAATAGCCTACTATTCCTGCCACACTTACAGATAGTGTTGTACAGTAAATCCATGGTGATGTTGCTGATCTGTGGACACTGGAGAGTTCATTCATGGCACAATGTTTCTTCCAGGTTTCCACGTCAGCGCTGTTTGATACCGTTAATAACCGGAGAAATGTGAATGTTTCTCACTAGATCTCGCAGCGATGTTATTATTACTTCAGTGGTGAATTCAAATGTTTTCTTTACTGGATTTGGTTTTGTAGCAAAAAAAAGCTTCGTGCTGCATTGTCCAAACTGTTAAACGGTCCGTGATCCAAACAACCACACAATAACGAGTAGCTCAGTTTCATAGCTCAGTTTCGCTCCGCTTACATTACATATGCCATTTGATGTTGGGCAATGTTGTGGTCACGCCAACGGCTCTTACATTATGAACGCGCTTGCCACGCGTGACGCACCTACATTTGAATAACGAAATGTTGGTTGGCAGCAAAAATACGTGCCGAAAATCTGAACCGAAAGGTTCAATACGAATACACCCTATATATATATATATATATATATATATATACACACAAATACACATATACATACACATGCTTGTATATATTTAAACAATATTTTTATGTATGTATAGATTTATATATAATTTATATTATATATAAATATTTTAGATATAAATAATATTTTTTTATTTAAATATACATACATGCTTGTGTATTTATATATACAAAATAATTATACACAGTGCACCCACATACAGAACCCATTCGCCGCAAACTTCCGAGTTGTCCTGACAAAGTGACGTCATAACTTCGACTTTTAGCAATCGAGACCTATTGAATAATACAATAAAAGTCCATGGGACAAACCAGTAAAAGCATGAATTATGCTGTGAAAACGGACGTTTTAACATGGGGTCTATGGACATTTGCTCCCTTTTGGGACTTGCCCCTAGCGGATTTTCTATATATTGCAGTTTTTGCACTTCCGGGTATATAGGCTTCATTTCTCAGATTAGAATGTTGCCACTAGATCAGAGCCAAGGTTAAGGATGGAAAAACGTCCATTATGACTAAAAATAAATACCATGAGACAAGCAGACATCTTGATTATTCCGCATGTTCCACGTACAAAGGGGTTTGCCACAGGATTACAAATGAATGCAATCTACAAAAGACCATTTTTAATTAGGACAATATGCCATACTTCACAACATAAGGGATTTATGGTGTGAGAAATGAAGACAGCCAATTCAAGCCATATATAGGGCATACAGACAGTGTCAATGTCCAACACCAAACATCCAGCCACGCGTAAAAGCTCTGGAATATGTTCAATCTAACAAGTCCAATGTCCATTGGACAGTATAATTAGTCAATCTGCTAGTAATTCATTTATTTATCAAAGCTTACATCCAGCACTGATGATTCATGATCTTGTTACAAACATCACTCTCGCAACAGTTCTCGCATTCATGAACGAAAGTGTTTGCCATTTCTTTAATGATGTCTTAATTTCACAACTGCCCTTCTTTGTCAAAATAAATAAAGAGTTATGAAAGTCCAACAAAAAAACTGGATTTTCCAGCATAACATGGTAGTTGTGTTTTGAAACAACATTTGGATTCTAGCTGCTCTTCAGATTGTTGAAGCAGGCAGACCTTCTCACAGCAGTTACCAGCTGGTCATAAGATCTTAAGGTAGTCAAACTGTTTTTTGGACGTTTAAAATCTGTTAATTACTGAGTTAACTTTATTACTAGTACGAGCCAAGTTACACTGCCATAAGAACACCTAAACCTGAATTCATTCACATACTCACACACAAACACAGCAACGACAAAACCAGTTATTAATCTGGATGATCAATCACAAATGCAATCCCGTGCATAACTAAAACATCGCTTAAACCACCGTTTAAAACTATTATCCTCAAAAAACCCTGATGATACATGTGATCGTTCTAGCAATGTCTCACACATCCTCTGCTTTTTGTCCAGTAGCCCAATCTGAAGGGCAACACCCCTGTAACAGACCCACACACACTCGACGGGCTTTATTGTCTCCCAATAGTTCAGCTTATACCGAAACGATGCATTTATTATTATTATTTAAAAGGCCAGTGTGCCATTGGAACATGGCAGACGTGAAGCCCAGACAATAAAATGTGGCATAAAACTGCAAGCGTGGTGCCAATGGTCAACCCGTAGATCTAAACACATTAGAAGATTAAGTTCAAGCTATTTTACAGCACATCATCTTCAGCATTCTCTGTCAACAATGGACACATATCCTGGAGACTGCTGGAAGAAGCTGTTGTTTAAGCTATATTAAATGTATAATACATATATGATATATTATCTGTTATACACGAAAAAAAAACGAGTTAATGGCAGGATGATCCTCTCCCCAGCTCTTAGTCATCGAAACTGGGTGTGAAACCTTTAAGTCACATTAGGTTCATTTGGAATGTCAATAGAATGATATGAAACGTCACGCGTGATACATTTAAAACTTGGTACATTCGAAAAGCGAAATCTTACAATGTATCAAACTCTCGCATTATTTCTGGCCGTAAAGGTGTACTGACACAGTAAACCCAACAGGACAGAGCGAGAATACACAGACAGCTTGACTAGGACACCTTTCCTGAAGTCATGCCAAAACCCGAGTTGTTTTGTGAGTGAACAAAAGGCCACAATGAACGGGCAATGGGGAAAAGTGCGCTTACCCAAAGATCCGTTCCCCAGCTCATGGCGAAAAACTCCAAGAACTAACGTCTCCGCTGCATAAAACTCCAGGGTTGCTTGTTCTTCCTCTCTTTGCCGTCGTGTAACTCTCTATACTCCAGTGAAGCCAGCAGCGACAACCTCACGGCTCAGGGTTTTCCCATTTCCGACTAACAATGCGCCTCTGCCGCGGGGAAATGGAGGGATGTGATTGTCCAATAGCGCCTCTTACCCGTCAGAGCTTGCAAGTGGAGAGGTAGAGTAACTACACTGTAAAAAATATTGTTGGTTTAATTTAAAAAACGAAGTAACCTACTTGTTTGCCTTAAAAATTTAAGTTCATTGAAATAGAAAAATTGAGTTAATACAATTAAGGAGATTGATTTAATCATCAGAAACATCAATTATTTAAGTTGATCTGACAAAAGAAAAAATGTGATTACAAATCATGAAAATATTTTTTTTAAAGTGTCCACACAACTACTGAGCACAGGAAAAACGATACTGCTATTTAGATTTTAAATCATTGTATGCTACATTCATTTAATATATACACATTTTTTATATGACAGAAAAGTCCATAATGTCCTGTTGAAGATACAACTTGACAAATGTCAGTCAAGTACAGTGGGTTGCTTCAAGTCTTAAAGGGATACTCCACTTTTTTTGGAACAAGGCTCATTTCACAACTCTTCCAGAGTTAAACAGTTGAAGTTTCACCGTTTCAAATGCATTCAGCCGAATTTCCTGATATTTAGAAGAATATCAGTAACCACACGGTTTCTGGTCTCATTGCACTTTCATAGTAGGAAAAAAATAAGTTAATGAGACCAGAAACTATCTGGTTACTGATATTTTTCTAATTATCAGAAAATCGGCTGAATGGATTTGAAAACGGTAAAACTCAACTGTTTAACTCTGGGGAGTTGTAAAACGAGCCTTGTTCCAAAAAAAGTGGAGTATCCCTTTAAAGGATAGTTCACTCAAAAATGAAAATTCTGTCGGTACTTACTCATCCAGTGCTCACCCTCATGTGGTTCCAAGTTCCAACCCCGTAGGACTTTCGTTCATCTTCGGAACACAAATTAAGCTATTTTTGATTAAATCTAGAGTCTGTCTCACTCCTCCATAAGCTTCTATAGAGGGAATGCGCATGACGTCTTCTCCGGCCCGGAGTGCTGCAGTTCCTCACAGTGAGTGGCAAAAAGACTGAGCAGCTGTATATGTGTTCAGTGTGAATGCCGCGAAAAACAAACACAACACATATAAAGTGGGAAAGAGCTTTGCAATTGACTGTACAACTAGATTTGACAAAAAATCGGAGGTATATTTTTACAGACTGCGATAGAAAAGAGGAGCAAATGGATCACTGCAATTCACAGAAACAACTGGACTTCAGTCAGTGAAAGGTGGATTTGCAGTTATCATTTTTGTGTCAATATGCTGAATTTAGCTGTAAAACCATACCCATATATTTTGTATTGTTATATATATATATATATATAATATATATATATATATATATATATATATATATATACTATATATATATATATATATATATATATATATATTAACAACTCATCAATTAAATATGTATCATTCCATATTCTGCATTATTGGATTTTTTTTTTTATAAACACTGACTAAAAAAAACTATAAAGTTTTATGGCTGGACGATACTGATATAAGTAATCACCCAGATTTAAACCTATATTGTATTTATATAAAACATTCACAGGCCAATTTGCTTTATGTTTAGGTCTATATTCCTTCTATTTCCCCGGTGTCGAAATCAGGCAAACATAAATGCAGGCAACACGATTCCTGTCTGCATGTCAATAATATCCATGGATCACGATCTTTAGTAAGTTGTAAGGAACACTATATTGAGTCCAACATTTGATTTAAATTGATAAAATTGTTCGTTTTAGTCGCATTTTCGCAGTTTCCCCTATTAAATCCAGTCACGCAGCAGATCTTTTGCCACTCGGTCAGGCTGAGAGGGTGTTGTTCCGGCGGGAAAGTGACGTCAATGCATTCCCTCTATAGACCTTATGCACCAGAGAAACGTGGGCGCCGTCATCTGCAGAATATTGTTTTGAACTTCCGGTTTCTGCAGTCGCTCTGTATATTTCTATGACATCGCTGTCGAGGAGTAATTAGCTGGTGAAGTGGATTTACTTATTGTAGAGTTAACAAAAGTTATCATGAGCATTGTAATGTTTATCATAAGCATTGTAAAGCGGATGTCTTAACAAATGTCGACCCGGAATTTTTTTACGAGCAGTTCATTCATACCTATGCAAGATCACTGTCAAAATACAGACCGGAAGGCAAAAGACAACGAGCGCAGCACTGAAAAGGGGCGGTCCTACATAAGGTCTGCTGGCCCTTAGTAAAAACATAGTTAAAGGTACAATATAAGAATTTTGTAATAAATATCCGCAAATCACTTGCACAGTGTGATATATTTCCTGCAGTTGTGTACTTGCAATATCCCAAAAGTCTCCGAAGATGTATTATTTCAGAGAAATTCCAATTTTAAATAAGTGGCCATCCCGGAAAAAAAAAGTATATCCAATATCTGCGCTCTCCTCGGTTTCCAATCATACTTTCATAGCCATGATGTAATCATGGTGACAGACATGGACAACTGCAATGCCATAGAGTTACCCAAAGCGATTTTAGTCCAAATTTTCAACCCTAAGTTTGTTCAACTACCATCATGGTACAGGCCCCTGGAACATAACCTGCCCTGAACCATGTTAGCCATTACTATGGTGATGAACACTGCTAAAAGCCAAACCCATATATTCATAGTGCCAAAAAGTAAACCCTGAATTGGCTCAAACTAAACTACAACATATCTGGCTAGCCACCTAAACCGGCTTCATAGGCCCCAGTTGTGGAATCTCAAGCATGTTCGCTTGACGTGTGATTACCAATGAGATTCATTCTCTGTGTGTTATGCAGCACGATTGAGCTTCTGTTTTATTTCGCTGATCAATGTTTATATGTGAATAAAAGCCTTAAGTAATTCTGTTCATCATATAAACTAAGCAAGTCTCTTCAGAAAATTTGGACTAAATCGCTTTGGATGACTAAAAACTTATAATAAAAACAAATAATTTGAATTTTTGTTTTATGAAATGTTTTACACAGTCTCAGACTGACGCATAGCACGCCACAGTACTACTTATTAATAAAAAAATATAATACAAACTCCCAAACCAATGTTTCAACAGTTTCTTTATTCATTATTTACATCAAGTGTAACACTGAGGAAGGACTTCACAGTAATATACTATTAAAAGTGAGCTTTAAATTAGAATCACACAAAATATACTTTTTACAAAACAGAAAAAAATACTGTTGATCTGTCAACCTCTGCCTTTTTAATCCCTGTTAAATTCACATATTCAAAATTAAGAGTGTTTTATTTTCATTGCACTTGAAGGACTAGAGAGGTGGCCTTTGGTATATAAATTTCTTCAGCACTTAAAATCTGACCTTACAAAAAAGACTGTCTCCAAAGAATGTGAGTTCCAGGATTCAACATAAAAAGTAGCTCAATAAATAAACCGAAAATAAATAAAAGTGACAAACAAAAATGTAAAATAAAAAAATGCACAATCTTGGGTAATTAAAATTAAACTGAAAAACGATTGAATTATGTTTGTGAGACAAACCGGTGTGTGGCTCATAAAGCATAAACTATTGGGACAAGATAGTTCTCTCTGAATTGTTCCTAAATACATGATACAATCAAATATTATTTAATGTACAAACTTTCAGAGGTTTGGCAATTTACTAAAATAAAATTGACTGATTATAGCAATAGGAAAAACAAGTTAAAATACAAATTGCGGTGATAAGTGGCAATGAAAGAAAAAAACAACCGGCTGTTTTACTTTAAAATGTTTAAAAGGCAAAACGCTCCCTGACAATCGTGTAAAACTGACATACGAAACAGTCACTCTTTTTCCCCCTCGGTTGTTTGGTAATGAAACAATTTCAGACATAATAAATGGAATAGACAACCTGCATGTGTTTGAAAGTCGCACATGAAAAATATTTCCTGTGATTACAAGAGAGGTATTCCTGACAAAGCAAAAAAAAATTGATGAGCTCTCTCAGTAACATAAGACCAGACTTCAAGCACTGTCTTTTTCTTATTAAAGGACAGATCATTGCACTTTTTCCTATTCAAGTTGGACACCTCACATCCCCAGATGTCTAAACAGGGTAGCTTGAATGATAATAAAGGCTTCAAAATTCCCATTTGCCACCTTAAATTTGATTTTGAATATTTGAGAGCAAAATATATTTACATAAACATATCTTTAACATGACTTTGCAGTGCACAAAACATTAAATCTCTCACAAAAGGCACCATGTAATATCAGGAAACATTGCCCAGCATGGCAGGAAAAAAAGGCAAAACAAGCTAAGTTAGTGTATGCAAATTATGCTGTGATCTAGAATAACAAAAACTGTTCTGAACAAACAACTGGTGTGTATTTCTGCTGCAGAGGAACTGAAATGTCATGGTAAAGCAATTTCATCCATATTACATACACTAGATGATGAATTATGGCAAGGCAATTAACATTTATATTTTAAAAATGTGCTCCAGTGTAATCGGTACAAATCAGCTTCATTACATTTTATTTATGACATTGCAGGGTACCCACAAAAATCTCATTTATGCAAATTCTAATAGAAATCTATCATTTCATGACTCACATGTAACCGTTTGTGTCCTGAAGAAAATGCTTCTTTTAATAATGCTTCTTTTTCATGATGTGAAGGGAGACTATGGAACAAACACACACACACACACACACACAACATTCCTGTTTCTAACAAATGAATACATTCATAATGTAGATGCACAGATGGAGACCGAGACCCTCACACCAAAACCTCACCACAAAGACACAAGTCAGTATGACCTTTCACGCCTGTTTGTGGGTATAAAATAATAAGCAATATCTACAATATCATAAAAATGCCTGTGCTTTTAATAGAAAATAACTTAAAATTCAAGTTTACAAATGGTGACATTCTAAAGTGAAATCAAAATTACAAATCAATGTGCTAAAGAAAATGCAGTTTGTTTTAAAAGACTTGGCAATACTTGTATTTGTAGTGTTGCTGCTTCTGTTTTGGCAATATGACGTAGTCATAAAATAAATTCAGACTATCCACACATTAAATAATTTCCCCATTGCAAATCAATCAAATCTAGAATATAATTTTAGAATTCCTAAAGTATGAATGTAGTTCTGTGCCATCTTGCTAATGGGGAATTATCTAAAGGCCACAGATATAAAAGGCCAAACATGATCCATGTGGTGACAGATCCAACACCATTTCAACTATGCCACAGCAAACCACTACTAACTACAATGCATGGACCATATAGAAATAAAGGCTAATTACAAAATCATCAATGGTCATCAGATGCTGTAGTGTTTAACAAATGTGGACAAATTAAAAATGACAGTATGGGATGTAGACAGAAGTACTTTAAGTGTGTAAAATGAGACTGTGTGTTTGCAATCCACATTCATTACTACTGTATGTTCTGAACAAGCAAAATTGATGCATTGATCCAAATTTGCATTGACATTCTGATGCAATATCCAGTTACTGTGAATCAAATGCAAATTAAAGAACCAAAAAAGTTCAATGGAGAGCTTTATCTAAATACAAAAGTGGACCAGTTAGCGTGTAGTCGGCTCACCTTAACCTGTGCAACCCCTGTCTATTTGTGTCATACCAAGATAAAACCGTAAATATTAATTACAAAGTAAATTAGTCAAAATCAAAACCATGTGTATTCTGGTAGTGACAAAAAGCTTATATACAAAGAACTCTGTTCCCAACTGGCAATTTCAATGAGAAAGTCACCTGTAAACAATAAAGATAGAGAGAGTGTGTATGTGTTTGTATTCATTTTCTGAGGTACTTTTTAGAGAATAATCTCTGTCCCCCAAAATATAAATAAAACTAGATTGATTCTGGGGCAAAAAGTTTCAAGGGGTACAGGAGGAGGAGTTTTGGAAGGTGTAGCGGACACAGTGGCTACCTTTGCACTACATCACTGATCTCTTTAATGCACGTGTGCAAGTTGTCAAGAGCCGGGCTGGTCCCAGGTGCCCCTAGTCCCGCTCCCCACCCGCAGAGGAAGCACGCAGCTCCTGTAGACTCAACTCCAGTTTACCCACAGCCTCACGAAAGGCAAACTTATTACGCGTCTGTGGGATGCAATCGACATACCCCGAGCAGTAGTCCAAAAGTTGGTGTCCCACATCCAGGACCTGGCTGCTGGAAGAAAGCTCGGTGTTGCCTTGAAGAGCACTACTCAAGCATTCAGCACATTCCAAAAGAGCCTCTTTGCTGATCTTCTCCAGGGGGATCCGTTCTGTCTGCTGCCGAGTCCTTCTAAGGGTGGGTTTAGCGGAAGTAGGGCCAGGTCCGCCACTGGAAGAACCATTGGCCAACTTAGTCTGGGTGGTGGTGTTGCTAGTGGGGGCTATGTGAGCTGGAGGCACTTGTGGTGGTGGTATGGATGGACGCGCCCCTCTGGTTTCTCTCCCTGACCTTTTGAGGCCATCACCATTGACCTCCATATTCCCACTGAGCGCTTCATCGGCTGCATCGGCACTGTAGGTGTGTTGGAGGGAGCGGAGCATGGGCGGAGGAGGTGGCGCACATTTTGGCTTTACCAGTCGTGGTCGGTCACGATCTCCACTGTCAGACAGCAGTTTAAAGCGGTTGCCCTGAGAGTCCACGCCAACTAGGCCGTCGGCCGAGCTGTGCTTTAGGGTCGGCGAGATCAGAACCGGAACTTTGTGGTTGTGCAGATTGACTGAACCAAGAGTGGACGTTTTCGAAGGAGACGACCAACCTTGCCTGTCGTCTTGCCCATCTTTTCCCCGTGTATTGGAGTCCGAATCCGCCTCTCCCCTACACCTGGTGCCCTAACTCCACCTGCCACCCCTCGTGGCAAGAGTTTGGCTTTGGGACGATCCCGTATCTGAGCCGTACCTTCGTCAAGCTTCCTCAGGATTGCATCGGAAGGTCGTGCCGCCCCGTTTTCTGGCTGTGAGGTGGTGGAAGCTGTGCGCTCTAGTGGGGGTTTGCTACGGTTTCTTGGTAATGTCAATGCCATGCGCTCTAAGTCTGGCAACCCAGCAGACATAGAGGAAGTTGAATTGGAACGAGGGAACGGCTTGGTTCCACTGCCTTCCGTCTATCCCAGAAGGCTTACCAGTCCGCAATCCCAGGGTCTTTTTGATAAGGCGAGGGTGAGAGCCCGCTGAGGCTTCCCCAGCTACTGCTGCCTCCCACTTGACCGGAGGTTGCTCCAGAGTTTGAACATGAGGGCTTTTGCCCGAACGTGGCCCCGCAACAGCGGGACTGCACGTGGTTTCCCTCCCCGTGAGATGGAGAGAAACTCAACCCATCAGATTGGGGCAAAGGAGGAGGGCCTGCAAACCCAGCCGTGGGCTCATACTTTTTATGGGGCTGGGTCTCCATCTCCCGGAAAGAGCTGCTCCTCTTGGGTGGCATTGGGAGATTCTGCTGCTGCTGAGGTGAGGACGAAGTAGAAGATGAGGACGTGGACTTCTTCTTCATGAAAGAACTGAAGAAGCCAGCTTTGCGGTCACGGGTGAAGGTGGTGTCCTGGGAGTCCTCCAGCAGGCTAGACGGAGACTTATCCCTCTGTTTGCGTGGTAGGGCTGGAGAGCTGCTAAAGCGTCCATCACCAACAAAAAGGGATGCTGCAAGACCTGAACACAATGGGACAACAGAACCAAAGGTCAACGAGAAGCAAAATAAGAGGTAGTAGTTGACATGCAAACTTCATATGCGCTTTCATATTTAAATGGCTTGGAACACATGCTTAAATGATTATTCAGTGCACAGATTTTATTGTTGCATGGTGATTGCTTGACTATCAATGTATTATTTTATTCATTACATTGTAGCCAATAGTTTTGCCTCACGAAATTGTTTTAAAGATAAACATAAGAGTAATGCACAGTGTAAATGAAGGCTGTGGCCTGGTATTTGAAATCACTGCAACATTCAGTTGCTTACAACCAACACTCTGCCTACAACCAACATTGTAATTTATATAACCTAACCGTGCATATTCTTTTATTAAAGAAACTGTGTAGTGTGCCTATGAGCTGCTAGCTCTCATAATTCACATGACCGGACCTGACACTAGGCCAGGGCGGTCTCTTTAATTCATGGGGTAAAATGTTTCATGAGTGGGCCAAGATATTTTTCATGTATTTTTCACAGGTCCTGTGACAAACAGGGTGTCTAGATATTTGCAATATAGAGTGTAACACTTGATATGTGACAGTAAGATTGTCCAAAAGATAGGACAATAATTATTGAAATGGGAATACAAAATAAGTTTAAAAAAATAACTTTTAGCATTCTTAAAAGTTTTGATAACATGACAAATAGAGGCAGCTATACCAAAAAGTAATGTATAAAACAATCCCCCAAGTTTATTTTGCATAAACTATGTAATTTCAATAAATAACACAAATAGTTGAGTAGAAAAACAATATTGCACAATACATAAATTCCTTTAATTGTGAGTAAGGTTAAACAGATTTTAATCATAATATAGGTACACATGCAGTTTGTGAAGTGCTTAAGTGCATACTTGGGGTTTAGTGACATGCAAACCAGCAATAGAATGAAATCAGATGTATTTACAGACAAATGATAAAACATGAGAGTGAAAATCTGTTATGAATGTTTATGAACATGTCAGTCATCTGTTCATCATACATTTTGAACATATTTAAAATGAATGTAAATAAAAGAAGGGATATACAGGATAACTTTTTTTATTTTTTAAACTTTTTAATATTCCTATGTTTGTGAATATATGTAGGCTTATATACTGTTATCTCTGTTAATCGATAAGGAACACCACTCCCATTCTCTTGAGTTTCTTTCTGAGCCGACTGAGCCGGAGTTGGGTCTGTATACCTGCAGGGCCATGGGGTCCTGCGTCTTCCATATTCTCTTTGTTCTCAGAGTGTTTCTTCTGGCAACGAGACTTTGAGGGCAAGAGTGGCATATCGTGGCCGAAGGTGTGCGCAAGCCCACATTGCCCACCAGATGCGGTTTTACACAGTTCTTCGGCTACCTCTGGAGAAGAGTTAGCAGAGAGAAAGTGCATGTTAATATTGTGTTTTACATAAAAGTATCAAGGGTCAAATCTTCTTAAATGTTAACCTCAACTTTATTTCAGTCTCTTTAAATAGTAACGTCAAACTGCACCCAAGTAATTTATCATTTAAGACATTCAAGCACTGAGTTTTCTCTGCTTAATCATCAAGTGTATAAGATCTGCATGAAGTCTGCTCAGTCTACAGCTTCATCTGGCATTCACAACAGATGATGTAATAATACCTTCTGAGATGCTTGAGTCATGGAACATGGTCTCAAAAGCCTGGTGAATCTCAGCAAATGAGGGTCTATCCAGTGGACTCCACTGCCAACCTGCCAACACACAACAAAACATGGATTATTTTACATTAATGACCAAAACCCTCGCTAAAGTTCAAAGGCTTGGGGTCTGTATTTTTTACTTAATATAAAAAAAACATTATTCTGAATTGTGTTAAAAATAGATAAGTTAAATAAATAAGTTTTTATTTATTTTAGTTTTTTATTTTTTGGATTTTTTTTTTATATATTTACAAGATTTTAAATGAGGTAAGGTAATAGGCCAGATGCAGACACATTTTAATGATTTAAATGCATTTAAAGCCATGCAAAATGCCTTAATGATAATCCAATTGCTGCCATTGGGAAGGTGTTATAGGCAACCACGTAATGAAAAAGTGTCTCAGTTATCCTTTATGCCTAACGCTGGTGAAATTTGAAATGCGAGAGATGATTATTTTGAGTAATTATACAAATTATGTTGTTAATGTGTACGTATGTATTGTACAGTGAAGACGAAGAAACATTTCCATCACATGGATAATAAAGTTGCTGAAAGCTAAAGTTAATATTTATATTCAGTAAGGTTACATTAAATTGATCAAAAGTGACAGTAAAGACATGTTACAAAAGATTTCCATTTCAAATAAACACTGTTTTCTCTTTTGAACTTTCTGTTCATCAAAAAAATACTGAAAAACAAAGTCATGGTTTCCACAAAATAATATTAAGCAGTACTGTTGTCAACATTGAAAATAATAAGAAATGTTTATTGAGCACCAAATCAGCATATTCTTCTGAATTTCTGAAAGATCATGTGACACTGAAGACTGGAGTAATAATGCTGAAAATTCAGCTTTGCCACTGTAATAAATTACATTTTTAAATACTGTATATTAAATAGAAAACAGTTATTTTAAACTCAAATAATATTACACATATTCCATTACTGTTTACTGTATTTTTGATCAAATAAATGTCAGCATTTGTGAGCATATAGAGCTAAAAACCATAAAAGCTAAGAAAAGAAAAAAGATCCCAAACCTTTGAATGGTAGTATAGTTACCATGGGTTGTGGTAATGGGTTACCATACTTGGCCTTCATATATATATATATATATATATATATATATATATATATATATATATATATATATATATATATATATATACATATATATATATATATACACTGTATATATTATATATACACTTCACATTATTTGAACATACACTACTATACTCACAGGCTCTCATGAGCTCGTAAACTTTAGGTGGACAGCCCTCGGGCTGCTCCATGCGGTAGCCCTTCTCCAGCAGGTCGTACACCTGAGACAGGTCGATTCCTGGGTATGGAGACATGCCGTACGTCGCAATCTCCCAAAGCAAAACTCCAAATGCTGGGGAGTTTGAAGTAAATAAGTGAGTTAGTCTGTAACACATAACTCTTTATAGTGTAAAAGAACTTCCAACACACAATCCTCATGACAAAATGAAATGAGAAACTGACCCCACACATCTGATTTGATGGAGAAGGTGTTGTAGGCCAGACTCTCTGGTGCTGTCCATTTGATGGGGAATTTGGCACCTGCATGAGCGGTGTAAGTGTCGCCTGTCATCAGACGGCTCAGTCCGAAATCAGCCACCTTGACCACGTGATTCTCTCCAACCAGACAATTACGAGCTGCCAAGTCCCTGAGAAAGAGATAGACAAACTGTAGCAAGATCTCTCAATAGGATTTAAGAAACGTTAAAACAATGTAATCAATGAGGTCTAATCAGTGACGTCTGAAGAACTGTGCTCACCTGTGGATGAAGTTCTTCTTCTCCAGATACTCCATGGCGGAGGAGATCTGAGTGGCCATGTAGAGCAGCACCACAGCGTTCACCTGTTCTCGGTCACACTCACGCAGGTAGTCCAGCAAGTTCCCGTGGGGCATGTACTCCGTCACTATGTAGAATGGAGGCTCCAGTGTACACACACCTAGAAGAGGGCATCAGAACTAACCAATTAGGCACAAGTATGTATGTATGTGTGTATTTATATCTGATACACTTTTGTTTTTACCCAGTTTTTATGACAGAACTTTAGTACTAAGAAATAAAACGTGACAACCAAGTATGAAAATGTATGAATGTTTATCTGTATTAAAGGGAATTATGGGCTGGTTTTGCGAATTCCTAGTATACTCACCCAGTAACTGTACTAGATTGGGATGTTTCACTTCCTTCATAACTGAAGCCTCCTTCAGAAACTCTTCAACTTCCATGGTGTCCTCCTTTAGGATGAAGTGATAGAACAGTATAAATATTCGACATAGTATAGAATAACAAGCAATACAAAAATCTATTTAAAATCTAATACAGAAACTCATAAAACAGAAATGCATGAGTGCAATATAATTAACATCCTCTTGGTGGCACACAACACCACATAAACTCGTTTTAAAACAAGGTTTAATTTCTTATAGGGCTGTCAAATGATTAATCACGATTAATCACATCCAAAATAAAAGTTTTTGTTTACATAATATATGTGGGTGCACTGTGTATAATTATTTTGTATATATATATAAATGCACACACATGCATGTATAATTAAGAAAAAATATTATTTATATATAAAATATTTATATATAATATAAATTATTAATAAATCTATATACAGCACATACATGAAAATATTTCTTAAATATATACAAGCATGTGTGCGTATTTATATATTTATATATATATATATATATATAAAACATAATTATACACAGTGCACCCACATATATTATGTAAACAAAAACTTTTATTTTAGATGTGATTAATCACGATTGATCATTGACAGCCCTAATTTCTTAACATTAGTTAACATGAAAAAACAATAAAAAATACTTCTAAAATGATATTTTTTCTAAACTAACGTAAAAATATGACTAAAGTAATGAATGTTATGCTCATTTTTAGTTAATGTTAGTTGATGCATTTACCCATGTTAACTAAAGGGACCATATGTAAGCAATGATATAACATAAAACACACACCTTTAGTGTTTTTACAGCTACAGTGAGGTTGTACTTTTTCCAAACTCCGACGTACACCTCTCCGTATTGGCCACCACCCAATTTGTGTTTCATGGTGATGTCGGTGCGCTCCATCTCCCACTTGTCGTGGATGGGAGAGACGCCGTAGACGGTTGGCTTGTTGCATTTTGGAGCGGGATAGTGTAGTGTGGTTACCAGGCCATCCGCCACTGTGGAATGATGATGAACCAGCTCAGCTAACGTGCTAAAACGACTCTCAGCTGTTACGTAGACCTGAGTCATAAGAGAAGAGTGAATTTAATTAGTAACTGATTTCAAGCAAAAGGACCTTTGCTTTCAAAAGTAAAGTGAAAGCAGCCCTACCTTTCCGTCAGAGGCGGTGTTGATCCGGTAGTGATAGACCCGTCCCTCGTCAGCGAAGGCGAGATGGAGAGCTGGCCAGGACTGCTCTCGCTCTCCCTCACCAGGAAGCTGCCGTTGATCAGACTGCTGAGCAGGTACTCAGCGGCGCTGCGGGACACGGGCCCATGATACCAGCTGTGCTTCTCCAGACTGTTCACAGGGGTGATGTAGTTACTGGGTACCCAACCCTGGCCGTTCTTTGAACGGACTTCACTCCACTCTCCATTCTGATTGTACCCCAACACTCGCAGCTTCTCTCCTGAAATAACAAAAATGTAGCAAAAGTGAGACAGCAACATTGAGAAATATACCACAATGTTTCAGCCATGCACAGCCTTGTTGTTCACGTCAAAACATCTGAATGGAATGAAAAGAGAGATTAGTCAATGCAAGCCACAACAGGTCCATCGTTCAGCTATAAAAACATCCACATCTGTTTTGCTCCATAAGCTCAGACCAAGAAAAACAACAGTGTCTTATTTTGTAAGTATTTCAAATATTTTGAGATCTGAACCAATCCTGAGGGCACCTGAGAGTGGTAGCAGAGAAGTGCAATTATGATTATAGATCAATCTAGTATTTGATGTACCGCGCTGTTTTTTAATAACCCCAAATACATGAGCCTTAGACGGACATGTTTGGTTGCATCACATCGCCATTTGTGCCACATTTTCACAAGTTAAAAATAGTATTTTTACAAGATATGCCTTGAAAAGCACTTTTGAAAACATCTCAAGAGCCATGTGTTCTGTTCCATTGAGCTGTCCTTCGTCTAACTGTTTGAAGAAGAAAAAATCTCCAGAGTGTTGAATCACTGCGTTTACACTGTCAAAGTGCTGTCTGAAAAACATGCCAGAACCAAATTAAAAATGGAGGCCCTTTTTTAGCATGTTTGTGCATTTCTGTTGCCGAATTTAGATTTTAAAGTAAATTAAATAATTATAAAAACGATGCATCATTTTTTTATAAAATGATATAAAAACATATACACTACTGTTCAAATGTTCAGGGGCTGGTTATGACTTTGTTTTATGTTTTTGAAAGAAGTCACTTATGCTCATCAAAGCAGCATTTATATGAAAATAAATACAGTAATAAGGTGGAATATTACAATTTAACATGTACTATTTTCAATTTTAACATATATTAAAATCTAATTAATTTCTGTGATGACAAAGCTGAATTTTCAGCACCATTACTCCAGTCTTCAGTGTCACATGATCCTTCAGAAATCACTCTAATATGATGAGTTGCTGCTTGAGAACATTTCGTATTGATATTTTTTGATATTTCATTATTTTTGTGGAAACCGTGAAATATTTTGTAACACAATAAATGTCATATAGTGTCACTTTTGATCAATTTATTGCATCCTTTTACTATTAATATTAGATTAAATACACACATTTTTATTTATTTACTATCCTGCTGTTCCTTCACCTTGTTGTGATCCATCAAGCATTGGTCCAGTAGAGGGCGCTCTCATTATGTCAAGGAAAGAGTTCAAGCCCACCAGCTTTCAGACAGCAAGTGGTTTTTTGCTAATCTTAAACTAACACTGGCGCGGCAACAAGGCCCTCACGACAAGACAAGAAGAGACTGGCGCAATGGTGCCAACCAGACGTCATTACATTACTGGCCATTACCGGCTACTTCAGAGAGACAGAACAAGCCGCTAACTCCCTCTCTCTGAATCTTCTCTTGGCTAGTCTGTGTTTACCCACCTGCTTTTCACCCAGCTGATGGGATTACACTTTAAAACAGACATTAGCGTTAGCAATGGACAATGGACTCATGTTCCAAAGTCTATTACAACATGCTGGAAAGAGTTATGGGCGTTAGTGCATATGGCTCAGGTTGGGGTCCATGTGTTCATGCTTCTCAGCTGAATAAAACACAAACTTCAGTCTCCGTTTTCATTTTTAGCCTAGTTTTTGGTGCTTTGATCCTACAAAGTGCTGCTGGGAAGAGGAACAACAAAGATCTGAAGTAGAGAAAAGAGGAAGGAAGAGGAAGGATAATAGCATGGTGTCCTTGTTATAAAGAGGGAGGAAGTTATCAATAATGGTTGTAAAAACACTGCCCGGTCTTGTTTATTCCAGGTATTTATATTTGGTCCTGGGTCACATTTGAGTTTACACTACCGATGCAGTGTGTTTTTTTCAGTTGTGTACAAAGTGAACAATGAACCGAGCACAATCTCCTTTTGACGATCGTAACCTTTCGTGATGCTCAGAGTGTTGTCACCACTGGCAACAAAGTCGTAAAGAGCAACGAAGAGGTTCGGGTCACTCTCTGCAGCACCCAACAGATTCTCCTTGGAGCTCCAGCGCACTGCTTCAGTCAGTGCCGTCGAGTCCAGTCCAAACGGCCTGTGCAGGGCCTCTGTCAGGAAGAAAGAGACATAAGGACGCTAGAATGAATAACAGGTAACATAAGTGACATCTCAAATGAGACAAAGCCTCTGGGAAGGGCAAAATGAAGCAATATAAGAGATGTGAGGTTTCAGAAAAAAAGTTGAAGTGAATGTCAAGGTGGAGTGAAGAAGTGAAGAAACAGCAGCCATGTGACGCAGAGAGAAAACAAGGAATGTGATTCATAGTGGCATCACCGCTCCTTACGTCACACCTGACTTAAGAACAATGATCGCTTTTTTTTTTAATCATTTGTGATTGGGACACTTTTTGCCATTGAGTTGACTTGGAAAAAGTGTCCCAATCAACCTGAATTCATATATAATTAATGCAAATCTAAAAACTTGCATTAATTATATATGGCCAATTTGGCCAACACTGCCACATCCATTTTGCCATGTTAACATTAAGTATTGATCTATTAGAAACACTCCAAACACGTCCAATTGTGAAAAACAGATAAGCACTGGAAAAAACCCAAGAGAAAATAAAAGCTTCTACATTGACCATATCAAAAACACAACCCTCGACCTGAAATCCTTCATAAAACTCACTGACAATCAAGGCACCAGCGCAGCACAGACTATGAGACCTGCCAGTTAAAAAAAAAGGGCTACCTGCGGAGCAATAGTGGTCCACATCCTCTAGGCTGGACCAGTTGGTCAGCCTGGCCCTCTCTTCCTCAAAACTGCTACTGGACAGTAGGGTCTTCAATGGCATAATCTAGCAGCACTAGATTAATATATAGGCCAATCTCACACGGAACAACACACACCTGATTTGGTGAGGTGTTCTGATTTTATCTGAAAGGGTTTGACTCTTAAGCAAGATTTTAAGATGGGGAGGAGCATACTGCTTTGAGGTTGGAAAAATCTTGTGGGAGAGTCTCCACGCCTTCAGCATGTCTGCGTCTGCTGGTCTTCCTTTACAGCTGTCAACCAGCCACAAACACACACACACAGCATGTCTGGGCAGCTGCCCCTTTCCTCAGGGAAAAGAGTGGCAAGACAAAACTTGAGAAGGATTGAGGAGAAAAGACTTCTGAAACTCGCCTTAATCATTAGAGAACACATTTTGCCTGCAAGGTTTGGCTTGATTAGGTTTACCATTTCAAAACTAACGTGGTGTTACCATGGTACAGGGCAGGGCTGGTATCAAAAAGCAAGACCACGGAATCTCATATACAATATGATTGCCATATTCCCAAGATACTTGCATTTAACATACCAACTTCATAGGCTGAATGCCTGGCAAGAGCAACAGCCAAATTATTCATCCTCAACTTGCATCACAAAAGCAACAGCAAGTCCATCATGATAAATACAATGGTCAACTAGTCCTTCAAAAAACAACTAGATGGACTCATTTTTTAATTCTGGCTAAATTTAATAAATAAAGTAATAATATTTTGATAATTTTAAAATAATTTTAAAATATTTTAATTATAAAAAAATACAAATAATTTAAAAATAAATCTATAATGTTAAACTATCGTTCAAAATTTTTATTTCAATTTTAAAAACATTTCTTTCCCATTTAAATTTTCCATTCATCAAAGAATTCTGGGAGAAAAAAAATTATGTTTTCCACACAAATATTAAACAGAACCAAAACTGGGAGGCACCAAATCAGCATATTAGAATGATTTCTGAAGGATCATGGGACACAGAAGACTGGAGTAATGCTAACACACACCGGAGTTGCTAACACACACACGCCAGCTCTTGAAGCTCCGCCCTCTGTGCTGGAAACAGCAGTTCATTTGCATTTAAAGAGACACACACAAAACGACACGTTTTTCGCACCCTCAAAAATGGACTATTTTAAAGTGCTGTAAAAAATAATCTGTGGGGTATTTTGTACAAAAATACATTCTGGGGACATCAGAGTTGTGAAAAGGGGCATAATGCCAACCCTTGAGATTCTTAGCATATAAAGTAGAGCCTAAAACCAGGCTAACAGCACAGAGCTACCAGTTCAATAGGTGAATTTTGTGTAGTTTTGGACATCACTAATGAAGACCCACAAACTCGTACTGTCAATATGAAGCATAATCAATACCTAAACAAACAAGCACATACTGGATTAGACACAATTGAACCAAAAGCCCTAAAAATGTATATTAAGTAGAGCCCGAACCGATAAAGGATTTTAAAGGCCGATGCCGATACAAATATTTTGGGGTTTTAAAATCCGATATATTGGCCGATATTTGTATTTATTACTTTTTTTATTTCAGAAATGCGCAACAAAACATTAACAGATTTCCTTAACATAGTTATTTGTAGTTATTTATGAGTTTTAACTAAAATAATATGATAAAGCATTTTAAAAAGAGATTATTTATTTAGGCAGAAAAAGTTCAATGGGGTTTCCTTTCCAAGCTCATTAATGTTAACGTTCAGCGGTCTTCCACTGATGATAGTGGCATAGCTAGCTTTGTGGTTAGACTATGAGCCATAATTTAGCAATAGATAATGTCATATTGCAAATTGTAAAACATACATTTTCAATATAACAGGCCAAGGAGAGATGATTGAAGCGTGTTTCATCCGTTTTAATTTTATTTTTGAAATATTCATTTATCGGCCATTATAACTGCCGATACCGATATTTTGGAAAATGCCTAATATCGGCCGATAATATCGGCCAATTGGTCTGGCTCTAATATTAAGGCAAAATTAAATCAACACTTCAAAAAGATAATAAATGTAACTCAAAACAATCATTATGCATAAAAGACACAAGCCAAGCCAACACAAAGACGGGTCTTCTGCCAGGTATTACACAACACAATAAACGAGCAAGAAGACGCAGCTGAGACAGTCAATGCCTGAATGGTAAACGCGACTTCGCCAAATACTTGTAGCCCTACCTATATTCCTAACCAGCATGCAGTGCTTCCCAGTCCTGGCCAGCTGACTGATCCACAGTTCCCAGTACATGATCCCAGTTCAGTACAAGGGCGGATGGCAAAACACTCTAGTCCCCAATCCTCAGGTTCTGGGTTTAATCACACAAGGCAGCGAGTTGAAAATATGACGCGCTCCTCTTGGTTGAATCATTTGTGCGGCAACTCAGAGTTTCCAACCCCGCAGCCGGAATGCCAGTCCGACCTGATTGTGGGCCTCCATGCCAACTGCCTTGAGTAAGAAATGCCCATGTGCTTGTGTGAGATATGGGAAGATTGAAGTTCCGAGGGTAGTTTTATTGGATGTCTTGCGAGGGGAGGCGTGTGTGTGGGGGGTTGGGGGAAGCATTGGTTTCAGAAGGGGTTAGAGGAATGAGCAGATGGTTCCATTTCTACACCATGTGTGCTGCCTACCCATCATTCTCATGGGAGAGGCTAGAAAACCATGAAGGTGCGGAATTAAATGAACCGCTAAGTTTCAGAGCAACATGTAAAATGTATTAAGACAAGGTTGCTTATTGCTGAATTATTCAGGTACACCAAAAAACATCTCAACATTCAGGAAAACAATCATCAGCACACAAGACATCAATAGACTAGATCAGTGTTTCTCAAATCTAGTCCTTAGGACCCATCTCCCAAAACTATTTCTCTGTGGCAGTACAGGAATAATAAAATACCTTGAACAAAGCATTAATTACACATGTGATCCAATGTGTATCGATAAAAGACAGACCGACCAATAGATAAAAAATCTCAAGCCCTGTACATTCACAAACTTTGCTTACCCTCATGTAACAGTTCTGATTGATCTAGCAATTGACCCACGTCGCGTGGCCGCATGTGTTTGTCCTGCGTGTGCTCCTCAGCACACGTGCGGTTTTTGTGTGTGTCTTTGTGTGCAGAAGCTTTGCTGTGAGACAGCTGGGGAGTGCAATGTGTGCCGTGTGAATGGGCATACTGAACGGACTGACCTGTATGGCCTTGTCCTGATGGGAGTCTAGCGCAGCTGTTGTGCTGGGCTTAAGCCAGGCTTATAGCAGCTGCACCAGCACCTCTGTACTCTGACTGGAGCTGCTCTCAACTAACACAGCTTATCGACAGAACATCCTGATCTCAACATCAATACCTTTGCAATCCTTAGAACTTCAAACTGCACTTTGGCGCTTCATTAGTAAGTTCAGGCTAACAAAAGCCCAGGTTCCATGGAAGAAACCTGGAAAGCAAGGCAGTAACCTAAGCAGTAGAAAGCAAAGGCAGCAGCACAAATGTTTAAAGTAGAGATGGACCAATTTAAAAATTATGGCAGATTTTTCAAACTATACTATTTTGTTTGAGAAATCAACAACACAACTATACATTCTACTCTACAGCGGATTGTTATAAACCTGTATGCTGCTATTTTTCTGCAAAAAGGAAAATTGTTTAAAATGAAAGTTCCTTCAATAATCAAATTAAATAAAAAATAAAAAAACTGACTACTTAAAGGGATACTTCACCTCTGAAAAGATGAATTTGTATTTAAAATGGGTCATTTATGTAGAAGAAATGTGATTTTTTTTTTATTTTGGAGCTTTCTAGACTGAGCGAAGCCAGAAAATGTATTTTTGGCTTATGTGGATGAAAGACAACAAGTCCCAGAATGCACTTGCTTCACTGCCCTAGGAGGCCACGCCTACCGGTAACAGCGCAGTAGGTAAACAACAGTTTAGACTATGAGTGTCTCCAAGTCTCCAAGATGTGTCTGCTCGAAAATGTTTTTCGAGAACGCCCAAAATGTCCGGGATTCAGCTTTTGCGTTCTACAGTCGCCATTCATCATGTTTACTGTGGCGAGCAGGGACGAGTGAGAGCCGCGGGAGAACGGCGCGAGGACGGTGGCGTGATTCCTGATGAGCGACACCTGTGAGAAGTAAGTTACGTATCTCTCACTGAGGAGCGGGAATTTTCTTAGCAATGTTAAAACGCACATCAACTGATCACTTGTTTAGCACTCATGTAAACACTACATTCAGATTCAATCAGAATGAATTCAGTTAGATTGAAACAAATGCTGTGTATATAAACAATGAATGGCAATTGCAGAAGGCAAAAGCTGAATCAAAGACATCGACGGACGGACATGTCCGGGAAAAAGAGGATGGTAACCCCTAAAGTTACTACTCAGCTCCACAGAACAAGAGCCTGCTAGCTTAGCTTCCAAAAAAGATGGCTGACACTATGCGTACATTCTGTGAGTGAGATCACACCCTCTATACTCTTTGAGGTGAACCGAGGGAGGACCCCTAAACGTCCATTATATGACTGATAGACAACAAAGGTTTGACCAAAACATATCACAAATTAATTTCAAAGTGAACTATACCTTTAAGACCACTTCTTGAGCATATTTTACTTAAAATCACACCAGTGATGGGATGTTCTAAAATCCAGTCAAAGTAAATGTAACTGAGGGGGCGGGGTTTATCAATGGGTCAATTGTCTCAACCCCAAAATCTGATAAATCAGACACCTCACCTGCCCGTCACCAGCTCTAGATTTCCCAAGGCACAGAACAGCCCCCTAACATTACACCGGAATGTGACGAGTACATCTGTCATGCAGGAAATTATGATCAACATTCTCATATGCAAGAGCAGCTCGCAGGAGGAAAAGACAAACACATTCCCTGATTCTGCAGGATTATTCGGCAGCAGAGTAGAGCACATGTAACTCGACAGGACGACACACTGCTTCCAGGACTCCCATCGCGGTGCTAATTGCAGTCGTTCACAGCCTGTGTGCGGTGGATAGATAATGGACCTTTTCCCAATCAGAATAGCTGTTATTTTTTCCAAACAAATTAACTAATTTATCTAATACTGCAAAATATAGTAATTATTTTTTTTAAACAAAATTCACCAAACTACAATCCCTTCTGCCATTGGTCACCAAACAGTCCTGCTCCAAACTCATGCTAATGTTACTGTTGCTGCACTGGTGCTCAAACAAACAGAAATGTTTTGATAATGCCACAGTGTTTATAGATTTTGTGGGAATCAATCTTCGAATGGCTTACTCTGAAGTAGTTCTCAATCTTGGGGGCTGATTATGTTAATACAACAAACTAAATCTTAATAAAATAAGAAAACTCAAAGATGTACAAATTAGAATGACAATATATTTTTATTTATTACAACAGGGGTACCAAAGATTCAGCTTAAGATAAGACAGATAAGAGAGCCTTTAAATATGATCTATTATTATTTTCTTGGAGTCAAAAGGTTCAGAACCACAGCTCTAAAAGTAAAGTTAACATAAAATAAACATTCTGTCATTATTTACTTATCCTCATGTTGCTCCAATGTGTTTTAATTTTTTCATGGAAAATAAAATAATTTTTAAAATGACCGTTTGAAATAAAGTATAAAAATAAATAAGTAAGTATTTTAAAAGAATAAAATTAAACAAAAACAATAAAATAAAAAAGGTAAAAAAATAAATAAATAAAAACAGTAAAAGTATACAAGTAAAAATTTATGCTACTGACACCAAAGCAACTTTCTCAAATGTAGAAAACATACGCAACATGGAGGCGAATGCAGGCTAAACAACACGTTGGTTTTGTGCAAGATTATCAGTGAACAATGGCATAAATGTAGTCAGTTCTTTAAAAAAAACTAACAAACCTTTTACAAAATTGGAAAATAGGACAGAAGTTGTATGAACTACTTGCTGTGCAATGATTCTTTAAAATGTACTAGCATACTGTATAGTACAAACCGTAACAGCATACAAGTTTTGAACAATATGCCTTTACTGTAGGGACTCCTAGGAAGTATTTCAAAATTGAACAAAGTCATCTTTTGTGCTTGAGAGATGCGAGGTAAGAATCAGCATTACACCTCAAGAGTGCTGGTGAAGTTTTGCTCTAGAGAATGACTGACAGCACGAGCTCACCTGTTTATCTGAAAGCCACATGGTGCAAGACAAGGCCTATTTTTAGATCCAGCACAAAACAAATCTATCTTGCCATAAATACTCCCAGGATAATCACAATGTGTACATGCACAGAGGAACTGCCGAACAATGATAGCTCAAACAATGGGCCCATATAAACTGAACACTATGAAGGACAGATCCTGTTCATTCACATTAATGAGGATTCAACAAGAGC
Organism: Hybognathus amarus; assembly: GCA_030378365.1. Taxonomy (NCBI): domain Eukaryota; kingdom Metazoa; phylum Chordata; class Actinopteri; order Cypriniformes; family Leuciscidae; genus Hybognathus; species Hybognathus amarus. The sequence continues at coordinate 391,393 of JAQIUQ010007340.1, read as the reverse complement.
TCTCTGTGACGAAGAATGCACAGTTGTCCTCCTTTCACTCAGTCTCGTCCTCTTGTCCAGTTAATGGCTCTCCAGTTGAAAAGACTAGTGCAGTATTACAAGACATCAGACAATCTGTTAATGTTTAATGTGTCCTTGCTGCCAAAACAAAACTTCTGAACGGTACTGTAGCTTTGAGTTTGTCAGAAAATCCACATCAAACAAATTCCCCATTCAGAAATAGTCCAGATATGACATTTACCTGTGCTGAGTGGACAATCATGCAATCTCCATTCCTGTGGACATCAATCTGACAGGCTGATTTGAATAAGAAAACACTTTGAATTTTGGGAAATAGCCTGGTGCCATTCATCCTGGTCTACTTTTGATGGCTTACACAGCAGTTAGAAGCCCGACTACTGTGATTTACCTGTTCACTGGAGCTTCTAATGGGGCTCTATACACAATAAACCTACAACTGCAAAGCATTGTGAAATGGCTTAATGCTTCTCCTGGAGACCCACTTCTCTTTTAAGCTGGATCAGAAGACTAGAACACCAAGCTTGACAGGTCAGTGCAAACATAATGACCTGAAAGGAAGAGGTTTTCTTAAGGAACACTGTTTTGGCACCTGATCAACAGCGTCGTCTTTATTAGCATTCCACACTTAAACTTGCTCTTATTCTTATTCTAAATTCTTTTTGTACAAGCATGCACAAGCATGAAAATCACACACCCCCTTCAGCTTAAAGGTACTTTAAGAGTTTATGCAACACAACATGGACTCAAGACACATAAATGCCCTATCAGAATGAAATGATATGATCGTTTTATATTTATATAATTACGAATCATCTTTTGTCAACTACAGTCAACAATAACAGAGACAATTGCAAAAAAGTTAAGATTGTATGAGTTAGCAATGTGATGCAATCATATGGTGACAAATAAAAAATATTTCACAGATTTATTTATTTACTTAACCAGACAATCAGTGATCCCTGTTCATCCTTGCCCTCTTTCTCTCTCTTTGCTTTGAGTCATTTTTGCGCTATGGGCAGGACGCATCCAGACCTGTGGCTCCTCCCTCTGAATAACATCTCAGGTATATGTTATTCAGATGCACCATTGCTATCTCTGGTTACCACAACAGTGTGGGCAGAACAGAATTCATCAGACTGCGCACATCCTCCATATCTGATGAAATTTTCCCACCAGCAGCATCCACAGCTTCTTTACAGATTAACACATTAACTTGCTCATAACTTTACTTTACCTGTTAAAGGCTCTCCAAAGAATAAAATCAATTAAGTAAAAGGCACTGAAAATGAAATATAATCATTTAATGAAAAGGTTTGCGATTTATAAAGTACGGTTCCTGATTGAGATTAGTGAGTTGTTGTTTTTTTTCAAAGAACTTCTCTTCAGATTCTGAAGAGAAAATGCAAAAGTGGCGTTGCGTTATCACTTTTTATTATGCGTTTAGACGAGCGTTTTGGGCGTGAAATCCGCGTGCAGATGGTGACGCAAAAGTCTGTGAAATTCACTGTAGTATGCACTCCAGGCGGATAAGAGTGCATACTACAACACCACCAAGCATGCGCGCCTGCGTACAACCTTCAATGTCGAGCAGACCTTCGCGTTTTACCGTTTACACAAGAACGCGGCTGTGGAGCGTTTTAAAGATTTCCACTCTGGAGGGTGGTTTCACTTTTTGCGTTTTTAAGCCCCAAAAACGCTGTCGCCGTGTAAACGAAAGGCACATCTGATATAATATTTTAACGTTTTCACCCGCGAGCGTTCTCGTGTAAACAGGACCTAATACTTCTATTTAGCAAGCCCAATTAAAGCAGAGCAGCATCACATCAGGAATATTAGGCTGCTGTCACTTTAAGTATGGGTCTAATATACCGCTACACTCGTGCGTTTAATTTCTCAATTCTCAACACATGCAAAGGTTAAATTTGAATGGCGATGCATTGGGACAATAGCAGTTCCATCAATTGTCGTTCACGCTGGCACCGGGCAGTCTGTATTGTCAAGCCCTGCAATATTCTGTACAGGTTTCATTTTGTTTTGGAAAGTGCTTAAATATTTTACCCAGAGAAAATGTTGGATTATGCAGAACAGATATTATACAACTCAGTGCCTTCACGTAGTTAATTAATCAAAACCATCGGTACGTTTCTCATGCTATAGCCGATATGCCAATGGTTTTTAATTTATCAAAAATCGACAAAGAGACTAATTTATGTAAACGTCGACGAGTCATTCCAGCCCTACTATCAATAACGATGCTTTTTGCTACCATAATGGTGTAATAAACTCACTAAATTGATTACAGTTTCTGGATAACTAATCAACCATTCAGTTGACCCATCACATTCAGACCACGCTAGGAACACAAAACATATACAAATCTCCATTAACTATTTCCCTGCCATTGACAGAATGATTTGGCTTTCTGTATTGTCACTATTATTCACCAGGGAGCACTTTTACACATCTTCTGAAAGAGAACAGAATCTCTTTATCAGAACACAGGCGAAGAAGAAGCAGAAACTAGCGATATAGTGTATGTAAGCTGGTGCATATGCAAAATAACGCGATCATCAACATTAAACAGCATATAAATAAAAAATGTCTAATGTTAAGGCCCGTACACACCGGGACGAATACAAGCATTATTCGCTATTCGTTTTTTGTGTTTACACCCAAGCGATTTTCGCTGACAATAAGCTGAACATGCAAATTCATTCCCTAACATTAGATGGCGCCCATTTGCTCTGCAATACCACTCCATATAGTAGTTCTCTTTTATCAAGATTGTAGTCGCTGTCACATTTGTCATATAGTTCTTTATGTTCTAACACCAACAAGACCAGCAGCTCTACATTCATCTTGCCTCGCATCTTCCTCGTCTTATTTCTTCCTGACTGTGTAGACGGAGACGTTACTTGGTGTATATCTTCTTCTCCGTTCCGTATGTGTGCTCGGCATTGGCAAGACTGTTTTGTGTTTGAGCGCCCCAAAATTGTGTTTTACTGTAAATTCAAAAGCTCCAAGCACGTGAGCAAAAGCGGCAATCTCATTGGTCGGATAGTTTTTGACAGCGCGTCAAACTAAAAAAAAAAAAAAACCTGAGGCGTTTTTTTTTTAATTATGCTTTTACGCGTGTCGTTTTATGCGACGGTGTGAACACTCACATTGGCGCCCTTTGTTTAGTCACGAGGCATTAGACGTCGGCAAATAACGCGCGCACAATTTGTCCCGGTGTGAACAGGCCTTTGAAATGTCGACCCAGGAAGTGGTATAGGCGTATAGGTGTGCAAGCTTTGGGGATGTTGATGGATGTGATCTATTCCGTTTATGTTTTGATCATCGTTCTGAATACGATCTGTGATTCTCAGCTTTTTGCTCAAAATGTTGCTTTTTTAAATGAAAGTTGCATGCTCAGATATTCATACATCATAATATTATGAGGGGCATGAAACTGGCGGGCAACTTTTTTCAAGAAAACTGGCAGGGAAAGAGTTATGTATACAAGAATTGCACCTCTTTGTGCAGTTCTAAAAAGAACCTGCTTAACCCAAAAAACAAATACAGGGCCTCCATTTCATCTGGAGGCGAGAACGGTATTTGAAGACATTTTGATGAAGGCTTTAAGAGACATTCTCGAAGGAAATTAACAACCATGGTGGTTAGAGACAACCACGTCACCAGATGAGGGTGAACGCATTAGCCCGGTCTCAGAGATAAGACAGCATAAGCCTTCAGTATTTAATGAGCCTGGTGGGCCAGACACATTACAAATGGAGGTGGATGGATTGAGTCAGCCAAGTGGTCTTGGAAACAGGAAGCGTTGGCAGGTCGTGGAGGACCTGTCTGAACACGCATTATACCTCATGAGTCGTCGTCCATTTAACTACAGTGGTTGTTGGGTGTGGACAACCCTTCTAGTGAATATATGCCATAAACAGATCATAACATGTTTGATTTGAATATCCATTATCAAACGAAAATGAGCTGTACTACAGCCCAAGGGTGTGATAAAAGTGTTATCTAACGCAGTGAAATGCATTAATGAACGGAACACTCTGTTTCAGAAAGTGAACGTGTCGTGACGCCACAAATAAATACAAACACCAAAACATTCACACCATAAAACACACAAAGGCTGGGAAAGGGAATGGCAATGACACAAACCAAGCAGATGCTAGGATACTTCTGATGATAATGCAGATCTCCTGGTTTTAACCCTAATCTCCCCTCTGTCCCATCCGATTTCACTACTGAATTGTGGGATTATTCACTCAGCATTCCAAGACATATCGTAATGCTCAGACAGGCCATTCTTTGCGGATGGGATTCAACTGGGATTCATTAGAACTACTTTGATGTGTATATGACCAAAAATGAAAGGCCAAACATGGTTCTTTTTTGTGTTTTTAACCATACGTAGTCATACACATGCAGTTGCATTACATTTTTGGGTGAAAACTAATCAAAAATAATCATAAATTATAAACTTTGCCTTGACACCCCAAAAATGTAGCTTTTTGTAGAATAAGGTATGTAACATAATAGCAAAGTTCAATTTAATTTCCGTGCGGTTCCTTCAAACTGTCCATTTCAATGAATCAGTTTACAACATAATTCAATTATTCATTTGCATCATCAAACAAAGGCCAAAAAGAGCTGAAAAAGCTAACAGATACAGAACAATGACACCATATTCCTAGTCTGAAAGAGAAAAACATTGAAAACCACTGATCTGCAGAGAAAGAGTTGAATTAAAAAGTCCAATATCTCCATCACAGCCCCAACATAGAAGAATTACTCCAGTGTGTCATCTAATCCAGACCTTAATAAGGATGCAATGAGAGGATGGAAACCGGATAAGGCTGTTAAAATGAAGCAGGATTAGCAAACGTCTCAGGAGAGCACAGGCACCCGCTATCTCACCAACGAGCCAAAGAGGAGTATCCAATTCACAACTAGACGTTGAAAAAATATATATACATACAATCAACATTGATACTTTGAGCCTCGTTGACAACATATGGCGGTGTTCTAATGACCTCTAGTGGTGCAACAACCAAATTCAAACCGTGGGCCAAGAGAGTCCCATCAGGTCTTCACAATGAGAACAGAGAGAAGTTGAGACCACACTGTTTTGCTTCAAATCTATCTCAGAGATCAAAAACTGGATTGCTGGATCTAATTTAGCCTTTAATTCCTATCCTCTTACATCCTGGGAATTTCACACGTGTCAGTGCTGTCTCCATCCTTTAGAACAAACTGAGATGAAAGAGATATTTACGTAACTCGATTCACAGCAGCATTATGCCTGCTTACCAGAAACAATTAGAGCTCCAAAACCATAACTTCACCAAAATCATCTACGATATTTTCTCATTTTTCTTAAACGGACAGTTCTGACTCTCAATTTTGCTTGGCTGAATCTTTTTTAAAGTGCTGCTAACTGCCAACATTATATCATTAAGTTAACACATCGCACAAAATCACTCAATCGGTCAGCCTCATGGTATTTCGCTTTCCCAAACCTTGGAAATGCATGATACATAAAATGATGGAACACCAAACACAAACAGAAAGGAAACTTTCGAAAGTTCATCTGTGCATTTTATCTTCTAATCATTTGCCAACTAAAGCGCCACACTTGTTATGAGCTCTAAAAATCAATTGCGTTTCGGGTACTTTGGACTGCATTAAGTTCAGTGCAGCACTTTGCACCACCCTACTGAAATAATAAAAGCATACTGGTGCAGGACAGAGTTGATAAATAAATAAAAAGAGTGTGGAACTGGCCCCCGTGACCTCAGAGCGGCGACGGGCTGACTCATTGGCTGTCTGCAGGGGACGGGAGGACGCAGACAGAACCACTCTTTTATCCCTCCGTCTGACGGCGTGGACGAATTAAGCACAGCTCGTCACGGTCGAATCTGATGGAATTCCACTAGTTAATGAAAGAGTAGAATATTCTCCAGGATCTGACGGAATTCTGCTTTGAGCATTAGATGAGTCACCTGTGGATGTCCCGAATGCACTATGGGCAGAAAAGCGGTGGGAAACGGAGGAGTCCACCTCCCCCTATGCTCTTGTGTAGTCATCAGACTGAGTGATGATGACCGCACTGCAGAGTTTCAAAATTAAACAGTGAAGAAGCTTCCTGTTGGTGTTGTGTAGGAGAATGGGATAGATCACTTTTGAAATGTATGTTTGGATGTTTTAGCTTACCTCAAATGGGGCATCCAAGATGTAGGCGTCTTTGTTTTCACAGTAGTTTCAATTTTGATATTTTTAGGTCAAACCGTTCGTGTCAGTCAGTCATATAATGGAGGTCTATGGGTCACCACCTCAAAGAGCATGCACAGAGAAGTCCAAATTAAACATGATTTAACGACTTGTAAAAGTAAGTACACATTGATGGCCTAAGACACGAAACGAGCGGTTTGTGTGAGAAAACGAACCGTTTTTACCTCTTGTAACCACAGCCACCTCCAAGTGATCTGAGGGCGCGGGCGCTTCAGTCTGCGAAAGCGCTGGAAACCCCCGGAAGTGATATCTCGCGCATGTACGTCATTTATCGTTTAAACAGAACAGAGATTGTAGGTAAGACGGCTAATTAAAAATGGTACTAATTTGCGCTTATACTGGATGTTTAAACTGTCGTAAGAGAACAATTGCGAACTCTTTTACAGATTATTCTCACACAAACCCTTTTACTCAGATTATTCTCACACAGAAACCCTTTTACTCAGATTGTGCTTGCGCGAACTCTTCCTAATTTCTAGTATCTCAGATTATGCTCGCGTGAACTCTTTTTTCTCAGATCATGCTAGCTGACCTCTTTTTCTCAGATTATGCTCGCGTGAACTCTTTTTTTCTCAGATTACGCTCGCGCGAACTCTTTTTTTCCTCAGATTATGCTCGCGAACTCGTTTTTCTCAATGCTCGGTACTTTTTTTCCTACAGATTATGCTCGCGCGAACTCTTCTTTTCCTCAGATTATGCTCGCGCGAACTCTTCTTTTCCCTCAGATTATGCTCACGCGAACTCTTCTTTTTCCTCAGATTATGCTCGCGCGAACTCTTCTTTTCCTCAGGTTATGCTCGCGCGAACTCTTCTTTTTCCTCAGATTATGCTCGCGTGAACTCTTTTTCTCTCAGATTATGCTCGCGTGAACTCTTTTTTTCTCAGATTATGCTCGCGTGAACTCTTTTTTTTCTCAGATTATGCTCGCGTGAATCTTTTTTTTTCTCAGATTATGCTCGCGTGAACTCTTTTTTTCTTAGGATTATGCTCAGCGTGAACTCTTTTTCTCAGATTATGCTCGCGCGAATCTCTTTTTTTTTCTAGATTATGCTCGCGAACTCTTTTTTTTCTAGGATTATGCTCGCGCGAACTCTTTTTTTTCTCAGATTATGCTCGCGCGAACTCTTTTTTTTCTCAGATTATGCTCACGCAAACTCTTTTTTCCTCAGGATTATGCTCGCGCGAACTCTTTTTTCCCCTCAGATTATGCTGCGCGAACTCTTTTTTTTTCCTCAGGTTATGCTAGCGCGAACTCTTCTTTTTCCTCAGATTATGCTCACGCGAACTCTTCTTTTTCCTCAGATTATGCTCGCGCGAACTCTTCTTTTTCCTCAGATTATGCTCGCGCGAACTCTTTCTTTTTCCTCAGATTATGCTCGCGCAAATCTCTTCTTTTTCCTCAGATTATGCTCGCGCAAACTCTTCTTTTTCCTCAGATTATGCTCGCGCAAACTCTTCTTTTTCCTCAGATTATGCTCACGCAAACTCTTCTTCACTTCTAAAGAGATCACTTCTGGCACTTGCGCAGACCAAATTGCCACGCCCTCAGATCACTTGGAGGTGGCTGTGGTTACAAGAGGTAAAAACTATATAAATATTGTTGGTTTTCTCACACAAACCGCTTGTTTCTTGTCTTAGGCCATCAATGTGTACTTACATTTACGAGTCATTAAATCATGTTTAATTTGGACGTCTCTGTGCATGCTCTTTGAGGTGGTGACCATAGACCTCCATTATATGACTGACAGATAAGAACAGTTTTACCTAAAAATATCAAAATTGAAGATACTGCGGAAACAAGACATCTTGGATGCCCTTGAGCTAAGCTAAAACAAACCAAAAATATGTCAAAGTGAACTATCCCTTTAATTACAGTACTAGAGTGCACCCTCCAGCTATTAACTCTTATATGCTAATAGGGGAAATATGCTAATACAGGACAGTCCATCAGTGGCCATGGGCGGAGCATGAGCAATATGACATCATATTGCTCAGAAAATCCAAACGCCTCAATTATTGAGAGTGATTAGGCTTTTTGAGGATAAAAAAAGAGTGAATGGATTTTTTCATTGTTTGTTGGTTGTGTCCACACACTGCAAAGACACATATGCAAACACAAAAGTGAAATTTGAATTTTAGGATGATTTCTGAAGGATCATGTGACACTGAAGACTGAAGTAATGATGCTGAAAATTCAGCTTTACCATCACAAATAAATTACATTTCAAAATAGAAAACAGTTTTTTTACAGTTTAAATTGAATGTTTGCAAACTTTTGACAGTAAAGTATACTTTAAAATTGGTCTACTAATTTATAATTTAATAATTCAAAATTATTAGGCAATAATAAGGTCTCATTTGTTAACATCAGTATAATGCATTAGCTAAAATGAACAAACAATTAGCAATCTATGTTTTCCACATAGCAGTCATGTCAGCATAGCATTAATGTTAACAAATTAGATCTTACTGTAAAGATTCATATTCAGATTATTTTATTTCATGCCATGTCAGCAGTCAGAGCTATTTTCATGGCAAAAATTCATTTACAAAAATACAAATATCATATAAATAACAAAGACAAAACAAATATAAACAAGAAGTCATATTATACAATATATTTTTTTAAATTAACATATGATAAAAAATCCAGAACCTTTTCAGGCATAATCTCATTAAATATGTCCTTCAAAGAAGTAAATTCATAAAAGAGCCTTCTGCTTGCATTAAGTCCAGGACAATCTAATAAAAAATGTTTGACAGATAAAGGAATTTTACAAAACACACATAAAGTTGGGTCTTCACCTTTAAGCAAAAAAGCATGGGTCAAACTTGTATGACCCATACGGCATCTGGTGTAGACCACTTGATCAAATCTAGTTTTAAAATTGGTAGAAAGTCTGTTTGTTATTTCCGGATGAATTTCATACAACTTATTATTCTTGCACATATTCCACTCTTCTTGCCACTTATTTAAAAGTAGCATTTTTTGTGGTGTATTTTCAATATAATCCAAAGCTAAAAGTAAAGCACGTGCTTCAGCAGAGAAGATTGAGCATTGTTTTGGAATACGGATTCCATAGCATTGATGTCCAGTCACCATTGCTGCGTTACACTATTTTCCACCTTCGAACCGTCTGTGAATATAGGTACGTGAAAAGGGAATTGGTTTCTTATGTCCAAATATTGCTATCTATATTCCTTACTGTAAAGTGTTACCCAAAAAACTCAGAGCATACATTACAGAAACAACATTAGGTCAAGTAAGACAACAACATATTTTTCATTTTAGGGTGAACTATCGCTTTAACCTTACAGATGAGGCTCTACTAACACTCTGAGACAAAGCGAATTTACACATAAAACAACAAAATGTGACCAAGGCCATATGATTAGAGATCAGACATTATAAAAAAAGTTCTAGCCTCCAGTGTTTGATATAAGGTGTGTCTGATGAAGTGTCTGATGGCAGTTAGTCACCACTGGTATGACAGTCAGGCATGTAACCATACAATTATTATCCTGCTTATTCAGATGACTTTCAGCCACAGCTATACATCTGGCTATAAGGCATGAGAGTAAAAATAACTCATCTGCAACCCTCACATGTCAGTGTTTCCAGCCGAAGGGTTCACTGTCAAGATGTGACAAGCTCCTCTATGGCATGGATCAACCCACCTGGAGAACAGACCAACACTGAGCGTTTCACTCTTTTGCACCTCGCTTTTAAATTGCTAATTCGAAAGCAAAATGTGCACATAAAATGGCATTCATAAAGGTGCAGAGCAGAGCGAGCATTTTCAGTTCACATGTCTATGGAAGCTTTCAACAAAAGACTCAGAATAAAAGCTTGATATACATGTTTTTACCATACTGGAATAAAAACTGTGAATCTAAAAGAATCAGAAATGCTAAAATTGAAACGATAGAAACCCAACCCAATTCTCCACTCCTTTGCAGTGCAAACCACACATCTAATGAAATCCAACCATTGTGCCACAGCCACAATAATCACAATAAACAACACCTGATTATGATATTTAAGAAAAGATAAATCTGTGTGACACACAAAACCGTACTATGAACAAATATGTGCTTTGTGTAACTGCCTGAAACAAATGAGTCAGTGAAATCGAGTGAGCGAAATCCGAGAAAGCAGTGGCTTCCCCAGCAGAAAGTGCTTCATAAGAGACAATAAATGCCAGCCCTATCAAATAACAGTCATCGCATTTCTACAGTTAGGATAGTATGGTGTCTGAACTATCCCTTCTCAGTTGAGTTACTTACTGCCCTTAAAACAAAACACAATCCTCAACATCAAATGCCAGATTTACACAGTTCTTAACCTGAAGTGGCATTTAGGTGTCTTTATACACACACTGTGGAATGTTGCTCAGAGTGAGAAAAGCAATTGTAAGAGTATACTTTTATAGGGTGTGTAAGGTGGGTCAGCGCAGGAAGAAGTCTGGGTGTAATAGCAACCGTGTTTACATGCAACATAAATATTCTGTGAATAAGACGCAGAATCTGCTCATATGACATATTTCTGCAGGAATATCTCAAAAGCAGTATGTAAACAATTTGTACATGAAAATGCATCGTTTTAACCATAACATATCTCAAAAAGATAATGTGCGTGTAAACATGGTCGCGGATAAATCTCAAAAGCATGTTTGGATCATTATAAGTGACAGTAAACAAACTTGTCATTTACCTGAGGCTTTTATCCAATCAGAGCCTCACAATACTCATTTCAGTGACACTTCACCTGGAATGGGCACAATGGTGCTAGTACACAGATTGACACCTATGTGGTTTGAACCTACAGCACTTCATATTCTTCAAAGAAGTGTTCTAATGGAAGATGACCAGACACTGACCTTTTACAAAACATGTTAAACTCACAAACTGTTTACACATTGAGGGAACAATTATGCTCTGCTGTGTGTATGAAACGGTTAAAGGGTATATTTGCATGTCCATGTCAATGTTCAAGACTTGGTTACGGCCATAATTCCTACGAAGTGTTTGGACGCATTCATGGTGTCAAGATAACGCTGTCTACATAGGCAACACACTCGATTTCGCAACACAACCCAAGTCATGGAGTATTTCCGCTTATCCCAACAGTTCTATCTCAACTTCTCAACGGACAGCAGCTCCGCATTTTAACGACTATGATTTGCATGTTGTAAGTGACTCAAAGGGACAACCCTGCGAAATGACCAGCTGAATGGGCTCATACCTGAGTGCAGGGTGAAAACATTGATCCCTGGATCCGGCATGATGTTCACTGCAGCGGCTGCAGTTCTGCCCGGTGGCGTCCCTGTGATGTTGCTGTCTCGGGGTCTCCTCCGGAGCTGCTGGCCCGGTTCGATCTGCTCGGCTGCTGTTGCCCCTGCGGTGGGGTCTGAATCCCAGCGGAAGCCCCTTCTCCCACGCGGCCTACCTGTTGTCCCATCCTGCGAGTGTTCTGGGTGGGAAAATAACACAGATCTGTGGAAAGACCCGCCGTCCGTTTGGACCGCTCACATCCCACAACGAACGAACGAACCGCGGGACGACGGCCTGTTCTTCAAGAGATGATTGTCTTCCCTTTCTTGGTCACCCTTCCTCCTCCTCTTCCTTCTCCTCTACCGGACCGGACCGAGCTCTGTTAGCTTAAGCTTAGCAATCTATGTGTGTGTGAGTGTATGGGAGAGAGCGATAGAACCCACCCAACACCTAACACCCAACAACACACTGTCTTATCGTTCAATTCTACTAAAGCGGATAAGCGGCTCTGTTAAGCGGGAATGTAGGATTCTCCTGCCCACCAGCACCGTTTCTCTTAAAACGAACCCGTCTGGGGTCGTTCCGTTCTGCTCCAGCCGCTGCGCGCCCCCTCCGCCGCCGCCATCTTTACCGCAGGATCAGTGGCGTGCGCTGCACGAGCCAATGACGGAGAGCGCGCAGCACATCATCATCGCAGTGATGCAAAACATCTCTCTTTTTAATTTATGGATATTAATATTGACATAAGCGTAACCAATATTTGTTCATTCGTAGTGTAGAGTTACTACCCATGTTACCGATAATAAATTAATAATGTAAAGAGTAGGCCAAAAGTATAACAAAAATAAATAATATTAAAGTTAAAATATAATTTTTTTTTATTAAAGTGACAAAACATAAAGAAAATGATGATACTCAGGCTATATATCAACATAATATTTTATGATGCTCTAATAATAGTCTACGTTTTGCTTTTAATGCCAGACATGGCATATTGTTTATCAATAGGCCTATATAATTTGTAAAATATTATGATTTGAAGCTTTTTAAATAATATTGCTAAATTATCATATTTCTCTTGCATCTCATTAAAACCTTAATTAAAACTGCTTCCACATTCTAAATAATTTTATTTCTTTTTCATTAATATTACATTTTAATGTAATATAGTATATATAGAGAGAGATAGAGAAGTAGAGGTAGAGAGTTTCTGATCAAAAATGTAAAACATTACTATTTTTTAATGTTTTTGAAAGAATTCTCTTATACTCACCAAATCTACATTTATTTTCTGCTTTAAAAATACTGAGAAAACAGTAATATTGTCAAATATTATAATTTAAAATAACAGTTTTCTATTTTAATATGATTTAAAATACTAGTTTATTCAGTGATAGAGAAGCTGAATTTTCATCACCTTTCACTCCAGTCTTCAATGTCACATGGTCCTTCAGAAATCATCCTAATGTGCGGATTTGATACTCGGTTATTATCAATGTTGGAAACTTTTTTAACTTTTTTTTCAGGATTCATTGATTAATAAGGAGTGGACCAACATTTCACAGGCCACAATCAACAATATTGCAGTATAGCATAGTATGTTTGCTATACGTATACATTTTTATATATATATATATATATATATATATATATATATATATATATATATATATATATATATATATATATATATATATATATACACACACACACTGTATATAATTTGTATATAAACTGTATATAATTTATACATATACATACACACTAAAAATCTTTCATTTCTGCAACAATCTCAACATATAACATGGCTCAATACACAAAATAGTACATACAAGCCAACTACACTTTAGTGAAACTGTTTATTTGTCTATAATGCTGGAACAGGCTACACACTGAACATTTCACAAAATAAATTATGATGAAAATTTGTTTGAAAATATGGCATGGGTTTTAATTATTACAAAACATTGGTCACTTGTTAGTGATGAAAATTACATTCATCAACTATTCTGGAAGTTACAAATCATTTACATGGCAGGTGTCAAAAAGAAAAGAAAAATGCCTTGTACAAACATACAGTAGTCCTATGATTCAACTCTCCACCACCACCTGCTGGTCATAACAGTTATTGCAGATACATTTTTAATAATAAAAATAATTTATTTAATAATAGAGAGACACTTCATTTTTTGCACTAATAAATTACATTCAAATGTCTTAGACGAGTTTTTAAAATAAATCCTGGTAGTGTACCCAACAATAATTTATAGCTAATAAAGGGATTGTGCTTGAAATAACAGTATATAACGTTGGTAATAACACAATGATCACATGAGTGCAGCCAGCTGCAACACCTCAACACTTCCAAACAACTGATCTGATACCCTATTTTTGATAAATAAGTCAGAAATCATGGCTTTGTGATTAGTATCCAATTAATTCAGCTATAGGAACCCCCAAAAAGTCAATATATCCAGTCTAACTCTTAAAAACAGTAACTAAAGTAAATAAAATTGACAGAATAGAGAATTTCCCCATTTTAATTTAAGTAAATTTACTTTAAACTCTAAGGCCCGGTTTCACAGACAGTGCTTAGATTAAGCCAGGATAAGGCCTTAGTTCAACTACGCCATTTAAGTAGCTTTTATAAACGTGCCTTAGAAAAAAAAAAAACATTACTGTTGTGCATCTTGAGATGCACACATATTTTAAGATATTTCAGTTCAAACAGCTCAAACATGCATTTTAGTCTAGAACTAGATTAGGCCTTGTCTGTGAAACCGTGGGTATGAGTGAAAGGTAAGAAGTAAACAATTGTGTTGCACAGAAATATGGCACATATATTAAATCCACTGAGGTTTTAGAATTCACAACCCTGCTTGTAAACATTCTAGAATTTGATGTCCAGGAAAAAAAACTGGAAAAAAACTTCAGTACTGGAATAACACCACAATATCTAAGAAATGGCAGTACACAAAACACATTTATAATCAGATCCAAACTTTATGAAGTCATAAAGGCTTCTAAAAATAGAATCTCTTTAGCCAGATCATAACCTAATATAGATTGTCAAATGCTAACAAGACTGTCGCTTAGAAATTTGAAAGGAAATATTTGTAATGCACATTATAAATATTCTACACTCTGTTACAGGTTATCATAAATATCAAATATTCAAGGCCTCTTTGTGAAACATTGTCTTTTTTCAAAGATTTTCACTTCGTTTGGTCATAGTGCAATACCTATAGAATGCTAAAAGTGCCTCCTCTGGTTTCCCAAACAGTATGAATGGCAGTCATGTGGCAGCTGGAGGTGTGGCTTAGTGAGCGTCCACAGCAGTGTTAGTCTGTGGATAACAAGTCCAAGATCGAGGCTTCAGCATGTCTATGAAAGAGGGCTGAGGAAACAAAAAGGAAACCACTGATATGAATAAATCCACATTAAACTACATTCACAGATGAATATATACACCAGCACTTTGTTTACCTCTTCAATGGAGCAGTAGCGCCGAGCGTACCACTCCTGCGAGTACAGGCAGATGAGAACCCCCTGTCCCAAGAACAGCGAAGTCCACATGATCACGTTCCAGAATCGGCCCTTTTCTTCGGTCATGAAGAACGAAGTTAAACACCACTAAGAGAAATTTGAGTGGATTACATATATTAAGGTTCTGTCATGTTTATCAGCCATGGAAAACCAGAGGCATTGTAACTGAAGCTAAAACTAATTTTTAGGTGGTTGTCTGGCATCCCAGCCCGGCCAAGCTGGCTAAATTGGTCTGTCTGGATGGTTTTTGGTAGAACAGCTGCTGACCAAATAAACACCAGCTTGGTCAGCTGTAAAACCAGCTTAAATCTGCTAAGACTATTGGTTTTTCAGCAGGGATATCATGCTTATGTAGTAAATGAGGTTCTTACTTCCAAAGCACATGAAGATGCAGAACAGGACGGGGTAGAAGAAGCCAAAGCAGATGGCCAGAACATACTCGTGCACCACAGCAGACACAGTAAACACAACTAACATGGCCGCCGCACGGAACCGCTTCTGTGTCATCTGTAGAAGCGGATGATCAAACTTGGTTTGGCTTGATGCACATTGTCACATTTTCAAATACATTCCTGAGTCCGTTCAAATAAGACAAAACAGATTTTTTTACAGTTCAACACAACAAGGCCACCAAAGCGGTCCATCCTGACACACTTTCATGAGTTTTCATGTCGTTTGGGATTACTTTCTGGATGAGTGCACTTAATTCTATATTTAGCCAATTTAAATACAATTGTATATAAACAAATTATAATAAAATATTAAAAGAAAAAAGACAATTATAATAAAACTAAATATTTACATAATAAAAAGTAATAGTAATTTAGAAGTAATTAATTAATTAATTAATTAATTAATTTAGTAATAATGAATTAAATTATATATATATATATATATATATATATATATATATATATATATATATATATATATATATATATATATATATATATATATATATAAAACCTATATATATACATATATATATAATTTGATATATATATATATATATATATATATATATATATATATACAAATTATAATAAAAGTATTACAATAAAAAAGAAAATTATAATAAAATTGTATATTTTCATAATAAAAAGTAATAGTAATTTAGAAGTAATTAATTAATTAATTAATTTAGTAATAATGAAAAAATTATATATGTATATATAATGTATATATATATATGTATGTATATATATATATATATATAACCTACACTATATATATATATATATATATATATATATATATATATATATATATATATATATATATATATATATATATATATATATATATATATATACAGTTGTTCTGAGAATTAATCATACCCCTGGTAAATATGAAAAAAAAAAATGGCTGTAAAAAATAAATCCACATTGTTTATCCTTTTGATCTTTCATTCCAAAAATTAGCAAAATCCTAACCTTTCGTTTAAGTAAAAGAATAAAAGTGGGGGGGGGGGGGTTGGGAATCACATTATAAAATAAATGTTTTTCTCCAAACACATGTTTTGGTGTGTGTATATATATATATATATATATATATATCATTATTTGGTATGTATATTATTATATATATGTATATACATATATATGTGTGTGTGTGTGTGTGTGTGTGTGTGTGTGTGTGTGTGTGTGTGTGAGAAACACACACACACACACTATATAATTTATATTTACTACAGAATATATTTTCAACTAATGACTTACCCACAAGAAGTCCCTGTAGACATAATAATAAAGCCAGTCGTGTACTACAACATTCCATGTGCGGTAATAGTTAGCATATGAAGTGGAGTTCCACCAGTCCTAGAGAAAAAGCACATTAGGAACACAAAAAAGATGAAATGCTAAGCAGATCTGATCATGTGGAACATATAAAAATAACTCTACAACAAAGCCTATAAGGGTGTATATAAGGGTGTATATTTGTGAAATGAAACACTTTCTGTTGGTGCTGTCTGTTACCTTATAAAACATTCTGTCTCCAAATCGTAGCATTTCAGCAAATGCGTTAAGCCAGCAATGCAGAAAGGCAAAGAACGCCAAGAAAAGCACCAGCACTCCTATGTAAATCACAAAAAATGCATGTGTGCATGTTTTTACAACATTTGTGACCCATTTCTCAACATTTTATCATTATAAAGGAATGTGAAGATATATTGGCCCTGCTGACACAATACCTGGCAGTATAGAGTTGAAGACACACAACACCATGGCCCTCAGGTCAAAGAGCTGCATACTGATAATGCGGAACTGAGGGATACACAGCCGCACAAATACGTAATACGCGTAAAACAAACTCCCCAGCACCTGGAACGACACAGAAAAACATTACATTCACGTCTTGAAATAAATGTTTGTAAAAATCACAACATAAACATGCACTCTTTCAAAAAACCCACCTGTGAAAACTTTGTAGCCACATAACCCCACCGAATACAAGGATTTCTATAGAGACAAAGCAACATAAGTCCTCAGAGCAAACATAAAATCAAAACGTACTCTGTAAATACATTTTAAACTAATTTTTAAATGAATGTAATTATTATTTACATAAATACAAATTTAATATATTAGCATTTATATATGTTGTGAATTTTTTATTATAATTAAAGAAAGAGAAAAAAAACTTCCTTAACCAATAGTCATACCGTGGGTAATTGTCTCTGTATATTAGGGTGGGTGCAAAGAGAAAGTAAATGTACTGGGTGAACTGAGGGACAGCTACTGAACCTGAAAAATACATTAAAAAACAACAACAAAATAAACCAGAAGTTTTTTTTATGTCAACCAGCATCCAAGTGAAGATCTTACTCGTTTTGTTTGGTTCTAAGGATTCGAACTCTTGGCACATTTTCCCTGATGAAAGAGTGAGTTTTCATCATCAGCCGCACCTGTTTGCAACAAAACCCATTAGCAACAACTAGATTCAGCAGGAAAAGCAAAACAAACCTTACATTCAAAAGCTACCTTCATACAAGATTAGATTTCTACCCAGGAACACACTCAAAAAACAGACGAAGGCAGAAAATAGAGCAATGGAATGATATAAAAGAATCCCGTTGCTATGGTTACGAGAGTACCTGTTCTAGAATAAGTATGAAGCATGAAGCAGGGGGAAGGCCGTTCTTCAGCACCACATATGTGGGCAGGAAACCCAAACACAGCCCCTGGTACAGCAGCAACAGAGACCCGGCCAGCGCTGTCCATAAGGCCCGATAGTTTGACGTGGGGTAGACGCTGGCCCAGACACTGAGCAGTACATATGGAACCACAAGCGAGGACAGGAACATACACATCCATGTGACAACCACTAGGGGGAACTGGCCAAACGCGTAAACCAACAGGTCGAACTCAAGCACCAGTCTAAGAGAATGCACGAAAGAAAGAATTTTACACTTTTACACAAATTAATGCTTCACTTTACTGCATAAGATATATATATATATATATATAGACAGACAGATAGGAGTGACAGAACAATAGAGAGAGCGACAGAATGATAGATCGATAGATAGAGAAACTGAATGATAGAGCAACAGATGGAGCAGCAGAAACAATAGATCAAAAGAAAGATATAGCAACTGAATGATATAGACTAGAGTGAGAGCAGATAGACAGAGCAACAGAATAATAGAAATTATAGAACGACGGAATGACAGATAGATAGAACGATAGAAGACAGACAGACAGACAGACCGACAGAGACCGACAAGACAGACAGACCGAACAGACAGACAGACCGACAGACAGACAGACCGACAGACAGACAGACAGACAGAGACAGACAGACAGACAGACAGACAGACAGACCAGACAAGACAGACAGACAGACCGACAGACAAGACAGACAAGACAGACAGACAGACAGACCGACAGACAGACCGACAGAGCGACAGACAGAGCGACAGACAGATAGATCAGACAGACAGACAGACAGACAGACAAGACCAGACAAGAACAACAGACAGAGCGACAGACAGATAGATACAGACAGACAGACAACAGACAGACAGAACAGACAGACAGACCGACAAGCGACAGACAAGACAGACAGACAGACAGACAAGACAGACAGACAGACAGACAGACAGACAATACAGACACAGAACAACACAGACAGACAGACAGACAGACAGACAAGAACAGACAGACAAACAGACAAGACAGACATACCGACAGACAGACAGACAGACAAGACAGACAGACAGACAGACAGACAGACAGACAGACAGACAGACACACAGACAAACAGACAGACAGACACAGACATACAGACAGACAGACAACAGACACGACAAACATACAGACAGACAAACAGACAGACAGACAGACACACAGACAGACAGACAGACAACAGACAGACAGACCGACAAACCGACAGACAGACAATACAGACAGACAGACAGACAGACAGACAGACAGACAGACAGACAGACCGACAGACCAACAGACAGACAGACAGACAGACAGATAGATAGATAGACAGAATGATAGAATGATAGATAGAGCGACAGAAAAATAGAGCGACAGATAGAGCGACAGAAAGATAGATAGTAGAATATATAAAGGTTGAAAAGAATAAAAGTACATTTGAAACTAAACACAGAAAAGAAGAATGAAAAAGAAATACACAAATACATTCAGTATGAAATGTAATTAAAAATGAATTATATTTGTTCTTATACATCCATTTGAGGTTTGGGCCTCTATAAGCCAGATGTATATACTGAATATAGGAGACCGTGTAAACACTGTGCTTGTAAAGACTATATATATCTCTTCATACCTTAGCAAAAACAACAGCATTATGAATTTATGAAACCACACTCAAGATCAGAACTTGAACATTTCACACAAGGTTGCCGTCTCAAAAAACTGAAGCAAACTTTATTGCAAAAGTGTTGATGAACAGTGAGTGTCCTAACCTGCCCTCATCGATGAAGTCCACGACGAGTGTGCTGAAGATGAAGAGGATGAGGAGAGCGATGAACATGTGATAGATAGTGCGGATGTGGTTCACCTCAAAGAGATCACTGCAGAAAAATCATTTCAGAAGCACTTACTTCAAATATACATATTCACTACAACAACCATATCTGGTCACTTGAATGGCCAGTTTTCCTGATTAAACACTAAATACATGAAAAAATAAATAGAACATAAATTGTGATAAAATAAAAAAAAAAGTTTATTTAGGTCAGCTAATCAGCATATCTCATCTTTATCTCACCACAGACGGAAACAAATCTCAGATTTCAGTACAAGTTTCAGCAAGATCTCAGAGACAATACACCCATGACTCACTCTAACAGGGATCGGCGAATCACAAACTGCTTGCTTTGGGCTTGGGAGGGTTGTGTGTGCCTACAGGAGAAGAGAGGAAGATGAAGAGGTAGACAACAGGGGAAAGATGTGAGATAAAAGCTCCATACTGATGTGCCAAGAACATGCAATGAAAAAGAAAACAAATGCAATGAATTCATGACAGTAAATGAGAACATTGAAGTGTCCTCATGGGTGATTTCAGTACCTGAGTTTGCTTTTCTCCTTATCTGAGAGACTCTGAAAGACTGTGCTCACATGGGAGGAACCCAGACTGGCAGACTCCTCTATCAGGCTGTCCATGAACTCATTCACTTGAGTGTCAAACTGCCTCATCAGGTCTGCTTTCAAATGCTGAAAAACATTCAGTCGCAGAATCTGCTCTCATGTGATAACTCAAGCTGTCACACTCATTTCGTTTTAACCGTGGCTGATCTTAATGGAGACAAATGAAGGTCTTTGTACGTCTAAGGAACTTCACTTGATCAGACAGACAAAAAACTGGGAATACGCAATACATTTGGAGGTCTGCGATTCGATTTGCTTCTAAAGTTTAATCCTTTGGCTGTATGTAATAATTCTCACCGTGTTTCTGAATGACCTCACTGACCCTGGCTGACAACCACATCCTTCCTTTTTCTGACCCTTCCTGTAACCTTTGCAAGCACACACTGCAAGCAGTGGGAAACGATTAAAACAACAGTTGATCCTAATAAAGAAAGCTAATTATTATTTTGCTTAAAATCAATATAGTCTGAAATATGTGCGACGTATATGTTAATTGATCATATTTGTTTGAATCTTTTTAATTCAATAATTTAACAACAAAACATGCAATTCAGAAAATGACTTGAGAAATTGAAAACTCATTGTGTATTCAATTACAATACCATTTGACATTTTTGTGGGATTTAAACCTGTTGTCATGTGACGAGAAATTAATAATACAGTATGTCAAGATCAGTTGTTTAAATGTATGTGTGTGTGTGAATATATATATATATATATATATATATATATATATATACACACAAAAATACAAACTTTTATTTTGGATTTTTATTAAAAAAAATTATATACATATATACATATTATATACACACATATATATATATATATATATATATATATATATATATATATATAAAGAATAAAAAATAAGGCTAACAATAATATTATTTAGGGCTGTCAAACGATTAATCGCGATTAATAGCATCCAAAATAAAAGTTTGTGTTTACATAATATATGTGGGTGCACAGTGTATAATTATTTTGTGTGTATATATATATATATATATATATATATATATATATATATATATATATAGTACACACACCTGCATGTATATTTAAGAAAAAAATATTATTTATATATAAAATATTTATATTTATATAATATAAATTATATATAAATCTATATACAGTATATACATGAAAATATTTCTTAAATATATACAAGCATGTGTGTGTATTTATATATATATATAAATTAATTATACACAGTGCACCCACATATATTATGTAAACACAAACTTTTATTTTGGATGTGATTAATAGCGATTCCCTAAATATTATTTAGATATTTTACATTTGTATAAATAAAATAGTTTTTTTTTAAATACACTTTTTAAAAGGGCTAAATACTTTCATTAATATTTTATTTAAATTAAATTATAATATATACATATATAAAGTGATAATTATGAATTAAGTTTAAAAATATAATGATTAAGATGTGTAAACATCCTAATCCATTCAAGAAATATATTTTATTTCTTTACTCGATTGATGGATATGGCTCTATTTCCAAAACATTCAAATAAACAATTTTCAGAGGTGCATTAAACCAAAAAATATTATATGGCAAGTAAACCTATTTAAATAGTTTCTCCATTTCATCATCCAGAACAAACATACTTTTTTGTCACTGAACCACAAGCAGAAATACTTTACTAGACTATTTAAAACATTAACTAGAGACTTAATAGAGAGTAAATCTTCCTGTCTGACAAAGACCTTGATAAACAAGACCAAATATCTGGAGCTGCTACACTAAATCACAAAAGCTCTGTCTGATTTATACTGATCAAAATCACAAGAATAAGCATTGCATTGCATTTAAATCACTAAACGGATATAGTCAAAGCAGAGGTCACATTAGAACGTTTAGGAACTGATAATCGATTATGTAAATGTGATTGTCAGTATTATCAGTATAGTCACTCTGCAACAATACAGTGATAAAGTTCATGTTCGCACAGTTGCTCTCAAGGTTTTGATATTTGACAAGATAAAGCTCTGAAAGCCACTGATTCACTGGGATTAACATCTTACCTCAGCTTTCTTCTTCAGCTGTAGTTTTGCGCTGATAATGTGCTCCACTTCCACTGTTCCTGAAATGAGACATCAAAACAGATCCCTCATGAATGCCCACATTTACATACAGATGGGCACCGTGTACTGGTTTATTATCATCCAGTAATCTTTAACTAATCCAACATAAAGCAAACAGAATACCTGCATCCGTTTGAGAGCAAACAGAACAGATGATTCATACAACACATTTAAAAAGACATTCACCTATACAGATAGTGATATCACAAAATTGCTTGAAAAGCAAAGCTCAATTTATATATTTATATTGATAAAATGCAATACATCATCTTCAAAAAAATCCATACCACCATGTATATGATTCATTAGTTAGTAGGACGAAGGTTTGACACTGAAGAGTATTGATGCTGAAAATAAAGCTAAAGAATAAATGACAGTTTAAAATATATTCACATAGAAAACAGCTATTTAAAATATTTCACAACATTACTGTTTTACGAGTTTGTTTAATCAAATAAGAGCTTCTTTCAAAAACTTTTCAAACTAAAATGTACAAGTATAAATGTCCTCATTACATCTTCACATTGTTGAAGATAAAAAATAATTTAAAAAAAACCTTTCATTTAGGAAAATTTTTACAATGGGATAGATGAATATGTGTGAAATAGCCAATGGAATATATGATAATGAAACACATTTTAGGTTTTATGGCAGAACAATTAAAGCAGCAAAGCTTACTTCATTGAAAACACTTTATGTTCAACATTATTTTACCTTAAAAAACGCTTGTATAATAATAATAAATATAAAAAAAACTCAAATGCTACACTGTGAAGCATTTTATGAAATGTGCTTTGCTGTATTTGACAGTGTGATTTCACAATAAAACTACACTAGCATTTTTAGTGTAATTGTGTCACAGTTAATGGGAATGACTGCATCATTGATAACAGCAGGACATGGCAATTTCTCAATCAGGTCACATGGCAAATCACATGGAAGTCTGTTCATACCCAGAATTAAGCTTGATGTTTTCACTGACGTAACATACATGAATAATGGTGGCTACTGCTTCCTCATTTTGATTTAACCCATATGTGCTTACACTGCTCAATCAATACCTTCACTACAAGTACAGCAGTAAGAACAGGCTGAAAATGATAGGCATATTTATAGTGATCATGGAGCTATAATGTAACTGTATATTTTATTGCTATTATTGCAAATTAAAAGCCTTTTACTTTGGAACAGAAAAGCAGCATTTAATTAAGAACACAATTTTATAGCACAGATGTTTCTTTTTTGTGAACCTGAACTTAGCAGATCAAGGGAAATAAATATCTTATTGATCGAAATAATGTCAAAGATTGACGGTGTCATACAAATGATGGGTTGTACAAATTTTGACAAGCATGTAATGTAAATAGTTAGGACATTAGGGTGAAACATGTTGCAACTGATTCCAATGGGTCAAAGTTGAATGACCTACATTAGATCTACAAAAAGAGAAACTCTTTTGTGTCTTTGTCAGATTTGTAATGTGACTGTTTTGCCTCTGCTCAATTTGAATAGTCTACATTTGGAGGACCAGGTCAAGGTTTTTTGTTTACGTGTTTAAGTGAGTGTCACCATTACTTGGGCAGGGGACCTCTCCCGTGGCTCTATCGGCTCCTGTCCCATCCTGGTCTGATGACGGAACAGCCTTATGAGCCCCCTTACGATTGCGTGGGGTGCCAGCACCCTCATTCACCATCCTGATGCTGAAAACCCAACACAATCCAGCAGCATGAACAATGTGAATCTTAGTAATTGTTTAACAGGTATATCATTTAAATCAAAGAAATAAGTTGATCTTGATTACATCAATTAGATT
The DNA here is from genome assembly GCA_030378365.1 of Hybognathus amarus. Lineage (NCBI taxonomy): Eukaryota > Metazoa > Chordata > Actinopteri > Cypriniformes > Leuciscidae > Hybognathus > Hybognathus amarus. The sequence continues at coordinate 366,712 of JAQIUQ010007340.1, read as the reverse complement.
ATTTTTTCTAGTAAATTTCATTTAATTAAAAAAGCCCAAAATATTACATACGACCAAAAAAACACAACTCTAACTAGTGAGAGGAGACATTTTAATTAGTTTATTATAGCTAGTAACTAAATAAATATGTAAGGATGTCTAATTAATTGTTACTTGTAAAACTAGAACTGGTATCAGCATTATTAGTACACATACAGTGATAGTCACATATATTTGAATCACAGATGCCCATTAATTTCAATGAAAAAAATTTGCTACTAACTGGCAGTCACGATGAAATAATTACGTGTCACGACTTAATTCAATACTAGTCTCTGATGGGACATGACTAATCCATCTGATAATACTTACTAGTAAAATTAATTAAAACTAAATACAAAGATAGCTACTAGTTGCTGGAATAATGAATTAAGTTGTATTCTACACTAAATTAGATGGCTGTGTTGGTATTGGTCCGTGCTCATTTAACTCACACTACTGTAAATACGAACGATAGTCGATACGGACGTTCAATAACCAGGTAATGTTTGATTATATTGGCTCCGTTTTCCGAACAGAAACCAACCTTTAGGTCACTTACTTGTGGTTTCAATCCAAATACACACGTCCTTAATAATCAATACAGTTCCTGCTGTGGACAAACTCCGAGTGTTTGACCGATATGAGAGTGACAGCAGAACAGCATCAGGCCTGTTGAAATCAGCTGAAACAACATAGGAAACAACAGGCGCTCGTTCTCTACCGGGGGCGGAGTCTGCACTTAAGCGCCATCTGATTGGTTGAACTTTTCCCATTGTTTATATTGATCTTAAACGTACAGTAACAATACCGATATGTTGTCTAAAATTGTAATGTGGGATAAATGTATGAATCTTAAAACCCTTCAAGAACATGCCTTGGTCATATTTCACCCCAAAAGAAAAGAAAAACTCTTAAAAGAAATGAAGCAAGTCGTTGAAATGAAATAAAAGAAATGAAGCAAGCCAAGTCTGTGGAATACGTGCAATTTGGGACTGTTAATAATTATAATTACTATGGGGTTTACAAATTGAGTTCTATTTTGAGTTAATTGTGTGTCTAATGTTAAATTAAGGTGTTATATTTAATGGCCCCATTGTGGAGATTATATATAGGACTATATAATTCATAAATGAGTGTGCAACTAGTTTGAAAGTACAGTAAAAAAAAAGAAGAAGAAAAGAAACAGTATTAGTAATCCAGAATTTGTTTATTGTAAAAAAGGGCATTTCATGACACATTTCTAGAAAGAACATAATATTTTTTTGCAAAATATAGAAAGTAAGAATGCCCTACGGTTTTAAATTTTAAGGTATTGAATACAAATTCTTACAACTTACATAAATCATTATCATAAATACTCACAACACACTGACACACAAGTCTAAATAAATTCTCACATGCTCACTACACACACGCAAACAATTATTGCACAACTTTCAGTCTACAGGAAATCTGAATAATATAAACCCAGAGAGGCAGCAAATTCAGCTATGCTGGAAATCACTGATCATAAAGTACCTTACATAATGTAAGGTAACATTATAATACAATACTCAAGGTCTCATTGTAATGTACTGTCAGCTGGGAACATTACATTCCTCCCAGGAGCGCTGTGAATACAATCTATTTTTGGAAAGACAGTGAGACTATAAGAAGCACAGATGTCCAAGGACAATGATCACATCTCCTTCCAAGTTGTCCCCTCTGCTCTCTAAAAAAACGTCTCTTATGGGAAGTAGTTGCATGTCTCCTCTGTGGAGCTCTGAATTCCCCAGAACCCTCACCTGTGCCGTTACCTGCAATATATGGCAAGGAAAACACTTATTATGCTCTTGTTATATGCATTAGCTTTAATTTACCTAGTTTGGCTCTGTGTCATTTTTGGAAACTTTTCATTTAGCAAAGCTTTTGTCTTAATTTCATTACCAGAGATTACTTCTAACCTCACAACCATGCTGTGATATGATGACATGGGATGGATGGATTTCTTCATTGGAGTCTCCTCGTAAGTGCAGCACCCTCTTGGCACCCTTGTGCTCACCAGGGCCGGGTTTTTTGGGACATTTCAGGCTGATGCTTTGTGTGGCAGAGTTACTGTGCAACCGTAGGAATCGCAGCTGGACAACATCGAGGCCTCTGTACTCAAACTGTGGAGTGTGAAAATTACATTCATTAAGACGCCTGTCATTCTTAATAGAAATGATGATATTCATGGTACTGTTTCCATATAAACCAAAAAAAACACCAAATAACAATACATTTCATCAGATTATGAAATTTTAGTGAGTTCAGTGATTTACCTTGAAGCCCCTGTGAGGCTCACTAAACCACTTTGTAGAGCTGTCCACTGATGGCCATATTCCTGAAATCTTACACAATCGTGACCATAAACATAGTATTATTTCAATATAGCAGAATATCTGTACTCAGCGACTCTTTCTTTTGTACATGTGTCCATGTTATTGTAGTATTCTGTGTCTGGCTGGTTCATTTCTTTGAGAAATTAAAATTTTAACTTGCTGTGTCGGAATAATGGGTAACAAATCTCTTTCAGACTTTGAGCATCCCAGAGTAAAAACAAAAAAAACATCAGTTTATTTGCAGTGTTGCCAACTATTTTAAATGGAAAGTAGCTAAAACCTGCTTGAAAAGTCGCTAAATGTCACTAGATGACGTCATGAGCCAATTGTTGCCATTCCACATCTGCTTTCTCTCTTAATCCATAATGGGACACTATATTTTAATACAATATATAGCTGAATATCCAATAAACCTGTTTTCCTGAATTGCATATTTTCGGTCAGACAACAAAATGAGCATGATTATAGAGACTGACCACGACATGTTAAAGGTACACTGTGTAACTTTTGACGTGTAGCAAAAAATCATCCCGCTAGGTCTAAAATATAAATGCGTTTTGGGACAAGGATTAATGATGTATTGATGTATTGAAATTTTGTTAATTTTAAAGGGATAGTTCACCCAAAAATTAAAATTCTGTCAGTTTTTACTCACCCTCATGTTGTTCCAACCCCGTAAGACCTTCGTTTATCTTCGGAACACGAATGAAGATATTTTTGATTAAATCTAAGAGCTGGATCACTCCTACATAGGCTTCTAAGGGATTGAAACTTGCCGGCCCCAAAAGTTATTAAAGACATTGTTAAAATAGTCCAAGTGACTTCAGTGGGCTCAATCTTAACTTTATCAAGCGACGAGAATACTTTTCGAGCGCAAAACAAAACAAAAATAACGACTTTATTCAACTATCATTTCCTTCTCTGTGGGCCTCTAGTTAGTTAACCTAGTGTGATAGCGCAGAGCTACGTGACACGTAGGCTCACTATTGGCCGACGCTGGTCATGTGTGTGATGCGTGTGACATACAACAACAGAAGCTCACGCTGTTACACTATTGAACTCACTAGAGGCCCACAGAGGAAATTAATAGTTGAATAAAGTCGATTATTTTTGTTGTTGTTTTTTTGCACACAAAAAGTATTCTCGTCACTTGATAAATTTAGGATTGAGCCACTGTAGTCACTTAGACTATTTTAACGATGTCTTTAATAACTTTTCACGGAAAAAGTTTCAATCCCTTAGAAGCCTATCCAGCTCTCAGATTTCATCAAAAATATCTTAATTCGTATTCTTAAGATGATCGAAGGTCTACGGGGTTGGAACAACATGAGAAGCAAACATGAATTTTCATTTTTGGGTGAACTATGCCCTTTAAGTGTACCGTTAACCAGCAGTCCAAATAGTCACTAAATTTGTCTCTATTTTTTTTAAGTCGCTAAAGGGGTCTAAAAAGTCGCTAAGTTGGCAACACTGTTCATGTGAATTAAAGTAATCAAAGAAGATTGATAACTGTGAAAATCCTCTTACTTTAGACTGGACAGGAGACACACAAGTTGAGACCACCAGCAGTGAAGTTACAGAAAACACAGAAGTGCATCAAATGGACATCCGTGGTTACAGATACAACGTAGTAGTGCCCTATAAATACATGACCACAGTTAAATAAAAATATCCTTCTCTGTAATCTTTCTCCTCGAGACCACATTTTCTGGTCTTAGGTGGTTTTCTGCTCACCGTCTCTGAGGTGAGGCTGGCTGAGACTCAGCTCTCTGCAGGTGGTTGCTGGGCTCTCTTTGGTGCCTTGTGAGTGAATATTTTCCTTAATCCCATCTTCAGGGTCATCATGATCAAATCGAGACTTTCAGTGATAACAACCTTGGTTTCTGAAACAGAAAGACACTGAGTAGTTCAATCAATATATTAAAAGCTTCAGCTTGGGTCAAGTCTTTCTGCTTCCCAACCCCACATTTCCTCTACTGTACATTGCTTTAATTGAATAAAAAAGTGTGTTTGAGTGCTTAACAAACCATGGTTGACTGCTTGAGTTTGTACTAACCTTTAGTGAGGCCCTTCTCTGAAAATGAGGTGGAGTGTGAAGCCCTGGTGTCAGCTTGCTGGGATTACCTGGATTTTCCCTTGTAAGAAAATGAAATTAAATCAGAATATAATAGATTTAGTTACATAATCTTGAATAAAATAAGTATGAAATGAAAGTGCTGACATTAGGAAAAATGTACAACTTACAGGTGGTCCTCTTCGACCTTTCACACCTTTTGTCCTGATATTCCCGGAACTCCTTTCATACCCTGTTGATATGAACAATATTTTAAAAAGCACATTTAGCCCTCTTAAGCTTTAGCGTCACACCTCGGCTGGTGGGAGTGCATCTTTTACACTATGGAGGTTCATTGTGGTTGATATAAAGATTTTATTCAACACACATAAAAATATGACCACTCTTTTGTTTGTTCAGATTTCATATCTTTAAAACAAAACAAAAAAATCTGATTTTAACCATTTTGTTAAACTTTTTTTTCCTGAAAAAGTTACTGAAAAGGGTTAAGAAACAATGTTGTTGAAAGAAGTCTCTTACGCTCACCAAAGCTTCATTTATTTGATCAAAATACAGTAAACCATTTTATTGTGAAATATTTTCTATCAGTTTTTAAAAAATATTTTTTAAGTAATTTATTCTTATCATATCAAATCATATTTTTTATATTTACACCATAATTTTTCTTTTCATAACAATTTTCATAAACTTAAAATGTAATATATTTTGCGATTTAAATCATATATTTTTAATCCCATATTTTCAATGTTTCGAATGTGAAATGTGCATTGTTGTTTGAGTCGTTGTCAGGACACTACAGGTCAGCCTGACTGTAAGATCTGTATCTGTACTGTACCTACCTGGTTCAGGTACGGGGTAATGATAAGCAGAGCTATATAAATTACAATCACACCTGCAATTTCAGTACACACCTTCCTTCCTGCTGGACCCTGTAGAGCAAAACAAGAGTCTGTCAGAATCTGTGCCATTGTTCTCAAGCAAATAAAGTTGGTCAGTGAGTTTACAAAGAGACACACAGTTGAACCAGGAAATCCTTTGTCACCAGGAGGCCCACGAGCACCAGCTTCACCCTGCAACACAAAACATACTTATCTGAAGGATATTTTGTTGGTACTTGCTGTAAATCTGTTTTGCCATGCTTTGCACTAGAACAGTTCAATAAACACACACACACACATATATACATACACATATATATACATATATATATATATATATATATATATATATATATATATATATATATATATATATATATATATATATATATATATATATATATATATATATATATATATATATATATATATATATATATATATAATTTACACTGCAAAAAAAAGAAAAGATAAAGAAACAAAAAGGTCTGCTACTGCTACCTGTATGCCTTTTGGCCCAGGCCGCCCTTGTACCCTGGAGAAGCTTGTTTTCCCTGAAAGATAAAAAGATGAAAAGATTTATTACTACTGAAAAAAGCAACTGATAGTTATTGGTGTGTTTCATCTGAATTTACCTTTACTCCTGGTGGTCCAATGGGCCCTTGCAATCCTCTATTTCCAATATGGCCCTGTAAATTGTATTAATGACCATGTTAAGCCTATTGTATAATATTTAATACACAAATTTCTGAGGCTTCTACATTTTCAACAGTTTAGAATATTAAGTACCTTTAAATATACTTCTAAAAATGTCAAAATGTGCAAAATCTTTACTGATTTTTAAAAAGTAAACATGAATAACTTTTATATTGTTAGTAATATTTCAAGATTAACAATTAATGGACTAAACAAGTCCATTTAGGGCTGGAACTGATTAATTGCTGATTAATCGCATTCAAATTAGAAGTTTGTGTTTACATAATATATGTGGGTGCACTGTGTATAATTATTTTATATATATATATATATATATATATATATATATATATATATATAACATACACACACACACATGCTTGTATATATTTAGAAACTATTTTCATGTATATGCTGTATATAGATTTATATATAATTTATATGATATGTAAATATAAATATTTTATATATAAATAATATTTTTTCTTTTAATATACATGCATGTGTGTGTATTTATATATATACAAAATAATTATGCACAGTGCACCCACATATATTAAGTAAACACATACTTTTATTTTGAATGCGATTAATCATAATCAATCATTTGACAGCCCTAATATATATAATTTAATATCTAATTTAATATCTAATATTTTTATGTTTTGTATAGACATATGTAACCCACCCCCTACAATAGAAACTACAGAGCTTAGATCATAAAACTAAGAATTTAAATATCATTCATATCTTACTAATGTATTAGGAGATATAGAGATATTTATATGCATTTTATTTAAGTAGACTGCTACACTGTTATTAAACATCTCATGGATTTACAGACGTTCTAGAATTCATTTTTGGCCATATAAGTATCAGTAACTGCACCAAATTTTTTTCTGCATTTTTTTCTCTCAGTTTGGGCCTGGGAGCCAAGACCTCCATATTCTATATCATACTATGACCCATAAACCCCTGCTGTATCAAGTATAATACTCAACAACAACAACAAAAAAATTGTCAAAATTTTCAATAAACTGTTCAGTTTTTCTGACCATTATTTCATTTGTCAGGCTTCAATACCTTACTTCCTTTCTGTCCAACATCTCCCTTTTCACCTTGAAGTCCTGGAATCCCTAATTAAAAAATGAATGAATGAATAATTACTTGTGAATTGTAGAAGGCAAAACAATGACTTTAATTAAAATACCTTCGGCCCTATCAGCCCAGTGGGCCCTGGTTTCCCTTTCTGGTCCTGTAGAGCCCTGTGATAAAGAGGCTGGTAAACTGATTGTAGAAGGAAACATTTATTTATTTATGAGTCAGAATAGAAATGACCTTTGGTCCAGATAGTCCTTGACTCCCTTGCAAACCAGGTATTCCTGGGGCGCCTGTAAACGTGTATTTGAAACCATGTGTAGAAATAATGACCATATTCTGTAACTGACATGCTTTTTAATGAATCATTTAAACATTGTATAAAATAAGTACTTACAGCACTACCTGGAAGACCTGGTCTCCCTGGAGGTCCTCTGAACCCAATGTCACCCTGAAAGTTAAAATAAACATTCACTCAGCAGCACCTGTACAATGAGGTAGTAAATGCTGTCCCATAAAGCTATTATACTCTAATAATATTACTTCTAAACAATCTAACTGATCTTAGGCCAGATTTCGCAGCAACAACTCAGAAAAGCATAGCACCACCCACAACACCTTCGCATTGTGGCAATTAGTTTTGCATGGGCAAGCAATCACCTCTATAAATGTGAATAGTGAAATAAGGCCAAGCATACTCACTGGGTCGCCCTCAGTGCCTATAACTCCCAGCAGTCCATCTGTTCCACTACGACCCTTAAATGGAGTTAACGTAAAAGACAATCATATTTGGCCCAAACAATAAACAGTTAAGAAGGTTAAGGATTTGTCCTAGGGATACTTGCTGGCTTTCCACGGACACCAGGATTGCCATGTTTCCCTTTGGTCTTGAGGTCCCTAGAGAACAATAAAACATATGCATGAACTTTTTTATTTGTTTGTGTTAGAAAAATCTGAAATAATACCAGTAAAGCTGCTGATTATCAAGACCATAAGTGTCAGAAAAAATCTTGAACCCACTGGCTTTCCTGCAACACCTTTACTGCCTCTCCTTCCAGGAGAACCGTTCACTCCCTGTGAAAGAATCACATTTACACTTGTTCTGGGAAAGCTTGTTTTAATGTTTCTTTTGTCCAAAATCAACTCTTTAACATGTCATCACATCTCTTTGGTCTAGCATACACAACACACTATAGACTTCCTAAATTTCAAATTAGGCGGCATTGTTTAGATCAGCCGGAACCAGGAACACGTCCCGTAAATCCTGATGTACTTGGTACATCAAAAGAAGGATGCCATCTACACTAATATAAGTTTCTCTGTTTATCCTGAGGGACCCTCTATGGTGGACCTGCGCCTGGACCCATCCCGACTCATCCTTAAGTGCCGGCCTCATCGACATGACAGCTATCGGCACTGATCCTCAACATCTCGTCTCCATCCCGGCGTGATTACTTCAACTTCCAAACAGATGGAAATGGAAATGCAAATTCTCTTAACGTTTCGATCCAATTTGTTTTGTAATCACTGTTCCTTCATTGGCCAGAAGAGAACTGGCCTCTGACTGAGCCTGTTTTCTCCCAAGGTTTTTCTCCATTCAATCACCTGATGGAGTTTTGGTTCCTTGCCACTGTTGCCTTGGCTTTTGGCTTGCTTAGTTGGAGACATTTAATATTCAACAATATTTTTGATCTGTGTGTTGTATTATTTTCATGTTATCACTGTGAAGCTGCTTTGATACAATCTGTATTGTGAAAAGCGCTATATAAATAAAGGTGAGTTGACTTGACATGTTGGCAGACATTAAAATATGAGTAACATTCTAGTCACAAAACATGCAGTAATTTTGAGCAGATTAAATGATACATCAGTAAAATATTGACCCACTGACTTTTGGCCCTATTTGACCCTTGACTCCTCTTTCCCCTGGAGTTCCTGATGATCCTTGCTTTCCCTTCAGACCGTGAGGACCCACAGCTCCTGGCTGACCCACTGGACCCTAAACAGGGGCATAGATCATTCAAATATGTTAACACTGTACACTTTAACATACAAAACTGCATGCCAGTACAAAATGCCTTTGTCTTGTTTTTAATGACAAATGCTACTCATTTTGTTCATTTTGCAAACCAATCTGTGTGTAAAGTGTTCTCTCACCATTTTGCCTCTTGTTCCAGGCTCTCCTTTCTTCTTACTAGGACCTTGAACACCCTGTGAACATCATACAAATTCAGGTCAATAAAGCAAGCCCAGGCATCTTTTTTAATAATGTATATGTCTTCAAAAGTAAAAACCTACAATTGATCCTCTCCTCCCAGGCCCCCAGAATCCCTTTAAGTCCAGGTTCTCCCTACAGGAGACAAAGACAAAAGCAGATGCATTAGGTCAATTGACAGTGTCGGTATAATGTATTGCATGCTGAATTAATTAGATAATGTAGGTACATATGGCATCAGAAGACATCATTAAAAAAGCATATATAAACATACTTTCAGCCCTTGCTTTCCACTTTGTCCAACAAATCCTTTTTCCTGGCAAACCCTACATTTGAATGAAATACACAAGATGTTAAATATATAAATATATCCCAAAATGTGTCATAATAAATATAGTAAATCTAACTTACCAGTAACCCAACAGCACCCTTTGGACCTGGAGGCCCATTTGTTCCTGTATCACCCTTTAATATCCAAAGAACATTGAAATAAATTAAATAAATATATATTTCTGCATAAGCTACACTGTCTGTAAAGGAGGAAGTGGTACCCACAGACAAGTCCACGTAGACCTTTGTCGCCCTTATCACCAGCTTCTCCCATGTTTCCCCCAGAGCCGTACTTCCCCACCAAGCCAGATTAACCTCTTACACCTGGCTGACCCTATGCATTCACAAACACAGAGAAAACATAATAACAATCAGAATATGACAATGCATTTGACTATTTGATCCAAACACCAGTGCAAACTTCATCAAAAACTCACTTTTTCACCTGGGATTGCAGGATCTCCCTTCTGCCCTGGAGCACCACTCAACCCCTCAAACACAACACATCTTTTAATCATTTTATTCGTACATTACGAACTTAAAATAATCAAAAACCATATAAATAATCTCACATCTCTTCCTATTGGTCCTTCACTCCAGGTGGTCCTCGATTTCACTCTCGCCTGGGATTCCTTTTCAGGCCACGTCACCAAGAAACCCTTTTTACCCTTCTCACCCTACAACCGACAGTTCTGTCCTGTGTATCATTTACATAAAACACCATAACACAATGTACACGTATGAAATGAAGATGGCAAAAATACAGCATCAGAGGATTTGTACTCACAGGCAATCCTTTACTTCCTGCTGGCTCCAGACTGGTCCAGTTTCACCCACCGGGCCCTAAAGCAAAGCACCATCTATTTAATACAATTATACTACTATTAAAACGTTTTTTAATAGGATTAACATATTTTTGAAAGTCTCACCTACTGTAGGCAGGATTTATTTATACAAAAATACAGTTAAAAACAGTTGTGAAATATTATTACAATTTAAAATGTCTGTTTTCTATTAGAGTAATCTGTTCCTGTGATGGCAAAGCTGATTTTTTAGCATCATTACTCCAGTCTTCAGTCACATGATCCTTCAGAAATCATGATAATATGCAATCTACCTCCTCACCATCGATACCGGCAACTCCCTTCAGTCCACTGGCTCCTTTCAGTCCCTTTGGACAAAACATTTATGAACAGAAGGTCTCATACTAGGCCACAATGGGAGAAACAATACACCATATAACGAAGATAAAACTGGAAAAAGTATCACACCTTATTGCCTTTTTCTCCTGGAGGTCCGAGGGGTCCAGGTGGTCCATCTTTACCCTGAAATAAGGGATTAGAGCTGAAACCTTCCTACAGTCTTCACAACAATGAACCAAATAAAACCAAAAACACATACTGGGTACCCAGCCACTCCATTGGGCCCAGGAGGTCCTCGGGGCCCTTGATTTCCTACTGGCCCCTGCTGACCTGCCTCGCCCCACTGGCCTATGTTTCCTTGTGGTCCCTTCAGAAGATTGTATTTACAAATGTTTCACACATGAACACTGGATAAACACTTACTACTACTGCATCACTGGCAAAAAGACTGCAAAATGTTGTGCATGTATGTTAAATGTATGTCTTACAGGTGGTCCAATGTAGCCCTTCTCTCCTGGTATGCCTCGATGACCCTAAATAGTGAAATTGATAGATTTCAATCGAAGTTTCAAAGCCTACAGTTTAATGGCACTTAAATAAGATATATATCATAAGGCTCTTACTGGCTGACCAGGCTTTCCTTTTGGCCCCTCATTGCCATGTTTCCCCTAATAGCAAATGAAAAGATTGTAAAATGTATTTGATGAATTATAAGAGGAGAATAATGAAATGAACATATGCAAGAATGAAAAACGTTCTACTTCTGCTGCTGATTACTGTTAAACATGACTAATAATGTTTTCAGCTTTTTGTTGCATTTAGTTTTTGTCATCATATGTATTGATGCATCACATACATTTTACAAAACCACTAACCTTTTTCCAGGACTGCCATGAAACCCTACTGAACCCTCTCTGCCTTTGACACCCTGAGAAAACAAACCATGTATCATTAATCATTAAAAACAAATCAAGACTGAACTATCCACATAAAATTCACCGCCAATCGCAATAAAAAAGCACAGAAACAAATATCTAAATTTGGACAAAAGTCTATGCTGGAGAACTGGGTGTCATGTAAAATAAAAAGGTGGTTGGAATTTTATGAAAATCATTACTTGCCCTGATTCCAGGCTTTCCAGGTTTGCCAGCGAGACCTCGGCTCCCTGGTTCCCCCTTTAAAAAGTTATTTAATAGCATCGTGCTGCAGGTCATATTCTTAGACAGTAATGTCACAATTGGCAAACTATGACATTTTTAACTGCTAAATGTACCACAAGATGATGCCTTGCATAACTAGTTGCTTAATGTTTTGGAAACCCTGTCAATCAGTCAAAGGAAAATAAAACTCACAGTTTTTCCAATAGGACCTTGGATTCCTGGTGCACCAGGCTTTCCCTGTAAACCCTGTTCAGACATCAGATTTAATCAGTTGAACAAAGATGTCTAACAATACATAAAAAAATGAGAAGAGTTCTTACTCGTGTTCCTGTAGGTCCTCTATCTCCATCTGATCCCGGTGGTCCAATCGATCCCTGTAACACAAATTACTCTTAGTGGCTAATGAGGCAAACTAACAGGGCATGCTTTATTAAAATGTGTATGTGTGGCTCTTACAGGTGCACCATGAGTGCCATCCTGTCCTCTACTCCCCGAAACACCCTGCAATCCCTAAACGATAATAAACATCATGACTTAGCTAATTGATGCATGACGGCGCATGCTAATCCACACCAGTCTATGCTATAGTTAATCAATGCTATGCTAAGTTTGTTGTGACATTCAGTGTTGGAGTATGACATGTATTTGACCAATCATTAGGGAACTCAATTTACCTTTTCACCTTTAAACCCAGTTCCTCCGAGGACCCCTTGTCTACCCTGTCCCATAAAAAATAAATAAATACTTAAAAAAATGTTTTGTCCATGAATGTGATTTTCTGTTGTGACTGAGGTAATTTTGACCAAAGCTATTAGAAAATTATGAGCAGACCTTACTTATTAATGCATGACATGAAGTTGTTAAAAGACACATATTAATATATTTAAAAAGTAATGATCTGATGTACACGGGAACCTTAGTACCGGGCTCTCCATCAGGTCCTTGTTCTCCTGATTTTCCCATCTCCCCCTATAAAACAAGCATTTAGAAATAGTTATATTATATCTATAATGGGCCCTAGTAGCCAAGTAAAATATAGACAGTATATATTTTTTCAAATGCCAGTGCTCTGTAAATACAATGTAAATGTGTTTACAGCGCCACCTACAGGTCAAGGCTATTAGTTGTTTTAGGTAATAGTTATAAGATAATGAAAAATTATCCACTGATTTTCCTATAATTATATTAAAACATTCCAGGATTTTCTCCATATAATGGCCTTCATTGGCAACCAAACAGTTCAAGGTCCAAATGAGAGTTTTAACGCAGCTTCAAAGGGCTTTAAAGCTACACTGTGTAACTCTTTTAGTTTATTCTTAGCTAAAAACACTTAGTTCTTTCAAAAATATATGTGCTCATTAATGTATATTTACTTTGTTCAAGTAATAAAGTATTCTCTTGAGTGTATAATATGCCATTGAAAATACATACGGGTAAGGGGTTCTAATGTCGGTCACCATGTTGCCCCTCCATCTTGAAAGTACATTAGCCAAAGAGGGACATACCCGTTAATTCAAGCTTCGCCTTTCGCGTTTACGTTTGAGTTAACACTCATGGACGAGGTCGAACTGGAAGCCATGTTAATCTTGGACTACATTGGCCACCGTATGAGTTCAAAACGAAATTGGAATTGAGAGGAACAGAAACTAATATTCACTGGATGGTCATATACCTTTTCACCACTAGATGGGGGTAAAAATCACACAGTGTAGCTTTAAATGATACCAGACGATAAATAAGGGTCTTATCTAACGAAACGATCGGTAATTTAAAAATTAAATAAAAAAGTTTAAGTTTTATAAGCACAAATGCTCACCTTGCTCTGTTCTGTGATGAACGTTCATGATTCTCCTGTTCAAACTCGTTCATCAAAATGTCATGACTCGAAGGGTCCTATAGATAAGACCCTTATTCATCGTCTGGTGTCGTTTAAAGCCCTTTGAAGCTGCACTGAAACTCTCATTTGGACCTTGAACCATTTGGTTCCCAATGAAGTCCATTATGTGGAGAAAATCCTGGAATGTTTTCATCAAAAACCTTCATTTCTTTTCGACTGAAAGAAAGAAAGACGTGGACATCTTGGATGACATGGGGGTGAGTAAATTATCAGCAAAAGTTTTTTTTTAAAGTGAACTACTCCTTTAAGCCTCGTCCCAGACTAAAATGCTTGAGCTTTTTTTTTTTAAGAAATTATAGCCTACTTACCAAAGGTCCTGGAAAACCAGAAAATCCTCCCTGGCCAATTCGACCCTTTTGAAGTTAAATCATGTTGTTTTATTGCAATTGTATATGAATGTGATATTATCTAAAGTATAACATCTTATAAAAAGAGTAATGATCAATCACCTTGTCACCTCGTGGTCCATGAACACCTTGGATACCCAGAGGACCTCTCTCTCCCTGAAGACGCCATTTATATACGATAACTGTGTTTTTCTGAGATAGCACACTATGTTAGATTCATTTGACAAACTAGAATTCTACTGTACCTTAAGTCCATCTTGTCCATGTCTCCCGGATCTCCAATAGGTCCATCATAGCCCTGAAGAAAAAGCATATTAAGTGGCTGACTTTCAATGAGTCAGTTTTGAACCAGTTAAATGTAGCTGCCGCTCACCGTGGGCCCTGGTAGACCAGCAGGTCCAGGTGGGCCTATCTCTCCCTGTACACCAGACTGCCCTCCTCTGCCTCTGAATCCCTGTTTACCTGGCAGCCCCGGAAGACCCTGACAAAGAGAAACCATGGATGAGTTCTATCAACATTTACTCTCTCCACAGTTTACTTTTTTAGTGTTTTTTAATTTTTTTTATTTTGAGTCTGAGAACAGTGTGTTTCTGGCATTCACAAAGTGTTGTTTACTTGGCCAGAGCTTTTGTAAATATTTTAGTGAACTCACTTGATCTCCTTTTTGGCCAGAATCTCCTTTAATTCCACGCTGGGATTTCAGACCCTGAAGTTTATAGACAGACAGACAAGGACAACAAACACAATCTTCCCAAAACCATTGTATCATTTTTTTTCTAGCTGGCTAGGGCTGCCAATTGTGATTTGAACTGTTATATGATAATCATTTAAAGGAGTAGTTCACTTTAAATATATATATATGTATATATATATATATATATATATAGATATATATATATTATGTATCATTTTTGCTGATAATTTAAAATTTATATGAAAATTTTTGCTGATAATTTACTCACCCCCATGTCATCCAAGATGTCCATGTCATTCTTTCTCAGTTGAAAAGAAATTAAGGTTTTTGATGAAAACAGTCCAGGATTTTTCTCCATATAATGGACTTCAATGGGAACCAAACGGTTCAAGGTCCAAAAGACAGTTTCAGTGCAAACTGTTCAGAAGGGCTTTAGACAATTCCAGACGATGAATAAGAGTCTTATCAAGTGAAACGATCACTCATTTAGAAAAATAACAAAGTTTAATTTTTATAAGCTCAAATGCTCACCTTGCTCTGTTCTGTGATGCGTGTTTGTGATTCTCCTGTTCGAACACATTCATCAAAATGAACGAATCTTTTCCTGAGTCAACTCGTTCATTTTGTTTGTTAAATTAACCAAATGACACGAAAAAGAGTCGTTCATTTTGATAAACGGTTCGAAACAGGAGAATCACGAATGTGCATCACAGAAAAAGCAGCGCGACCATTTGAGCTTATAAAACTTAAACTTTGTTATTTTTTTAAATGAGCGAATCGTTTCACTTGATAAGACCCTGATTCATCGTCTGGAATCATTTAAAGTCCTTTGAACAGTTTGCAGTTTGCACTGAAACTGTCAGTTTGGACCTTGAACCGTTTGGTACCCAGTAAAGTGCATTATATAGAAAATCCTGAATGTTTTCATCAAAAACCTTAATTTCTTTTCAACTGAAGAAAGAATGACATGGATATCTAGAATGACATGGGTGGTGAGTAAATTATCAGCAATTATCAGATTTGTTTTAAAAAGTGAACTACTCCATTAACATATACTGCTTCTTAGATTTCAAGCATTAAGGAACAAAAACAGCATTAAATTACATTGAAAGATAATACAGAGTGGCATGCTCACTTTCACAACACACAGAAAGTTTTGGTTGTATATTAAAGTATTTAAATTGAAATTTTTTTTTTTTAAATTGAAGCTTTAATAACTTTTGCTCCACAAAAGAAACCTCAGCCTCTATCATAGTACTAGTGTCTCACAGCAATCAGACATTTAAAATATTAAGGAATTGTTTGAAGTAATCTTACTGGATCACCTGAGGGTCCAAGTTTTCCGGGTTTTCCCTTGGCACCCTAAAACAAGAAAATTAATATGCTTGGACACATACAGTATATTGCTGCATTATCACAAAAGCACTTTGGTGTGACAAAGGAATATGAGATATATCTAAAGAGTTAGTAATTCTTCATAAAGTGTGAACCACAGGCCTACTTTTATACCCGGTGGTCCTGGATCTTCCAATGCTTCCTTCAATTCCTGCATTTCCCTGTTTGAATAAGACATAGGCTTCAGATAAATGTAGGAAAATCAAAAATGAGACTTATGTGTTTGTAATTTCAAAGCTTTTATCAAATCACATGAGATGCACATACTGGATCTCCTTTTTGACCTGCATGTCCATCTCCTGGTTTTCCCTTAAAAGATCATGTAGGGTAGTCAGTCAAGTCAGGTGAACACAAGTTGTTTAGCAGTTTGAGAAGGAAGAGATAAGAGTTTTGATTCTAATATAGGAATTTCGTCATATTCCACATTTTTAGCATGATTACAATCTTTATTTCTAATTGCATGTCTCCAAATGATACGAATGGATTCGAGAGGACATAAGCGAGAGGACATAGATACATGATATAAAGGAGAAAGATCAAATGTATAGTTCACCGCACCTGTGGTCCAGGAACACCAGGACTACCAACAATACCATCAGGCCCTTCCTTCTCCCTGTAATATAATGATGACTCATTGCTTCATGAGATTTTTGACTCTCTACTTGTGGTTTAGTCAAAACATAATGAAATGTTATTATCTTAAATATTATAATGTGCCTTTTTAGGAAATAAAATATATTTTTTTAAACTTACCTGCTTTCCAGGTGGTCCCCTTGGCCCTATATCACCAAGCTGACCCTTGTAAAAAGAATGAGCATTATGTTATATTCAAATTCCAAATTATTCAAATGGAATTATTTTTTAGAGCTGAGCAAAAGTATAAAAATTCATATTCACTATATTCACAAGGGTTTTCCATGATTATTGTGAACCCGATAATTAGAACTACTAGATTTGAGCTTATAAAAACCACAGTGTTTCTTCCAGGGGGTCCGTTGACACCTGGGAACTCCCTTCAACCCTCTCGGTCCCATACGTCCCTGTAAAGAGAGGTCAAAGTAGAGTTATGAACAAATGAGAACTAAAAGATGATAAAGAATAATTAAGTTTTGTAACATACTGGTGATCCTGGTGATCCAGTGAACCCAGAGCCCCCCTGTCTGTCCCTGTGACAGAGATCATAACAAAAAAATAAACAGGCAGTTTGCTCATCTTATTTGTATGTTAGACCCAACTTAAATAATATTTTAGCACATACAGGTGGACCAGTCGGCCCCATGAATCCCTGCGGTCCTCTGGGACCAGGTGGCCCCTGTATATGGAAAATAAATAGTTTGTTAAACAATGTCATAGAACTGTTTTGACCTTGTAATATAGAATTCAAAATTTTAGGAGTCGGCAACATGTTTTATAAAGAAAAATTAATACTTGTATTATTCATAATAAGATCTGTTTCTTGAGCAGCATTGTTGATTGATTTATGACAAATCACGTGTCACTGAAGGCTGGAGTAATGATGCTGAAAATCCAGCTTTGCCATCACAAGAATAAATTACATTTTAAAATATATTAAAACAGAAAAAAATGCAGCCTTGGTGAGCACTGAGATACTTTTCAAAAACATTTAAAAATCTTACAGACCCCAAACTTTTGAATGGTAGTGTACAGTATAAACACAGGCAGAATAACTACCTAATAAATAAATGACACACAATCAGTATACTTACAATATATCCTATTACCCCGGCAAGACCCTTCTCTCCCTTTTTCCCTAAAGAAACAGAGTTGGCTGGTAAGTGCTATGATCATATCTAGTGAAAGTCTGGATAGCAAGAGGGGCATCTTACCTTCTCTCCTTTCTTTCTTTTGATTCCCCGAGGCCCCTGTTCCCCAAGGTCACCCTGAACACATCAGACACACTTTCTTTAAATGCAAAGAAGTCAAATATAGGGATGGGTGAATGGGAATCAAATACTTTTTTTTTTTAAATAGCAGAAATGACAAAAACACACTGAGAGGACAGTTTTGGACTCTTATTTTGGTATCAGATGTTTAGATTATTTTAAGTTTAGGCACATATGGAATTTGCAGACTTCTGCAGAATGGATTAAAATGTGTTTAGCAAGTCTTATCGGTAGCTGAAAGCATTGTAAAATTCAGTAAAAAAAAAAAAAATTGGCACTTAAAAGGGGCAGAGAGTTTAATGCATGATGTAAGTTCCAATTCTGTGGAAAACTGTGTTTTCACTGGAGTTTTGCAGACACAGATTCCATGACTGCCTAGCTATGGTATTATCCACAAAAAACCCCTGGTCATTCTTACCCACTCACCCAGCTCCCCTTTACTGCCCTTCCCCCTTGTAACCTTTTGGGCCCTACAGAAACACACACACATACACAGACACAAATCTGATGCAGTAATACATATGCAGATGCATAGATGCATATTAAGAATTTTGATTCTCATAACAAGTCTTACATCCTCCCCAGGTGCTCCCAGGTTGGCCCGTCTCCCCATTCTTCCCAGCTGTGCCCTCTGGTCCTGATCTCCCAGGTGGTCCTGGCATTCCAACGGATCCTGATCTTCCCTAGTAAAAGACAAAAGCAGGATGGACATAGCACGTCTAGCATACATTTCATACATACATATAGCACATGCAGTATCTGATAGATACTGCAATGTTTCATTTTAGTAAGTCTATTGGTCAAGTTCTATCAAGATCTAGTGTTAGCTTTTTTTTCTTTTTTACAATAGCTCTTTTACTTGGAATCTTCCTGGAAATAAATGATCTCATAAATGCTCAGAGTGAACCATTAGTGCCATATAGCCTAACATATGCAAATAGAGGTAGGCGATATGACCAAAATCTCATATCACGAAATGAGTACATTTATTTCACAATAACAATGTGTATAGTAAATTTAGCTCTAAATAAGTTTTTTATATACATTTTGATAGATATTTAATAATTCTTGTCAACAATGTCAATATCAGAAAAATCTAATTAACCTAAATAAATAAATAAAAAACTTCAAGCTTACTGAAGACATGTAAACGGTCAGTGATAAAATAAGAACAAATAAACTAATTAGAAGCAATTTGACAAAAAATACTACAATAGAACAAAGAAACAACAAAACTAGACCTACCTGAAAAACTTCAAGCGTGAAATAATAAATACATAAATTGTATCAAATGTATAAAAAACTGCATGGTCTTTACTGTGTAAATAAAATATACATTTTGTCCTTATTAAAGTTACAAAAAGTGATTTAGTCGAGCAGTGAGTGATTTTTCTCTTTTGTTGTTTGATTAACATGAATGACTGCAGGAAAATTAGTCTGCTGTCACTTTAAGAGCTGCCCGGATCCAATGTTGAGAGAGCTGCTGAAGGTTTTATCCTTTCTCAACTGTTTACATCCACTTAAAACATGAATGACTGTGTTTACTAGGATACTTGCAACAACACAAAAAGGCATTTTGACACACACAAGTGTGTGTATTTAACCGTTCAACTGAGCTACTATATTCACTATACCTTTGATTAAGAAATAGAAGACTGAACCAAACCTGATCCCACATACTGATTTCAAAGGCAGCAAAGAAGGCAGTTTTTTATTGTGTTTCCTGTTCAAACTAAAAGTGTTCTTATTTTTAAAATAACCAGTATTTAAAATTGTAAATCTGTGAGTATGCATGAGAAGTTCAGATAAATGTCATTTGAGGAATGTCACATTTCCCTTGATGACAAAGATTAATCTGAAACTGCTCTTATGATTTGAATGGCAACAAGACTACATACGTCTTTGCTTTTGAATCAGCTGAAGTCTGAACAATGTGACTCTTGTTGACTTCATGCTTGTTGATGCTTGTCGACCCATTGAGGTAATCAAATTCTTTCTGAGCCGTATCGTGTTCTCCAAATGACTTGATCACACTTTTATGAAGCTTCCCAGTGCACGCCATGTTTCTCTATGTAACAGTGAGCTAGCATTTATCTGTTGCCAGAGAAGATTGTGTGATGAAGAGAAAAGACAGAGATACCTACAGGCTTCCCTCGCTCTCCCTTCCTCCCCTGTTTGCCTGGAACTCCAGGGGGGCCCTAAAAAAGATAAAAATAAAAATAAAAAACAGTCCTAAAAGTCCTAATATCTCATTCAACATACAGTATCAATAGGTTTTTACACTGTGGTCAGAAACATTTTCAACGAAAAAATACGTAGAAAACTAGGAATTTGACTTACACGTGGTCCAGGATCTCCAAGTGGTCCCGAAGGTCCGGGTAATCCCTTCACTCTCTAAAATAGGGGATTTTAATCTGCAGTGTGATCATGTAACCCAACAGAGCTCTTAGTAGGGGTCAAACGCAGACTAACTTACCGGCCACAATGACAGTAGTTTTTTGTAGAATTTCTTGTTCTGCAAGCAAAATGAAAAGTCTAAATAAGATGCTCTATTCCAACAACAGTGTTTGAATGTAAGAATGCAGGCAGCATTTAAATTTCAACTATTCTTCATCAGCTATGTTTCTTTGTTTTCAGACTAAATGGCAGAAAAACCTAAAATGATCTAAAATGAGTAAAAACATTGTTTTGCACCTTGAACAGTTGCCACTCCTCTTCTGACGGTGTCCCAGGCTACTATAGCTGGCATCCCAGGGGTCCAAACGGTCCTCTGTCCCCTGTCCGGCCCGTCCGGACCATACTCCTGCGTAGCCCTGAGTGACACGCAAACACCCATTAAAAGCATTAGTTCGACTGAAAAATTAACATGACACGATTTAACTTACAATAAAGGTTTAATTCATGTTATATTGTGATTATAATATTATTATTGTTTACATACTTTGTCTCCTTTTTCACCTGGAGGGCCTGGTAAGCCAGGTGGGCCAGGATACCCCTAAAAAATATATTATAATATAATATGTTTATTATTTAATATCAGCCTATATGCGGTATCTTATATATATATATATATATATATATATATATATATATATATATATATATATATATATATATATATATATGAAGAGTTCAGATGCAAAAGCTTCTAAGTGCCATTTGAAATTTTCTTCTAAAATCATCATTATTTTATCAAGCTTGTATATTTAAGCTTAAGTAATTTCACTTAAATGGCAATGAAGACTACCTATTAATTGTCATTTAAGTGAAATTACTGAACTTAAATATACAAGCTTGATAAAAATTGTCATTTTAGAAGAAAATTTAAAATGGCATTTAGAGACTTTTGCATCTGAACTCTTCATATATATATATATATATATATATATATATATATATATATATATATATATATGAAAACACCTCAGCAATTGCACTATCGAACAATGCTAACACCTTAGCAATCACTTGGAATTAACCCTTGAAATCACTTATTAAACTGCCCAAGCACACAATTAAATAACCTCTTTAAAACAAGAAATGATCATGGCAACAATTAAAGCATTGACAAGCTTAGTTTTATTTTTGTAGCTAATTTTGTTATTTACTACCTCAAAAGACTGCAGTACCCAACAGACACACGTCTACCACAGGAGGGCGCAAGTGCTCAACTAATGACTCTCTCTCTCACTCTCTCTCCTGTCAGTAATGAACTGTAAAGGATTACATTGGTAAAGCATTCTAGAATTTACATAAGCGTAGATGCATGAAATAACAGGTTAACAGTACATTAAATGGTTCAAAAATGGTATGTAGTGTCAGTTCTACTATTTTTCCCTCTCTTGCACTGGCATTATTAAATAAATTCTGCAATCCTGTTCCTCTTTTAGGATAATATTTCTCTCTCAATGTCATACAATGAGTCAGTTCTTGTTCATAAGATCCATTCAGTAGAGGTAAATGACCCTTCTTCTCCTCTATTCCACACTTAATTGAATAATGCCTCTGCAAACTCAATTTCCTACAAAGGCTAGCAATGGGCCTGAGATGACCATGTGGGTGAGAATCACAGTATTAGAGCAAGGAGAAAAAAGACCATCTCACTGTATTCATATATATGTCATTCAAGGTTAAAATATGATACAATAGAAGATTGTCATTACTGCATGTAAGATTGTATTGATTTTCTAGAACCTTATGAAATGCTGCATTTCTCTCTATTTAAAATGGAACAGACATGTGAAGTTATCAGTATATTAGTTTGAAACTTGCAAACACCATTAGCATTTCAGAGTAGTAAACCGTAAAGCCTTTAATTTTAATGACAGAAATGAATGTAAAGATAACGGAATGTTAATGAATTATCCAAATGAATAATTAATGAATGTTAATGAATTATGGAGAGACAACCATTCTTACCCTTGGCCCTCTGAAACCCAGTGTTGGTAGACTTCCTTCTCTGTGTATGTTTCTGTGCATCTGATTGGCTTAGACAACACGAAAAAGCCAATTAGTGAGATTATTTTAATATTGTATTATCTGCATTTCTTAAAATGATAGTTCATCATATATAAGTAAAATATAGTAAAAATGATCAGAAATATTTTTAATAGTAAAAAAAATATGTGCAGGAGAACTTTCTAGAGGCACAATAAAATAAAGAAATAATAATAACAACATGTAAACAAACAAATAGTATAATAATAATAATATTATAATATTATATAATATTATATTATTATACTTTTTCATCATGTATTATTGTATTTTTTTTCATCATGTATTATATGATTTATTTTGTGAAAGTAACGTTTTCACAGTGATTTAATTTTTGCCACCACATTTAAGGTGGCAGTTCAAGGAGGGGTTATGATTGAATTTAATTTAACGTTTAAATTTAAAAACTGTTTAAATAATTGAAATATCCAATTAATTTGCTCACAGTCTTCACACTTTTGGGGAAATCAACATATAGAACAAATGGCTTACACACATTAATTTAGGTTAGGAGAAAAAAATATATAAAAACGTGTACTCTTCAGCTTTAAAAAGTACTCTATTTTTTATTTTCTTTTTTACTTACAGTGGTTCTCTGTTGTTGTACTTGGAGCAGTGGTGGGACGTCCTGGACAGGCAGCAATAGCACCTGAATAACAGTCATCAGTTTCTGATTCTCCATTCACAGATGCTTTTTGTTCATGTCTAATCTGTGAAGTCTCATCTGAATCTTTAATCTTTTCTTGCTCTCTCTCTCAGTGCAGTACTAGCTTCCCCAGGGCTAAACTCACTCTATTTCTTTACTCTTATTCTGTGACTTTACTTTAGTGACAGATGTTCTGTCGGTGCTGGTTTCCGTTACATTGGTCAGGTTTTGAGGGGAGCCACTTGGCGCTGTGAGTGAATCCTCAATGGATTCTTTCAATGGTGACTTTTCATTGGCTGTCATTTAAATATCAGTCAGAGGGACATTTGTGGCTGTGTTCATTGAAAAGGCTGTACTGTTCTTCA
Organism: Hybognathus amarus; assembly: GCA_030378365.1. Classification (NCBI taxonomy): domain Eukaryota; kingdom Metazoa; phylum Chordata; class Actinopteri; order Cypriniformes; family Leuciscidae; genus Hybognathus; species Hybognathus amarus. The sequence continues at coordinate 342,993 of JAQIUQ010007340.1, read as the reverse complement.
GAGTTGAAACAGATAACTGTGGTGTCAGCAAGGGCTTCTTCTTGGTTTGACCTTTGACCTCTGATTTGACTGCAGTGCTCATCTTGAAAGACTCTTCAGATTGTGGAACGTATCCACCTGCTGTTGAATTAATATTTCTCACCCTCATGGTCTGAGGTTGACACTCAGTGTCAAGCACCCCTGTGGAAAAAGAAAAGAATGAGTTGTTTTAATGGGCTTGACTGTAAGAGAGTAAATAAAAGCCTCCTTCTTTGTCTATCCCACCTCCAATTGCCCTTTCTTGGAAAAATCCAGATGATTCAGTCCATTCAGTTTCTGTTTCATTTGTAGTATCAGCTGGGCACCTCATTGTTGCCATCTCTAGGTTAGGTGATCTTTCCAAAGATCCACTTGCAAGGGTCTGCAAATCTAAAATTGCCCTTGGTACACTGAAATCATCAGGTGACGAAGAAATGACATCATATGTTGGCTTATTTTTTTCTTTTATCCTCAATTTCCACCATGGCAACAGAGGTAGAACACAGAGATGGCAACATTTGCTCCTTTTCCCACATCTTTCTCCTCTGAAATAGCATTGAACAAAACATACATATTTTAATATAGTTCAGGTTCAGAATATAGATTATATACACCAATTCTAAAAAATCAACTCATGTTTAATATATCTGTTATATTGGTCCTGATGTTAAATGAAACACTAAGAGATTTCCAGACTGCAGTGATCATACACAGAGAAGCGCCGCGTCTTTAAGAGTGACACTTTCATGTCCAAAGTAAACTGAATTTTATCAGCTCATAAAGTTAGCACAGTGATGTCGACTGATTCATGGTCCCCAGTATCACGTAATAGAAAAAATACGAGACATCCACATAGACATTTTAAACAGATTTGGAGTTATTCTATCTCTATTCTATTCTATTCTATTCTATTCTATTCTATTCTATTCTATTCTATTCTATTCTATTCTATTCTATTCTATCTGATTGTAACACGAGTTATGTAATCAGATTACCTTTTCAAGTAACTAGCAAAGTAACATTACTTTTAAAATATACGAGTTACATTTAATGCAAGCTATTTTTTTGTCCCATTTATAGACTTACACCTCTGCTATCCCTATGTTGAGAGAAATCAGGAGTTAGTGCAGAGGTGCTGTGTGCTCTGTGTAAATGTGATTAAATATGTTATATCTTATCATATAAGATGCCAATACATTATCAGCTCCCAACACCGTCACACATTGACGCTTGTTCAGTAACATATTCGATGCAGGGTGTAACCCCTCACACCCGGGTCCAGACTTCGAACCCCGCTTGAAGTGGCCTCAAATCCGAGGTCTCCGGCATGAGAGTCCTGGCGCTCTAACAAGGAGGCTAAAGACTGCAGCCTCTAGCGTCTGTCGCTAGAGCGCCTATTGAGATTCGGGGAGTGAAGATTCACACGCACAGCAACTACTGAGCTGGCTCGTTACAAGGGCACATCATTGCTTTTAGTCGTTTGCTTGTGCTTCAGATCAAGACCCTATCCTGACGACAAGTGTAACTGATGCAGGCCAGTAAGAGCTGTGCTATAAACCTCACTCCCCTGATCTCACAGAGTTACTCTAGTGGCTGGCGGTAGAGGGTTTGGTCTTTAATCTCCTTGTTAGAGCACCCGCCGAGACCATGGTTCAAATCCTGCTCAAGCAGGTTTGATTTGATGCCGTGACCCGGATGGGGAGTGAGGTTTAGGGGGATGAGTGTAACTGTCATAGGCCAGTAAGAGCTGTGCGTGTAAACCTCATTCCCTGATCTCAAGAGGCGCAAGAGACTGATGCTAGAGGCATCTCTTTGTTAGAGTGTCCGCTTTCCACTCCAGAGACCACAGTTCGAATCCCGCTCCGAGCGGGTCGAGAAGAACCAGTAAAACAACTCGTCAATATGTGATGAGTTAGGAGTGAGAACGTGTCTGAAGATACACAAAAACATGGTCTCATAAATACTTTAAAGCTGACACTGTGTGATTTTTACCCCATCTAGCGGTGAAAAGGTATATGACCATCCAGTGAATATTAGTTTCTGTTCCTCTCAATTCCGATTTCGTTTTAACTCCTACGGTGGCCAATGTAGTCCAAGATTAAAATGGCCTCCAGTTCGACCTCGTCCATGAGTGTTAACTCAAACGTAAACGCGAAAGGCGAAACTTGAATTAACGGGTATGTCCCTCTTTGGCTAATGTACTTTCAAGATGGAGGGGCAACATGGTGACCGACATTAAAACCCCTTAGCAGTATGTATTTTCAGTGGCATATTATACACTGTATCGAGAATACTTTATTACTTGAACAAAGTAAATATACATTAATGAGCACATATATTTTCGAAAGAAAACTAAGTGTTTTTAAGCTAATAAACTAAAAGAGTTACACAGTGTAGCTTTAAGATTTTTCCGTCTAAAAAGAACAAAGGTAATGTTAGTGAAGAGAAAGGTGAAAGGAAAATTAACATTTATTTTTACCTGTGACTCTTGGACACAGTGGGGTTTGTGTTCAGGACAGTTGAGATCATCTTGAGTGGGGTCACCCAATACCAAGGTCATTTGCTGCATGATACTCTGTAAAGGATGACAACCATCACGTAGTGAACAGATAATGACTTTATCTATCGTATGGGAATTGTCTTCTAGAACAATAATAACATAAGTCCAGCCTCAATAAACCCAGTGTTTGAATGCTCTCTCCCATGCGGCCGTCGAGCTGAAGGCACTCCTTTGACTGCTTAACAACCTGTTTGCTTTTCTCACATGGGCTCCAGAGCTCTCTGAACTTCACTTTCATTCTCATACAGCCTGTGGTGTTGTTGGGGCTTGCTAGTTTGCATTGCAAAGAGAATTAGCTGTTTTGTGCTAGCACTCCAGCCGACATTGAACTTGAGCTGTGTGGTTGTCAGGGGCAACAGTCACACAAGAAAATATCAATGACCAATTAAACTATAGAGAGTGCACTGTATGCAACTACTTAGTTGCTTTATTCTCAGTATATTATTAAAGACACATGACATTTAATTTGTATGTAGTTCTTCATCTGCTGGTCGAATGGGAACAAACTCAATAGTGTTCTCAATAATTAAAGCTGTAATATGTTTATATATATATATATACACACACACACACATATCCGGTCAAAAGTTTAAGATTCGGTAAGATTTTTTGTTTTTAAAAGAAGTCTCTTCTGCTCACCAAGGCTGCAATTTTTTGATAAAAATACACAAAAAACACAGTAATATTGTGAAACATTATGACAATTTAAAATGACTTTTTTATGTTAATATATATTAAAATGTAATTTATTCCTCTGAAAAAAGCTGAATTTTTCAGCATCATTACTCCAGTCTTCAGTGTCACATGATCCTTCACAAATCACTCTAATATGATGATTTTATGCTCCAAAAACATGTATGATTATTATCCATGTTGAATAGTTATTTGAAAGAATTAATGTACATCTTACAATACACTTTGCATAGAATATGGTATTTTACTGTCACTTATCCACTCTAAAACAGTATGTACTGTATGCAAATTGTTTACTTCAACAGCTATAGCAAAATATGACACTGGCATTTTATTTTGAATATGTTTAAATTAACTTTTGGCTCAAAACCTTATAGTTACTGAGATATGTATATGCCATTGAAAGGTTTGTGGTTTGGCTTAATATTTCTGAAAGAAGTCTCTTTTGCTGCTTTTATTTGATCAAAATACATTACAAACAGTCCCATTGTGAACTATTATTACAAATTAAAGTAACTGTTTTCTATTTTAATATTACATTATTTTAAATGTAATGTATTCCTGTAATGACAGCTGAATTATCAGCATCATTACTCCAGTCTCAGTGTCACATGATCCTTCATAAATCATTCTAATATGATATTAGATGCTCAAGGAACATTTCTTATTATGATGTTGAAGACAGTTTAATATTTTGTGAAAACGGTGATCATTTATTTTCAGGATTTCTTATAAAAAATTAAACCTGATAGCTGTAATGTGACTTTTTTGCCAATTAATTGTGCCAGATAAATATCCTAACCGAGTAAGTGTTTTGGTCTTCCCTTGCATTTTGTTTTAATCAGACATCAGTTTTGCCCACTATGAATACATTATTATAAAATGTTTTCCAAAAGCACCTTCGGATTATTTTAAGCAAGAGTGACAAGAAAGAGTGAGATATTTCTCTTGGATTTGGAGGTTTAGCTCTGGTTTGTGAAAGCCTCTACCTGTCCTCTGTCACTAGGGCCTCAGGCCTGGTCTGAGTCGAATCAAACACACAGAGCGCACAGCGTGCTCAAACCACATCAAAATACAGACTTGTTCACCTGTGCTTGCCGAGACAAAAGTACTAAGACCAAGAGCCTGGTTTTGTGTGCCAATGCAGAAATAAAACTAGAACTATTCTACAAACAATAAAAAGAAGAACTGCTAAAGGAATAAATGTAAATTTACTTTCAAGCATTTGCTGTGTATAAGAGGATAGGAAGAAACACTTACTACGCAGTAGAGAAGTTTGAGCAGAGTTTCGGCGTCCTGCATGGCTTCGAGGAGGCAGGCCGGTCTGTGAGCGCTTCAGAAGGAGGTATGGTCAGTTTTTGACCCCTGGACAGCACTAAAACAGACCTGGACATGGAGAAATGCCAAAGATGGGCTGTGCCATACACACTCACTCCATGGAACAGCTTAATGCATGAGCAATGTAGATCCCACCACAGAAACAGGAGGAGAAGACCCTAACTATGCCCCAGATGAAGCGGGATCATAACACCTCCCACATGAACCAAAAGTAAGGAAGGGTCACCAACACAACATAAACCCTGGGCCCTGAAGCACTTCTCTACAGGATCTTTTAACAGGATCACTGTTTATTCAGCCAGTGCCTTATAATGATATTAGTGATTTATTGTTTAGTTCTGTTAGATCTAAAGCATGCAACTAATGTTTGTGCACAACTCCACAGTGCACAGTGAATCATCACTATAGTTCTTTTTCCTAAGCATACTGTACATGTGCTTGTCTGCTCTATTCACACTATATGATCCCAGTGAGGAATGTGACAAGGTGTTTATAGAAGTGTCTAACTTTACGGTAAAGGGTGTGAGGCATGGCTGTTTGGCTCCTCTCAGCGGTATGACTGGTCTAGACATTCTCTACTCAGTATTAATCGGTCAGGTCCTGTCCAAATATAAAAATATGAACACAAATACAGTATGTAGTTCAAAAACTAATTTTATATCTCTAGAGAATTGTAGATCTGGTGGTTAGCCTGCATTTCATATCACACATTCTACATTTTTGTTGTGTCAAATTAACCCCACACTGAGAGGATTTTCAGTGGAAATAGCCTTTTAATGAACACTAGAATGCAAATGTGAATTTAAGTGGTTGTAAAACAAAATCCATCACAGTAGAAACATAAAAAGGTATAATAAAAAGGTATAATAAAGTATAAAACAAAAGTAATATAAAAAGTTGAAATACTCTAACCTTTATTATCTGTTGTTTACACATGTATGCCTATACCAATGTTGCTATGTTGATAACGTTGGTGCTATTATTATGGGATATAGAATTTATTAAATAAATAGGGCTGAATCATTAATCGTTATTAATCGCATTCAAACTAAAAGTTTGTGTTTACATAATATAGGTGGATAATTATTATATATATATATATATATATATATATATATATAAATATACACAACACATGCTTGTATATATTTAAGAAATATTTTCATTTATATACTGAATATAGATTTATATATAATTTATATTATATATTATATAATATTTATAAATAATATTTTTTTCTTAAATATACATGCATGTGTGTGTATTAATATATATATACAAAAAATATACACAGTGCACCCACATAAACACAAACTTTTATTTTGAATGCGATTAATCATGATTAATCATTTGACAGCCCTAAAAATAAATAAAATAAAATACTGGATTTATCATTCTCTGCCTTTCACATGTGCATGTCTATAACAGTGCAAGATTAATGCAATGAATTATGAGATACAAAAATTCTAGTCTGGAATGAATTATAATGATAAAGAACAAAAATAGAGATAAAAATATTTACTTTGTAGTGTGTCTTTATGTCTGTATCAACAGATCCAGGTGTTGATGAAAGAAAGCTGCACCTGCACTTCTCAAACTCCTTCAACTGTTACTCTTCGTCAGAGAACCTAGTTCACACTTACACAACACACACACATATACACACACTGGGCTCATACACTCACGAAATTCCAATGCACATAAAAAAAACATAATTGGGGGTGTGAACAACCAATAATTATAAAAAGGCATTTTAACAGTCTGTGTCAGTACAGAAGATCACTTTTAGATCTGTGATGAATCAAAGTACTCCTGTTATACACACAGAGTGATGCTTTCCCTACCCAGCTTCAGCTCACATACTAATGTTAGGTTTACCACAGAACTGAAAAGTACATTCAGTAAAAGAAAGTCACTGGGAAAGAAAGTCTACCTTTCCTGTCAAATCCAAACAAATAGAATTTTCATCTTCAGTTACAAAAAATTAATAGACTGTAATATCTGTAAATAAAAATACACAGCATTTAATTCATTGTTTAGAAAGCCTCATTGCACAAAGTGACTGTGAAGTATGAGTATCCTTCCTCCAATGCTGATATTTATGGATTTGACTGCTACTCTGGCAAAAAGACAAGTGTTTATCATGATGTTGTCCCTTCTTAAAATGTGACAGCTCCTATACAAACAAACAGACATGTGTGTATGTATTGGTTTAGTGATTTTATCAGCAGATGGTCTGTCTCGCCTCAGCTCCCTCATATGCTGACCTGATGTAACAGACAGATTGGCAGCACCTGGAACAGGTTCAGCTCTATTTAGCGATCTTGGCTTCACTCATCCATGAGCATCAAAGGCAGAACGCTTCACCTGCTCGTGAGATATCTCTATATGGACTCTTGTCAAACCCTGGTACAATATTTCCATCTGATCTCAGAGTCTTTCTCCACCCACAAACAGAGGGGTCAGTTTAGGTCAGTACAGTCTATCTATCTATCTATCTATCTATCTATCTATCTATTCTATCTATCTATCTATCTATCTATCTATCTATCTATCTATCTATCTATCTATCTATCTATCTATCTATTCTATCTATCTATCATCTATCTATCTATCTATCTATCTATCTATCTATCTATCTATCTATCTATCTATCTATCTATCTATCTATCTATCTATCTATCTATCTATCTATCTATCTATTTATCTATCTATCTATCTATCTATCTATCTATCTATCTATCTATCTACCTACCTACCTACCTACCTATCTACCTACCTACCTACCTACCTACCTACCTACCTACCTCTCTCTCTCTCTCTCTCTCTACCTCTCTCTCTCTCTCTCTCTCTCATCCATCCATCCATCCATCCATCCATCCATCCATCCATCCATCCATCCATCATCATACATGTTTTTGGAGCATAAAATCATCATATTAGAGGGATTTGTGAAGGATCATGTGACACTGAAGACTTGGAGTAATGATGCTGAAAATTCATCTTTTTTTCAGAGGAATAAATTACATTTTAATATATATTAACATAAAAAAGTCATTTTAAATTGTCATAATATTTCACAATATTACTGTGTTTTTTGTGAATTTTTTATCAAAAAATTGCAGCCTTGGTGAGCAGAAGAGACTTCTTTTAAAAACAAAAAATCTTACCGACCTTAAACTTTTAACCGGTAGTGTATTTTTAAAGGAACTAAGTGTTTTTAGCTAAGAATAAACTAAAAGAGTTACACAGTGTAGCTTTAAGATTGTTCCATCTAAAAAGAACAAAGGTAATGTTAGTGAAGAGAAAGGTGAAAGGGAAATGAAGATTTATTTTTACCTGTGACTCTTGGACACAGTGGGGTTTGTGTTCAGGACAGTTGAGATCATCTTGAGTGGGGTCACCCAATACTAAGGTCATTTGCTGCATGATACTCTGTAAAGAATGACAACCATCACTAGTTAACAGATAATGACTTTAGACAATCAATCAATCCATCCATCCGTCCATCCATCCGTCCATCCATCCATCCATCCATCCATCCATCCATCCATCCATCCATCCATCCATCCATCCATCCATCCATCCATCCATCCATCCATCCATCCATCCATCCATCCATCCATCCATCCATCCATCCATCCATCCATCCATCTATCCATCCATCCATCCATCCATCCATCCATCTATCTATCTTATCTATCTATCTATTGTGGGATCACTGGTGTGTTTTTCCTCAGAAATGTTTCTAAAATTATCCTTACAGTCTAAGACTATATATTTTGCACGTCGTGGGCATTCTCACTTTTTGTTTCTACAGAAAAACAGATGGTTGGGCTTCCACTGAAAGTGGGACAGGCCAAATATAGTCGGCAGCAGTAAATCATCATCCACAACATGCTGCTGAAGCGCTATAGAGAATCTCACAGTTTGAAATTGAGTTCATAAATAAACCCGATACTGCCAATAGAGCCATAAAGAAGAAATAGTTTTCAACACCCTCAGAGCAATATGCTAGAGCACAGAATCAACTCTAACCACTGACACACATGGCATCATATACAAACTGTTAAACAAACCACACAAAACCGAGATATAGGAAGAAGAGACTCTGCCGCAACGGGTATTTTTTTTTAATTTCATATAATTCACAAGGCAGCGACCCCCAGTAGGTCAGGTAGAACAAGTATCAAATACTCTCTATTCACATTCAGGAACATGTCAAGAAAACAAATTACAACACAACACATGGTACAGAAGTTCTCTTGAGGGGCAACTGATCTTAAAATGTGTTTTTTGTTAAGATGCTGAATATACGGAAACTAACCCAAGATGTTTTAGGTTTTTTTAAATAAAAATGCTATGCAATTATCTTTGCAGTTTTTGAGGGGATTTGAGAGGGGAGGCCGGTCTGAAGTGGCATGTTGGGTGACCATTACAATTGTTCCATATTTCCGGCTACAATACTCTAAAGAATAATTTTACACGTTATGCCCGTTTCCTACAACTACATTTTAATCGCAACTCACCCACATTCGGGCCCATACACCTACAAATGCATTCTAAGAGCAGCATTTCTGCTAGGCCAAGCACGTAAGAGGGAATTGATGCTTGCCATCAATGTAAACTACAGGACTCATTCAGTTTCTAAACCAAACTATAAACGGAAATTCACAGTAAACATTACAAATGAACCCAAAGGCTACAAACGCTCATTGCAATTGCTTTCCCATTCTGTTAATAGTGCTTGAGGGGTGAATCACACTAAAACATGTTCAGGTCATATTATACCCAACATTTTGTTGTTTATTGAAATGATAATTTGCATAGGAAGCAAGGAAACCTATTTTTGTACAATTAAGATTATTTGCATTGACATTTATTTTCATGGCAATTTTCCTCCAAATTATCATCCAGAACTTTAGAGATTTTGTAGTTTTATAGAATCTTTATATAAGATTTTACAATATAAATACTTCACAACTAAATGTTTTTGCATTTTGAAGCAACCCTTTTTACTTTTGTATTGTATTTACTGTACACAACATACACTACCGGTCAAAAGTTTTAAGATTGGTAAGATTCTTTTAATGTTTTTAAAAGAAGTCTCTTCTGCTCACCAAGGCTGCAATTTTTTGATAAAAATACACAAAAAACACAGTAATATTGTGAAATATTATGACAATTTAAAATGACTTTTTTATGTTAATATTTATTAAAATGTAATTTATTCCTCCGAAAAAAGCTGAATTTTCAGCATCATTACTCCAGTCTTCAGTGTCACATGATCCTTCACAAATCACTCTAATATGATGATTTTATGCTCCAAAAACATGTATGATTATTATCCATGTTTTGACATTTGACATATGACATTTATAATGTTAGAAAAGATTCTAATTAAATAAATGGAATAAATTACATTTTAATATATATTAACATAAAAAAGTCATTTTAAATTGTCATAATATTTCACAATATTACTGTGTTTTTTGTGTATTTTTTTATCAAAAATTGCAGCCTTGGTGAGCAGAAGAGACTTCTTTTAAAAACAAAAAAATCTTACTGATCTTAAACTTTTGACCGGTAGTGTATGTTACAATGCACATATTCGTAATGGTAATTAAAATAGGGATTATATGCAAAATATAATTGCTTGTTTTTTTCCTCTTGGTTTTGGGATTTTGAAATAATGACCCAGACAGGCTTTGTGAGATTCACCCAAAGAGAGACTTTCTTAATGGTCAAGAAAAATCAGCTGGTTAAGAATGAAATAAGTCTAATCAAACATAACTTGGAGAGTGTGAACCATGTCCATTTCAAAGAGTTTGCATTACAAGTATAAAGACATGGATTGGTCATCATGTCACAAAAGATAACATCTTTAAGACAATTTAGGTTCTTTACAGAAAACATGGCTTGAAGACTTTTCAGTACATATACCGGATTTGTAATATCTACATATGGTACACGAGTCCTCCATATAGACTCTATTGTTAAAGGCCAGGATGTCACCTGGATCCACTTGCATTAAATGTCATGCGCAATTCATCAGGTCCTTCAAGTCCCTGTTACCTTCACGGAATGTCAGTCATTATTATGATGTGTAGTTAAAGGGGTATTTACCTCTCGTCGTGGACAGACTGAACATCACTGCATGCGTTCTGAGTGTGTGTACTGGAATGTATGTGCGTGTGTACCTCCTAAATGAACCAATGACATAGGTAGCAGAACAATCAGGATGTCAAAGCCTTGGTTACGCATCTGTTCTCTGCCCATCAGCCTCTAAAATTAAAAAGAAGTGGCATCCACATGTATGTTGTTGTATACCATGCTGGAAAAGGACTATGTAAACGCTGTGTTTGAACACGCTGTCCTTATCGGCATTATACAGGTATTCTGCTGATGGGACGTCTCAGAATGTTTAGGCAGGTTTGGAAACCTGAGTGCGTTCGAGGCATGACCCCAATCCTAACAACGAGTTTGGATTCATCTGCATTAGCCTGTGCTTGATCTGCGAGGTGGGTCCAGAGAAAGTTTAAGGGCACAAACCTGATCTTTAACCTCAGTGTGCTCATGCTAGGACTGCTGATCATTACAGAATGTTTCCATTTAACCACAAGCAGGCTGTGATCTTCAGATCTTTAGTACGGTTCTTCTGAGAGGGTTACACAACTCTGATCAGACTCCACATTCACAGATACACAAATAAACACACACAGGCATATTTTTTCCTTAGATTGAGGCACAAAGTCCAGAGGCATCAATCCACCCTGTACGGTGACACAGAATCTTCTACACACCCCTAACACCGGTCATCCTCATCAGTGTCACTGAGAAGCTCACAACCTGACGTCCCAGACGTAGCTTGTCCTGAGTCGTTTACGTAAATGTCCATTAGGCACCTGCCAGGTGTGACGTAGTTGTGGGGCAGAACTGATGGTGTTGGAGCGGCCCAGGCTGGTTGCTATGGCAGCCTCGAAAGTGAGAGTCTCCTCCACACCGGTTGAGTCTGGACTGTTAACATCCTCCTGCAGTGTCAGGTATGGCTCAGAGATGTATCGGTGAGGGGTGGAGTGGGCCAGGGCGGTGCCAGGACCAGTCCCGGTTGGCTCCTCCCCTTCCTCTGCAGGCTTGGCCTTTGACCGAGCCTCCCCCAGCTCGGGATTGGCACGGCACACTAAAGGAGAGTAGGAGATGTGGGGCCGAGGACGAGAAGGTGTCTCTGGGAGTTGCCGACGCCCTCTGAGGCGTCCCTAAATCAGAAGTGGAGGGAATTGGGCTGCTCGAACTATTTCCCTATGGGATTGTAGGTAAATAGACAGACAAAAAGAAACAAATTAGGTGATGAAGGGAAGAAATAAATGCATAATTAGAAGTCCTTTAATGTACACTGGCATGTTTTTATGTTTTGAAAGTACCTTAGATCACAAGACTACAAAAATACAGTAAAAATAGTCAAATTGTGAAATACTATTGCAATTTAATAGGGCTGTAGTCAACCAAAGAAATACTTAGTCGACCAAAGTCTTGTCCTGCACAACGATTAGTCGACTAAAAAAAAAACAAACAAAAAGATGTTTTGATTGAACATTTTTTAAACAATTGTCATAAAGCATTTCTAAAACAACAACGAAAAAAACTCCTATAAACTTATAAAAATAAACCTATAATAATTAGGGCTGGAAAAGATTAATCGTGATTAATCGCATCCAAAATAAAAGTTTGTGTTTACATAATATATGTGTGTGTAGTGTGTATAATTATTTTATATATATATATATATATATATATATATATATATATATATATATATATATATACATATATGCATGTATATATTTAAGAAAAATGTGTTATTAATATATCAAATATTTATATTTATAATATTAATTTTGTATAAATATATATAAAGTATATACATGCAAATATTTCTTAAATGTTTACATGCATGTGTGTGTATTTATATAAATAAAATAATTATACACACTACACACACATATATTATGTAAACACAAACTTTTATTTTGGATGCGATTAATCGTAATTAATCTTTTCCCGGCCCTAATAATAATAATACAATTTATTGAAAATTAAGTGATTTTTTTAACTGCAAAAAGTAAAGAGCTCTGTCCTAGGTCTATGGTGACAGTCACAATCGTGCACCTGATCACACCACACGCAACAAAAAATATAACTGCTATCTGCCACATAATGCAAAATCTTAACAAAAGCTCTCGTTTATACAGGCTATATCTTCTTTATTTACAAAGCTATGGGTTAACTTTTGTCCAGCCGATCTAGGCATTTAAGAAAAAGAAGAAAAAAAAAAGCCTAAAAACAATCTGAAATAGGCTGTGTTGTAGGAATGCTTCAAGGCATATAGGTTTATTTTCGTTTTGTTACATTATTTAGGCTATTTTCAAATGCGTCAAGTGTACAAATAAAAAAATGAAAACATATTAAGAAATCACAATCATGATAAAGCCGTTAAAAGGGCTGCTCACGTCTTTTGCGCGCTCAGGTTCGATTTCAAATGTAGGCGCGTGATGTGCGCGCTCATAATGGAGCAACGCGGCCGTCGCCTACCTCCGCAGTCTTGTAGTCTTAGTTTTAAAATGTAGCCAGACAAAAGATTTAGATTTCGACTAAAGCCAAAACAAGTAGCGTTCTACCTAAATGAATACAGCAAAACTACCTATATCCCTAACTGAGCGCAAAGCAGCAGCGCAGCCAGCCACAGGTGCGGTTCCCGAGTGTATTATGTGTGTGCGCTAAACTGTGGCGCAGTTACAAAAATAGCCTAAATTAAAGCATTTAAAGTTGGAGATAAAACATATGCTAATTATATTTAGAATACAGTAATAAATAACTGCTTATAAAGAAATAAATATCAAGGAGTAAATCATTGAAAATGTATTTCTATTGGTAAAAAAAAAAACAAAAAACATGCGACTGGTCAACCAATAAGAATGTCAGTCGACCAAGACGGCATCGACTGATTAGTCGACTAAACGACTAAAGTTGACAGCCCTACAATTTAAAATACCTGCTTTCTATTTTAATATATCATTTAACCCTGTGATGGCAAGGCTGAATTTTCATCAGCCATTATTCTAGTCTTAAGTGTTGCATGATCCTTGAGAAATCATTCCATGATCCTTGAGAAATCATTCCATGTGCTGGTGATTTTAGTGAAAAAAAAAATCTTACTGACCACCAACTTTGCATTAGTAATATGTTTGCTTACCCTAGAAACACACACTAAATATTCTGCTGGGTAAAAGTGCACGTGTGTTTGTGTCCTCACCTGTCTGAGGGTTGTGTGTTTCCTGCCCTCACTGGGTGACCGAAGAGTGGTGTCTCTCCTGGGACTGACTCCTTTCCTCTGAGTTACATCGAGACACGTCTGGAGACAGCAGGTGTCTTCGCTCTTTAGACCGTCCTCTCTCCTTGTCCACTGGCTCCCGCAGGTTTGATCTGACAGCTGCACATGCACGAACATAAGCATATGTTGAGACATATGCAGACACAAAACACACATATAAATGTGGCCTTGACCAGGGAATTGTCACAGAGTACACAAGTCTAATATCATCGAAAGACTTGTATCATTAACTTTTTTTCAATTTTAGTATTGACATGGTACTTTAGTACCCTCACTTCTGACAGCCCTACTGCAAACTCACCTTCTGAAGCTTCTTTGTCTGGGTCTCTCCAGTCGATCAGGGCTCACCCTCTCCAGAGAGAACTCTTCCTGCCAGTCCCCATTCACACACTGATCACCAATCGTGGAGAATGAACGCTTCATCAGTTTGCTCTCTGAAGATACCTGCTGTACATGTGCGAAACACAAAAACACACAGAACACACAAAACACACATACAAACCCAAAGAACACACACGCATCAACAAACACCCAAACACAGATACAAAAAAACGAAACAAAGTCATGTTATGGTTTAATATTCACAAACTCTCTCTCTTTGAAACCATGCATAATGACATAACACTAAACAATGTAAATGAAATGAGTTTCTGAACTGAGTTCAAACAAAGGAAACACCACCTCCTAACATTCCCTGCAGAAAAAAACAGGTTGGTCAAGCTGGTTAAATTGATTGGTTTCTGGTAACTGGTTACACCATAGGTTCCTTCTAAATTAAACCAGCAGTTCTAACCAGGTTGACCTTTAGACCTGTCCAAGTGTCCATTTAATCAACCGTCCAAAATATTTGCCCATAAACCATATACATTAACACTTTTTATTTTATACATTAATATTATACCCATAACATTTATATTACTTTAATATTTATATAAATTATTTAAATATATTTCAAGGAATACTCCACCTCTGGAAAGATGGATGTGTATTTAAAATGGGTAATTTATGTAGAAGAAATGTGAAATTATTTTTTAAATTTGGAGCTTTCTAGACCGAGAAAAGCCAGAAAATGTATTTTTGGCTTATGTGGATGAAAGACAACAACTCCCAGAATGCACTTGCTTCACTGCCCTAGGAGGCCACGCCTGACCGGTAACAGTGCAGTAGTGAAACAACAGTTTAGACTTCTAGTGAGTCTCAGTGATGAGTCTGCCCGAAAATGTGTTTCGAGATTGCCGAAAATGTCCGGGCATTCGGCTTTTGTGTTCAACAGTTGCCATTCATCATGTTTACTGTGAGGGTGTTACGAGGCTAGGGCTGTGTGGAGAATCGGCACGAAGCCGGTGGCGTGATTTACCGATGCAGTACACCTGTGAGACGTAAGTTACAGATCTCGTCAGTGGCGTAACTTTGCTTTAGAAAAGTGGGTGGGACAGGTGTGTTGGGGGGTAATACAATGCTAAATCATAAATCAGATAACATATTCGATGTCCAGCAATCGATTCAAATAGTAGGTAACACTTTACAATAAGTTTCATTAGTTAATATATTAACTAACATTAACTAACCATGAGCAATACATTTGTTACTGTATTTGTTAAACTTTGTTAATGTTAGTTAATAAAAATAAAGCTATTCATTGTATATTCGTGTTAGTTCAAAGTCATTTAACTAATGTGAACAAGATTTTAATAAAGTATTCGTAAATGTTGAAATTAACATTAACAAAGATTAATAAATGCTGTATAAGTGCAAGTCATTATTAGTTCATGCTAACTAATGTAGTTAAATATTGTTAACTAATGAACCTTATTGTAAAGTGTAACCAAATAGTACATTCTGTTTAATTTGTCATTTAATAAGATGTAATTTGTGTTGGTGGCGGGAATCTTCACATGAAGAATTAGATCTGATAAAGACACGCATGCATGTTAATGGTAGAGTGACTTTTGCCAAGGTTCTGGGTTTTAATCCGCACTCGTATAGTTTTTTTTTCTCTCATTAAAACCGATTATGTTTATCAGTTGTATGTTTGTGTGTAGTTTTCTCTGGTGGAGTGTCCCTTCAAATATAACAATATTATAATTATTTTACTATAATTAATATTTTAAACACTATGATTTCATAATAATATTTGCATGACTACATAAACATGTTACCACTCAAATCAGAATATTTAGATTTTCCAACAGGGTAAGCCATCAAAGTCCCATCAAATCACAAACTACACCTTTCTACCCACTTCTTCCATTCCCTCTTTGGGACCAACGCCAACACTGATGCTAACCACAGTGCAGGCTAGGCTAACACAGGTAGTACCTGTGGCTCTAACTCCAGGCGAGAGCATGGAAGAGGCTCGGATAGAGACGCCTCTCCCTGGCACTTGCAGAGGATTCGGCCTGCATGCTACTGGGGCACATCACACTGCTAAATTCTTTGTGCTCTGGCACCTCACAGTTAAGAGAGAGAAAACGGGGAGGAGGAAAAGACATTCAATCCTTACTAAAAATATATATATATTTAGCAGCTGTAAATATCATTGCATCAAATGCCCATTCGTTCTATCCACCACCAAAAGTGGACAATGTAATAATCCTAATGTAACAACCTGGCTAATGTTTTACTCTTTAGAGGCAAATTGGGAACAAGTGTTCATTTAAAGATAAGTTTATATTCAAAAAGATAGAGTAGAGGAAAAGTAAAGTGGCAAGAGCGAAGCACCATAAACACAACATGGAGCCATTACACATAAGCAACTCAAAGGGGGTGTAGAGAGTTTCAAAGCAGAAGCCGCACATGTTGGGCATACTCACAAGTGCTCTTGCACAAAAGAATTTCAAACATAAACCAACTTAAAATCCCTTAAGACATCTAGCATTATATCACAGTTCATGGAAGAGAGGCAAAGAAAAAGCTACCAAGAGGGGAAGAAAATAAGAGTACAGATAAGAGCACAGAAAGACTATAACTGATCACTGGTTATATAAGTGATGGATGTTGTCTTGACCTAGCAGTCTAACCTTGAGAAACCACATCAATACACCCTTCTGAACCTTAAAAAAACAACTCTCTAAAATCTCTTCCTTTACGAGGCCATAAGGAAAAAATAAAGGGATGGCAATAAAGCTGCAAAATGAGAAAAAGAAAATGAGTCAGCAAACGTAGATGTATCATGCAAGGTTGTGAACCAGAGAGGTGATGTCCATGCAGATGACTTCATGATAGATTAGACATTAGTCAGATTTGTATCTCATGATTAAGATTTACCAAAGATGATTTTTTTTATGCTGGGGAAAATTACTTCTATATGCTTTAGTGTGGCAGCCACTCAATTAATAAAGTAATTTACATATAGCATGGCCTTTTGATAAAATCTGGACAGTGTTGAAATCTCTTGCTATCAACATTTTTAGACATCTTAAAAACAATAGAACAAGATCTGAAAGTTGAAGTTGTGACTTTTAGTCCAAGTTCAAAAAATAAACTTGAATTAGAAATTTAACAACACCAGAATTTTTTATTTATACAACTATTGTTGTTTTTTTAGTTGCCTACATAAGCATACACACTACCCACAGTCTCAGACACAGTCTCAATTAAAGTCTGTGCTTTGGCAATCACATGGGAAAATAGATCCAGAATATTTTGTTCCACTTTTATAATCCAAACACATTCACAAATAGATCATTGTCTTTGGCTGTGTGGTATTCAGACTCTACTATCTTTTTTAACCTGAATAATTCATAAGCCATCATGGAATAAAAAATTGAGCTATAAGCTTGAATTCACATACTGTTTGAGAATTTTAAATAGATAGTGAATTTGAATGTTTCACAAAACAAAGAAGCAATCAGGTATTTCATGCACATATGTAAAACAATGAATAAAATGCAAGACAAGTCAAGGCTTACTGTAGCAATATGTCTGAGATATGTCTGTTTGTGTATTTAGGATTTAGCTTCTCCTACCATGCTCTGGAGGTGATAGTGGTGTTGGTATTCCTCCCTCTCCTCCATGCTGTCTTGGCCCAAGGGCTGCATGAAGAGATCTTGAGGGGAGATGGGACTCAGTGCCACAAACCCACCTCTAGTGCTGAACAAACAACAGATAAACTTGTCAATTATGCTCATGTTGATATGCACCACAAATGTGTCACCAAATATGGTTTGTTTTAAAGATCAGAAATGAGTAAATAATTGAAAATGGCAATTCAGTTCAACAATTCATGTCACGTTCTTTGATAAAATCAAAAAGATCAAGACCTTTTACTTTTGATTTTTCAGAGGGGGGTATAAATATGTGATGCTATTTTTCATGCTAGGTTAATTGTATGCTATGTAAAAAAAAAACCCAAACCTCTAATGCTTTTAAATATTGCACCATATACAGAACAATTAAAATAACTAATGGAAAGAGGTGCAGACCAAACTAAAACAAAAAAATAAATAAATAAAAAAATATTACAAATTAAACATCTTTTGAAATTAAAATTTAAGTACTAAATAAGTTAACTCTTTCCCTGCCAGTGTTTTTAAAAAAAGGAAAAGTTCTGTTCCCAGTCAGCGCTTTTCATTTTCACCAAAATTTTATGGCCCCCAGAATATTTTGTTGTATGAATATCTGAACATGCAATATATAAAAAGAAAGAATTTTTGTAAGAATTATTTTACATATGGATATGTGATTAAATATACTATCGCTTGTTTCTGCATCTCCGCCTGTGTTTTGATCAAGAGATTCAGATCGGAAAGAAAAAAACAAAAAGCTGTAAAAAAGGGGATGCACTATCTAACAAAAGATAAGAAAGCTCGTAAATGCCAGGGAAAAGAGTTAATAATTGAGTATTAAAACAAATACATACTAAAAAGTACATATAAAAATATCTATCTATATTTATATAAAAACACAAAAACACAAAACAAGACTGATAAAACTTAACTAAAATTAAAACAGAAAATTTGAAAATAAAATCTAACTCAAAATATCCACACAAAAAAAATACTAGTATATCAATTATATTAAAATAACAAATACAGGGCCAATATAAGTACACACACACACACACACACACACACACACACACACACACACACACACACACACACACACACACACACACACACACACACACACACACACACACACACAACATGCACAATTACAGGGCAGATCCTGCACTGTGGGACAGGAACGGCATAGCCTTGGCACTGCAGAGAATGTCCTGTGGCAGTGAGGATGCATCCATGCGTTGGAACATCGGTGCATGTTTCTGAAAGACAACATTAGATGGTCAGCTCAATCTCTCCAGTGACACAGTGACCTAGTTCCCCACAAAGCAGCACATCTTTCCAGCTTTAGGAAGTATAGCAGAAATACAAGGGTTTTTCTGTTGTGTCTATTCAGAACCCCATTCTATACAGCGAGATGTTGCTTATATAAGCTGATTCAATTGGCCTAAAGTTGTGTGTCGGCTGTTCTTTGGCTCTCGAATTCTTGTTGCAGGAGGTAAAATACATCTCTACCTGTTCTTCAAGCTGTTGACGGAGCTTCTTAGCTTTGTTCTGCTTGTAGTAGTCCATGATCATCATAGCTGCATAGATCTTCCCAATGGTCATGTCACTGGCTGCAAAAAAGCCAGTGTTTATTGTAGATAACAACGTTTCAATGCAAGGTGCAAATTACACTCACTTTTAGGGGAGTAAGTAGGCGTCTGTAGTGGCTAAACTAGTACATTCTAGTACAACTAGTACACACTAGTTCAACTTTCACAACCAAGGTGAATTATACTGATAAAAAAATATAAGATGGTGTTCAAGCTTTAAGAATACAAAAACCTGCCATATAGGATCTCTCACCTTTGTTAATGGGTACAAGAAAATCAAGAGATTTCTGGGAGAGGTGTGGCCAGATGACACTGATTTCCTTCTGCAATTCTACATCCATCTGACCCCTGTCCTCACCTCCTGTTACACCATTGAACCATTAGAAACACTTGAACAAATATTATTGTACAAAAAAAAGAGTAAGTTTGATTCTTAAGGAAGTGGAAATGATCAGTGATGCCAACCTTGAGCGATTTTAATGTCCAGTGCCGTGCGTATCAGGGCCATAAGTGTGGAGGTGAAATGAACGGACATGTCCTCATCCACTGGCATGTTCATCAGAACCAACCGCTGAGAGCAAATCACCACCAGGACAAAATACAAATTAAATTCAAGAATTGCAAAACTAAAATTGAGTGTGCATTTTTTTTTAAAATAGTCATCTACAGGTAAGTTTAGTTGTTGTTTAACTTTTACAATCAACACAAAGAGGTCACGACACAGTTGAAACACATATATTAGATAGAGACAGAGAAGAAATATATGCAAGTCTGAAGGATCACACTTTATGAATATGCCCTTTGCAATATGTCTTGAACATGGGAATAAGCGTCAGGGTTATGCCATTGTTTTGAAGACATTAGAGTGACATATTCAAATAAAGTGTCATTGGTGGATGTACAGGGACTTTATGGTAGGATGATTAAAAGACAATGACAAACAATAACATCACTGATAGTCTATGAAATATATTAATATAGTTAAATGTATCGCAATTATTTGCAATTATTTGACATTTAGTGGCCCATAAACACTGCATTAGATACAAATCATAAAATCAAGTGTTATTTTTTATTTTAAAAGAGTCCTTTTAAATAATACAAAAATATATTTTTTTACTTAAAGATATCCATATACTTTGGCTTAAGAGTAAATAAAGTATTTATAAATACAAATAAATAATTAAGGCCACTGCAATACATCCTTTAGCTTGAGCCTCTTGAAAACAAGCAGACTTCATTTAAATTGTAATACTGCAGACTACCTTATACGCCAATTTGGAGGGGCATTTCTTGCCCAGACCAAGCGGTGGCGACATGCAGGTCAGCATCTCGTACATATCAGTGTAATGAATACGGCCACTGGGAGAGGGTAGTCACCAGGGGCAATGTGATGAAGAGGAGGAGGAGGAAGAAGAATTGGGCATTCCCAAGGAACGAGGGAGGAGAGGAAGTTTGGCGTGGAGGAAAATAGGAAACAACAGAAAAGATAGAGGAAGAAGGAAGAGACAGGAAAGGGAAGGTCATTTAAATGTGTTTCATACTTAATAAAAGAAAAACGGTCAAAAGGGAAACTGATTAAACATAGAGGTGAGGCCACATGGAGGTTTTTCTATGCAAAGCAGGCATAGAAGAGGCTATAGGAGAGAAATATTAAAACAGCCAAAGATCTGAAGAGTCAAGCAGGTGGATCCGAGGGCTTGAAAGGGTGTATTGGGTGTATTGAAAAGGAAACCCTGCTATTAGTATAATACATGAACCCACATCGGTACATTTGCTAAGGGTCAGGAAATTAGCAGGGACTTTGGGCAAAAATGCCAACAAAATTAACATTTCACTGTCATGAATTCCTGAAGTTTAATTTTTAACATCAGATGTATTTTGTGAAATGTAAATCATCTAATTAATTATTTAGATAATATTTTTTTTAAATCATTCAATATAATATAAAAATTTAGGTTTTTTTTGTTTAGATGTACATCTTCCGATGCTACTTGGACACATCCTCAGTGATAAACCAGTGGTCACAGGTATTTCGGGTCTTTAATAGTGTCTAGCCTAGACAACCCAACCAGGGGTGATCAGCCTCTGACCAAAATAAATATGCCCTCATAAAGTAAAAAAAACTGACAAGTAGCAAATATATCCCTTAAATATATCCCTAATTTAAAGACATTTTCTGACGCTGAGGTAGGTCAGGGCCATAATCTTGTCTTGATTTACAAACAGGTGAGACAATGGTGAACACGAGGAGTCTGCCCTCCTCTAACCTTAAAACCACATTTATGGAATTATGTTCACTAAAAGCCCCAAATCCAATTCATACACAGAGAGACTGAATCCCTACTGACATCCGTTGGCAGTGTTAGATATTATCTAATGGAGTTCAATGATGGATGGCTCTCAGTGTCATTAACTGCAGCAGTTATTCACACTTCAGGAGCGGGATGCGCTGTCTCTGTGTGACCTGAGCTCTTGTCTCTAGCAGTCTTTGACCCGGTGGAAAGTATCACTGGAGTAAATCACAGGAACGAGAGGGGAGTAAGGGGTGGTAGCTAGAGAAGAAGTGGGGAATGATAAAAGAAGAGGAGGAGAGAGAGAGGCAAAGGGGTAGTTTTTTCGTGGGTGAGCCAAACCTTGCATGCCACCCTGTAGGGACAATTCTTTCCAAAGCCCAGCGGAGGTGATATTGAGCGTACTACTTTGTACATCTCCTTATAGTGTAGTTTTCCACTGGAGAAGGAAATACTGTCCGTTAATGGTAAATAGACAATGTCATGTTGAATGTAGGAGTGGTCATTTTTTATGAAATAGAGTTTAAAGGGGTCATATCATACATTAGTGATTTTTGTCACCAAAAACCATCATTATATAGCTGTTCATGACCGTTTTAAGCCATCTCCCTGATCCGTTGGTCTAAAGCACACAGAGCAAGTGCACTTAGGGAGTGTCCGAATCCAGTTTGGCAAGTTTAATGATGGGAGAAATGATCGGTGCACGCAGCGCATGGTCTAAAGGGTTGTCCCTATTCTCTTAATGAGCAATGGGTGTGTTTGGGGCGTAACGTGAAAAAACAAAACAAAACAAAACAAAAAAACAATCAAGAGAGCAAAAAAAAACAAACAAGAGTGTAATTTCCCGTTCCCTTTAAAAGCCAGTTGCGCTCGCGCCATGGTGGGTTGCTATTTACAGTACATGCTGGAATTTGTGGTTTCAGTTGGTCAATGGTACAGTATTTTTCACTTGCCTCAAAATTGTTGCTACGTGCCAAAAAAACGTTGCTACGTGCCAACAAAGTGCCTGAACACACCTCATTTTCAGACCAGCACGCCCATGGAGGCACTATTTAAACATGCATGGTGCAGGACATAAAAATGATAACTTTAGAATCAAGCCCTTAGATAGCCCTTAGAATCAAACATGGCATCCTTTGCTGCAGTAAAGCAAATGCTCAGAACGACCAATTTCCGCAGCTTTGTGACAGTAAATGAGATCTGAATTACTGCAAACAAATTGATTTCTTATACTGAACACTTATGTCAAAATAACAAAGAAACTTGATTATCCATGATACGAACCCTTTAAATCATCCTACAGTGTTTTTAAATTTGTGTGTAAAGAGTGACACAACAGCATTACTGACAATTTAGAAACAAAATTATTCAATTAATTTTACAATTTACATTTATGAAGCATAGGTGTATAACCCCCAACTGTTAACAAACAGCTGTATAAGTTTATGTATATAATAAATACAATATGTTTTGCAGAATAAGAAAAATGTAGTCTATCATCAAATTTTTTTAACATTTGTATTGCATTTGATCAACTGAAAAGAATGGAGAGCTGCATCTCTCACCATGCTGCGCGGTCATACTCTCCCCAGATCCGTATAAACTCATCCAAGTGGTGAGGACCCAGAATGGACGAGTCACGAGTCAGGTACTCAAAATTATCCATGATCACAGCCACAAACAGATTTAGCATCTGAAAGAGAAATAGAGATGTGTAAATTAACTTTGAAATACATATAAAATTGCACAAGTTGCCAAGTGAGCTTAAAGGCCTGTTCACACCAAGGACCATAATAATACACTAATAATAAAGCATTATTATCTAAAAATTGTTCTAAATATATAAGAATAGCAACGTACACACTACAACTATAACAGCACAGAGACACTATCATTGGAATTTCTTTTAGAAGGATTTTTTCCAGCAGATGAACAATAAAAACATCGACAGCCAATCAGAATTAATTTTTACGCTTTAAAGAGCTCAAGCATTTAAAAGGGCAGATGACAAACCTACAGTGTGCACTTAGAATAAATAGAATGATATTGTTTGTTGTGTGGACGCTATTATAGTCTTCATTATGGTTATCTATTATAGTTATCATTCTTGGGATGAACGATGGTCTTAAGAGTGTTAAGCACTGGCAGAGATTCATGTTTTCCTTTATTTTATTATTTATTTATTTTTTACTTTTTCAGATAATTTGTTTCATTTTAAAATCTTGCAGTATATATTTTTATGTCCAAATAAATGTATTATATATATATATATATATATATATATATATATGGATTTGGTGTGAAAAGGCCTTAAGTGCAAAGGTTTGTAATGATGTGTATTCATTAAACTGTATAGCTTCTCACCAAAAAAGAACTGAAGAAGATGAAGGATACAAAGTAGAAGTATGCAAAGTCGGTTCCACAATCTTTTTTTATCCCCTTTGTTAAGTTGTTGAGAGGAATTGAGTTGTCTATTTCACACTCCTTCTCTCTAAACACGATAACATGATTTCCTGCCATGACTCACCTGTGGCACTCCTAAACACATACACACATATATGTATATCATACATTAAGACACATTTATTCATTCCAAAAAGGTAGTCTGATTCATTATATTGGTGTTATAATGAAATAATTAATATATAACATGTAGCACTTGTTTTTAACAACAAAAAGAAAGAACATTAAAACAGATGCAGAAATTATAAACATAATCTTACCTGAACAACAGCATGAGTGCACCAAAGAATGATTTAAAGTTATTGTGTGAGTTGATTTGGCTTTTTTCATTTAGCTTGATGTTGCCGAATACCTTTGGTAAGATTAAAAACACATTAGAGGTGTCTGTCACATTTACAGGCTTAACAAAGTAAAGTAAGAGAAAACGTGGCAAAGAAACGAAGGAAGACACAGAGAGAAGAATATACTGTAAAGATGGAGACAGGCTGTCTAGGGACAAAGACAACCTTTACCTGCATGCCAATGATGGCATATATGAAAAACAGCATGGCGATGAGCAAACAGACATACGGAAGAGCCTGCAAGACAAATCGCATGTTAAACTTACAGATTTTTTTTTATAATAAGCGGTTTTGGTTCAAATAAAAGCAAAAACAGTGTTTAGAATAAAATGGAGTAAAAGACATGTCTGACCTTGAAGGACTGGACAAAGGTCCAGAGCAGAATACGGATGGTGTAGCCCTGACGCAAAAGTTTAATCAGCCAAGCTGCCCGGAATAGCTTAAGAAAGCCCATACTAAAAGGCTGAAAAACCAATCAGAACACAGAGGTGGTGCTTATACAAATAAATACTGGAGACAATAGATTATGAAGGTCATTACTTGTGGGAAAAAAATACTGAAAACATAGCAATCAAAAGTAGCTTGCGCATGCATATCAATATAGGCAGAGTATTCAAAATAGAGACATAATTACTCATGCAAACAACTTCTGCCTACAAATCATTCAGAATTAGAGCTGCAAGATTAATTGTAAAAAAAAATAATAATAAAAATCACAATCTCGATTCAAACAACCATACGATCTTATTCATAAATGAAAACGGTTTGACTTTGTCTATTAAAACTATGACAAGTACGATCACAGCGAACATTTAGATCAGCATTGGTGCTGCTTCTGATCCAGAAAGATGTATAGGCATAAAACAAAGTATTTTTAACCACACAGTGGGATTATTTCTGTTTTACAATTTAGATTATTACAGAATTACTGGGATAAAAGTTTATAGTTTGGATATAAACACGGTAGCGATCAGAGAAAATCACCTAACTTGGCGGTTTCAAATAAAGATTGTACTGATTACATTGTTACTCCAGTAAGTGGAGATAAGTGACTGATAAAATTTGTAATAGTCAATCATTCAAACCGTAAAAAAATTGATGCAATATTATATAGCAAATATATCTATTTTGAAGAAACAAATTGTGACTCAATATATTCTGAATCGAGCAGCTTTAATCAGAACACACACATTCCTTACTTTGTCAGTCTGCAATTTTTCAACTGCAATTTCAGCAATGCTTCCTAGAACCGTGATGAAGTCAAATATATTCCACGTGTCTCTGAAATAATTCTGAAAAATATAAAGAATATTTATAATGTATTTTGGAAATGCATTTCAGGATATATATCATGCACTGTCTCACATTCCCAGTGTTAGCTTACCATGACACCAAACGCCAGGATTTTGAGAAGACATTCCACAGAGAAAATAACAGTGAACACTGTGTTGAGGTTTTTTAGCACTTCCTCATACCCATTAGGAGGATCATGATGCTGATAGAGAGCAAAAAAAGAGACAAAAACAAGTCTACTTGAATAATTCATTATGTTTATACCATTTTTTTTACTAGCTAATTAAGTTTTATATTGCTGTTATGTGTTTTGACAGTATATCCAGTATATCCAAGTAAAACTCCTACAGGTTTTAGATACATACAGGTTTGGAACAACTTAAGGGTGAGTAAATGATAACAAAATAAAAAAAATTGTGTGAACTATCCCTTTAATTTTTTTTTACATAATAGTACCTAATAGAGGTGTGAATCTTCACTTGGTTCGATTACGATGCTAGAGGGTAAACGATTCGATTATAAAACAATATAAAGCCTATAATAAAAAAGAAAAATTAATTTACTATGATTCTTTTGTTTCTTTTATTTTTTATTGATCAATAAAAAATCATTCACAACAATGTTTACAGTAAGCATTATTTTATACACATTCAGATCTGGAGCCATTCTGGTATGGAATCCCCGCATTTCTCTCGCATTTAAAACCTGATTGATGCTAATATGTCAATAAAGCACTTTGGAAATTGTAACTGAAAACTGAATGAAAGAGACCAACAGAGAGAATGGAAGCTTTTCAAATTTCAGTACAATATCTAACAATATCTGTGCTCTTTTTGTGCCTCAGTAAGCATGTATGCAGACCACTGCAGACATGATGACTAGTGGAGGCCCACCTCTAACTCCAGGTGAAATTACTCATGGGAGATGTCAGGCTAAAGCTAATGAGGAAACGTTAAATAGTAGCCGGTGCTTCAGATCAATATTTCATAAGCTGTGACTCATGACTGTCTGGTTTTCGAGCAGTATCACAGACCAGGAGTCTGACACCAGCAGGGACTGAAAAACAGCTAAATCAAACCTAATTTATTTTGACAAAAAGACAGACGGAGAGAGAGAGGTATTACCCCTGAAATACTCGCAGGCTTAAAAAAATGTACATTTAAATTCTAACCAAAGCTACTTACAGTTAATGTCTCTTTCCATCTCTATAGCATTATTTGTAAGGGTACAGTTACTGAAAAATAAATCCTTTTAGTGTGAGCAGGGCTCACAGAACTTTTTTGCAACAGAAAAATCAATAGAAAAATTCTGATTTGATATTATTCTATTTTGATAAAAAGAAAGATATAACAGTGCCGTGACATCTCTCCTTACCTTCATCATGAGAACGATGGTGTTCAGGGCAATCATCGTCAGCACGGTGTACTCAAATAAGGGTGACACCACAAAGTGCCACAGCCGATACTGTAAGGTATGTTTGTTCTGGGGCATGTAGCGAGTCAAAGGTTTGGCACTGATGGCAAAGTCGATACAAGCCCTCTAAGAGAGAAATATAGAGTAAGACCGTTTCTCAAACACATTTGCAATTAACTAGCAATTGTCAGGAGGTAAAAAAAGCATTTGTTTATTTTTCAGGGTACAGTGCAACAATGCCAAATGCAGCTAAATAAGAATTGTGTTGAAAATGCACAGGCACAAATATTTGGATGTCAAAATAATTACTTGAATCTGGAGTTTTTTCACTCAAAAGGTCTTTTGAGACTGTTGAAGTGAAGAAAACAAGAATACTTCTTCTACAAAAGGCAGCACTCAGGCAACAGTGATTCCCTTAAGTGCAAAGGACTTTTCTTTTGTATGTTTTTTTAAAATACAATCAACTCAATTGTTGCCTCAAGTTTGTGTCATTGCTTCAATGCACTCTACTAAGCATGAATCTCAGTTTGAATGCAAAATAATCATTCACCTCGTTTTTCTCCAGACTGCACTCCTCCATCATTTTATCGCCCTGCTCTTGGAAGGTAATGATGATGAGGGCCACGAATATGTTGACGAAGAAGAATGGGAACACCACAAAATAAATGACATAGAAGATGGACATCTCCATCCTGTTCCCTGACTGGGACCCCGGTCCTCCTCAGTCACATCCACAGAGTGTTGCAGAACTCTATAATGCCAAATAAGTGTGTTTACAGACAAATCTATATACATTTATCTATGCTTTCTGTTCCAAATGATACTGAGGTTACTATGCTAGAATACCTGTGTGAACTTGAGGGGCTTAAAGGTGCTGCAAGATGCACCAGCAAAAACTTCTACTATTGCCTACAGCCTTTTTTTCATTTGCTTGAGCATTCAGGTTTGTTTGCAATGAGTTAAAGTGTGAAGCTAACATGTCTGTAAATGGGTTTTAGAGTGGTTGAAAGCATGGCATGGTCTAATTCACTCTGGCCGAGGTTAGCAAAGCGGCTGAAATCACTTAACGCACCCCAAGTCCAAATACACTTCACAACAGGGCCTGTTGTGCAAGTTTTCCAAAGCTGAAGTAACCGAATATGCAAATATCAGCACACAGCTTTTAGAAAGGTGTTAAGAAGAATGTTAATCTTATTAAGCTATTAATACAGTTGTCATATGATACAGTGTGAAAAATGAGCTAAAGTTTGCTCTTACTGCGGCCATCCTTCCCCAGTGGATACTGTAAAGAGAGTCAACAGGGCCCAGATGACTTTCATCATAATGGAAATCATGTCTTTTCCATTCTCGTTTCTCCTTTTCTTTTTCTTTGTCATAGTCAATGTAGTAACCCCTATAGAACATAAAAAAAAACATTTTCCATATAATTTGCAGAGATTTTGTGCTCGTAAAAAGTCATACTTAGCACTATTTATATTTTCTGAAGTCTTTTTTAGCTTTGAATACTGTCTAAGCTGCTTAAATTGATTTTAGCATTATATTTACAATTTACATTCCAGCTGTAATGGGTACCTACTTGCACTCGTTTTCTGTGTCCTTGGAACTGTCAGTACAGTAGTAAAACTTCCCTTTGAAAAGCTGCACGGCAATGACAGCAAATATGAACATGAAGAGCTTGTAGACGATGAGGATGTTGAAGACATTCTTTAGCGATGTGACCACACAGTCAAAAACGGCCTGAAAATCAGTAAGAGACAGTAATTTTAGTACTTCAACTTGGACCTATTTTATTTCAGTTACTTGCCAATGCAACATTTAAATTTTTTTTAACATTTATTTCCGTTTTATAACTGAACCCATGGATTTTATCCATATTTTATCGATAGATATATGGACTTCTGAACTGTAGAGTATTAATTCCATGTTCACATACCTTGAGTTTGGGAAGTCTTTTAATAGTCTTGAGAGGGCCTCAACACTCTAAGCACACGCAATGATTTGATGGTTTTAATGTCTCTTCCTGTGTTACTCCTGTATTGCATAAAAACATATATTACAAAACAACAAAGCCCAATTTTACATGTAACGAATAACAAACACACACACATTATTAAATGGCACAAAATCAGAGTGTTTTTACCCCATCACATTCCTGTCAGATGCCGTGAGCCACAATCCACAAGAGAACAACGGAGAACAAACGAGAAACAGACAGGCATTCTGAACCAGAGAGCTTCTCAATGAACACAGAAATGCTTTACACTCACAACAGAGAAAAAAAGAGCATCCACTAACATCAATATGTGTCAGGAATAACGTCTGAATGCTTTTCCTCACATAAATCATGGTGTTTTCACATGGCATTAATGGATAACAAAAAATTTGAACAATGCTGCTAAACATCTTAATTAACGTTTCAGATTGACCAACAGAACACCAAACGTGAAATAACACTTGTTATATCTCATATTCGGATTAATCTGACTCACGTTAGAGCAAAGGCCACCAGAGCTCCCACCACAACTACGAAATCCAGAATGTTCCACAAGTCACGGAAAATAGGAGCCATCATGTAAGATCAAACCCAGCTCAATCATCTGAGAAATTATAACAACAACATACACAGGATATTAAGTTTTCTTAATTTGAAAACTGAGTCTTTATAAAGGAACATAGAGGAACCTAAGAATGATTCAGGAACTCACCTTGATTATCATTTCAAACGTGAAGACGCCAGTGAATACATAATCAAAATATTCGCAGCACCTATTGAACATAGAAACGAATAAAAAATATATACTATATATTTACTATATATATACTATATTGTAAAAATATAACAATGTCAGCTTTAGAAAACATGAAAAGTGAGGCTACAGCATGCATGGGACTTGACATTAGCATTGTTTGTCAATGACTGCTAAATTTTATCAAGCCCAAATGTTGGTATTCTCATGATGGATCTACTGACTACATCACAGCAGTGACAGCACTCTCTCTGTCTAGATTAAAATCCTCGTGTGTGCGTTTCTGAGAGCGAAGGAGGCTTCGTCTTCAGCTGTTCTCTGACATCTAGAGGATTGTTTACGTCATTTGTTACACACAAGATCTCCTCAACTATTACTGAAAGGGTCTTAGCATGTAATTAGCTGTGGCTTCATACAGCTGGTGCATTTTCACAAGGGAAATTTAAAACCTGCAACAAAAATCTCATTTCTATTAGTGAATAATGCCAAACACTTCATGACCCACAGGGAACAATATCATTAAGACCAAAGAAACTTCAAACAGGTCTGCTGATCTATTTTTATTGCCAAAAATTAAAAATAAATTCCTATTTAAGAATCAGAAATATATGTTGTATTTGTAATGATACTGGGTTGGTAAAGGGACAATGTGTACTTTTTTAGGTATTTTATTACCTAAAATAAATATTTTTATCCATAAATATGTCCTCAATGGTTTAAAAATACCTCTGCCAATAATCCTGACTTATCCTCTCAAACGAAGAATTAATTATCTTTATATACATGGGACGGGTAGGTCCACGGAGGCTTCCATGTAGTTCCGCCATCTTGAAAAAATATAATAGCAGAGAGGGACAAAAAGTACTAGGCCAATGCGTTTTCTTTCAGAGCCAGCATCACATAACTGAAAGCAGCAGAAACGGAGGAGCGGAGCAGTGAGAGGCACTTGTCACTGCCCCGGCTAGATTAAAAGTCTGCATTGCACTGTTATTTTTAATAAAGGACAGAAGGAGAAATCCTTCTCGTGTAAAAAGCAAAAAATTAAATTTAAAAGAAAACGTGTCCGGCAAATAAAAAAAACGAGGATAAATATCAGGATAGCTTTTCCCAGGTGGAAAGAGCTAATGAAAGAGAGAGACTTTAAGGGACGCTGAAGTTGCAATCTTAAATTACAAGCTTTTTTTCATTGCTTGGTTGTGTAATTCATTATACTGTATAGGCAGTATAAAAGTAGAACATATAGGCTATAGGTAAATGCTATGAAGTGCTATTAGAAGACATCCTGTCATAGCTTTTTGGTACATAAAGGCTACCGTAGATGCAACACACATTTGAAAAAGCGAGGCGCTGGAGAGCACAAATCATATGAATGCAAAATACAATTTCACCGCTAGATGGGAGAAATTCCTACACAATGTCCCTTTAAAACATGTTTACAAGCCTTTTTTAATCATCATCAGTATTTTAGATTATTTTTCTATTAATGTATTATGGAAAGCAAATATTTTGGTGTTGGTATTTAGGTGTTGTGCCAGGTCAACATTTACATTTAAGGTGACAAAACTGTTTAAAAGTAAATATTCCACATAGTCTCTCAGGTCATGAAACTTGCATGCATAATCAAAACTTGCTGTTTGTACAACATGTAAATTGTCCAAAAAACATCAATGTCAACTAACCTACAGATTAACAGCTTTCAAAGTGACACTGAGATGAACATAAAAGTATTATAATAAAAGTATATATAAAAGAAAAATAAGGTAGTGGTACTATCAGAGTTTGTTTTATTTTATATTCTTATAATTATCCAATATGCACCCTTTAGTAATGCAATTATCACTGAAACAGGTCAACGGAGGTAAATATAGAATTGTTTGTAAGCTATAGCAAAAATATAAAAATATAGCAAAACTATTTACATATGATTATTGTATACACAACGGTGGTGAGGCATTCTTACTTTGTTCCTGTCTGAATTAGTGTTGACGGGGTCTTTGGCAGCCAAAGCGATACTGCTGGCAGTGATCACAAGAAGGATTGACATCTCGAAATAACGAAGATTGACAATGTAGTGGCAGGCCCTGCGGACCCTGTGGAAGAGATGAGGAAGAGAGAGTGAGAGATGAAGCAAAAACATATTCATAAAATCTAGAATACAGCTGTGGCTCGACAAACATTCAGCCTTACGGGTTGTCGGGTTTGAAGATGAACATGCTGACAGGCAGAGGGGCTTTGGGCGCATCTGGGGTTTCCTCTTCTTCTTTTTCTGGCTTTGAGGCCTCCATGTCTTTACTATTACCTAATAAATCAAGGTATATGTTAGAAAAAAAAGATTTGATAAAATTAAAATTATGAAATTACAATGATATTAAAAATATCAAGGTATGTTATTGGATGGTGGTGTTTCAAGGATTTTTAAGTAGCTTAATCAGCTAAATTTCCTTTGCCAACCAGCTTCACCAGAAAGACCAAGCTAATGGCCATGTCTTTGCTGGTGAACAAACAGCCAATCCAGTAGTAACTAGCAGGAATTAGTCTAAACTAAACCTATTAGTCTAAACTTATCAATAGGGTTATCAGAGGTGCAGGGATGTACAAACCCGTAATGGAGGTCAGCTCCATGGATGGCTGAGTGTCGGTGACTTCTATCATGATGCTGGTGTTAAGGGATGACTTATCCAGATTCAAGGATTTGTGGTTGTTATTATCTGTCTTGCCGGCACCCATAGTGCGCTGTGGGGAATGCTGGGAGTGTGCTCTCAGTGAGCTGTAGAGTTGCAGGTTCTGAGTCCTGAGGTGGGTTTTTGCAGGGGGAATTGACGGGTTTTGGCTCTGATTCAGAGTTGTCTGGTTTGTTCTGCCTGTGTAAGGGGAGAAATTAATAGCACGATTTCTCTCTCAGACTCTCAACAAAGAATACTGTGTACTTGGCCATAACAATAGTTGGGTATTTGTTACATTAAAGAGCCCCTATCATGGATTTTTGAAAATGACTGTTCATATGGTGTGGAATATAGCTCTAAGGGAATGAAAACATCCTGCAAAGATTTATATCTGAAAGTGCACCATATATAAAGTTATTGTCTTTCAAAGTAAGAGTTGACTCTGAGTCTATGAAATGAATTGTTTTTGAAACGAGTCATTAGCTGTTACATCGTGACGTAGATACATATTGGTTACACCCAGTTACTGCGTGCGCAGAACATACACTTCAAATACTTCATCACAGCATCATGTCGAGAAGACGCTGTGTTCTACAATGCAAAGATAGTTCAGCCACTTTGTTTTCATTTACCAGGGACGAGCATGTGAAGAATCGGTGGTTAGAGTTCATATTTGCAACGAGACCACAACAGTATAGCCCGATTGTGTTCTCATCATTTCAATTACGAATCGTTCAAAAACATAAATGAATTCAAATGTGGATTCGCAAGCGGTTGTTCCTGAAGGAGGGCTCAGTAACTTACCCAGTGTATATGGATCAGCTTCCTCCTATGAATCACAACCTGTAAGTATTATTAATAATTGTTGCTTTTATGGGTTTTGAACGGTTTTGTAGCGTCGGGCGTGAGGAGGAAGGCGCAATAAGTATGTGTGTTGCGTGTGTGTGTGTAAGTTACGCTCAGCGCAGCTTCTCAGGTCTCCAATGTCAATTTTTTTTTAAATATGTGAAATGTTTGTCGCTGTTATTGGAGTTGTCATAAAAAATAGAGTGTCTTGTAGTACTGCAGTGCTTTATCAATATGTTTATGCGTTATGCTAACAAACAATAACTGACTGTGTCATCTGACCAATCACCACAGATTAGCGTCACGCAAAGGAGTGGTTTGGAAAAATGAGTCGTTGTACGAATCATTTGGGAGTTCGGTGAGCAAATCAGTTAAAAATAAATGCATATTATAAGACAAATAAAGTGTTTTTTATCCTTGCATGCATGTTAAACTGTTTTTGGGAACTCCTAAAACAAAAATAGGAACATTTCAAATGCTATGATAGGGGCTCTTTAATTTAAGCTGTCACTATGTTGTGATGTGAATGGAGCTGTTCAGTCATTATGTCAATTTGTAGGTAGACCTCGAAGGCCAATTTGCTAGTTACCTGAAAAAAAATCTAATGGGTTTTTTGAAAAGTAGCTTTTGATTTGAATAAAATAAGGTTTGTGGTGATCATGATTTTCACATCTGTTCTCCAACACTGTACAATAACATGAAATTAATTTCTTTAAAAAAAAAATGTGCTGAACCTAAACTTTTAAATTGTAGTGTAAATAATGTATACAATTATATAAATCAAAACAACAAATACTTAAACAAATCACCTCCGTTCAAGCACTCTGCCATCTGGACTGATCCCTCCATCATTCTTTGATTCCTTTTCATCTCCCTCATTCCCAGGGCTTTGTTCTCTCCTGTCAACACCATCATCTCCCTGTTGTGTCTCTTTGCCCCTTGCATCTGTGTGAGATTCGGTGGCGTGGGCGTCGGGATCTGGGCCACATATCAGGGGTTAGCGTGTCCCCCATCGCAGGAGGCCTGTACTTCCGGACTGCCCGCTGCCGCCTGTTCCCATTCAGTCTGGGGCAATGGTTGTTGTCTAGAGAACGCTCGGGTGAAGTCTTTGATTCAGACGGCTCTGTTAAGGGTAGATTCAGCGTCACTGGGGGTTCAGGAAGGGATATGTCGGCAGGCATTGGTGGCTCCGGTATTGGAATCGCTAAAAGGGGGTTTCGGGGATAGAAATGGACTGAGATTGCTCATCCACAGGCATGTCCATAGGTATGGGTGGCTCTAAGGTAGCTTCCGACATGGCAGTGGTTGTAGTGGTCTCGATGGCTCTGTGCTTGCTGTCAGATGGAGAGATCTCTGTGGTCTGGTGGTGAGGGCAGCCAGGTGGTCCATCGTGTTCCTTCACTCGGGCTGCTGAAAGGATCTCACGGCTGGACATCTGCCTGTGGCGGCGTAGTTGGCTGGTCCTCTGCTCCCAAACTGACATGGTCATCCTCCTCCTTCTCTCTCTCCTGGACATGAAAGAGTTAGAGGCATTGAGTGGACGAGCATCAGCCAGACTCTCTGCATCCTCGAAGGAGTAGGCCGCACGGCTCCGGTGAATTGCACGCTTTCTGTACAGGTAGGGCCTCCTCCTCCTCCTGAGGAAAAAAGAGAGGACACTCAATGATACTGGGTGGCGAAAGAAATATTTTCAACAACCATGCCACAACAATTGTTTTCATTACCTTATTAATCATTCGCAGAACAAAATAATAACAATAATACTGTGCTAAACCCTTTCTACCCTTCAGAAAAGACTAGCTTAGTCCAGTGGTTCTCAGTTGGTTTTGCTTTAAGACTCTATATGACATTGGACGTCAAGACCTAAATAAATGTTTAGCATACAAAAAAAAAGAAATGCTTGGCTTCTAAGAAATGTTTATTTGAACTGAACCAGAAACATCCTTAAAATCAAACAATGAAAGTATTCATTACATGAGCTGCTTCAGGCCCAACAATATGCAAAATCAACACAGATATTACAGTTGAATATGTTGAAATGTTTGGTTTCAAAATCTTGAATATATCGATGGTCTCCGCTCTTGGCAGCCAATGATTCATTGCACTGAACACACCTTCTACCAAGTGACAGATCAATTTGCATCAAAATACTGTTCGAATGTTATTAGACATATGTACACATTTCTATTTCAGTTTGGTAAGTTACTAAACCTTTTTTTTTAACTGAATATGCCAATTTATATTGCTTTTCTGAAAACTGTAATTTGTATGTTCACATTTGGAGTTTACCCAAATACAAACCTGCAACTAACCAATTTGAGAACCACTGGCTTAAAAATTGAATAGTAAAACTGGTTCCCCATGAACTCTATAACTGGCAAGTTAATAAAATGTGTAGGGGAATCATTAAAAAACAACAACATGTTGGTGACCAGGTGGTCTAGTCAGCAGGGTAGCTGAATATCAGAACTGAAGTTTCTGAGTGCAAAATATTCAATAGATTGCTTTTAAAAAATACTTTGCAACTCATGGTAGAAAGGGTCCTTTAATTCCGTTTTGTGACTTTGTGTTTTTGTGTGACTGGAATTCATGGTCCAGCTGGTAAGACAGCAGAGATGGAAAACAACTGGATAGAGTTGCGATATAAAAGTGAAAAATGAAACAGCAAAACTGGAAATAGATTTGATTCAGAATGAAGAGAGAAAAAAGAGTGAAATATCATTGCAGGAAATTGCCAAATCAAATTCCAACCAAAGATCAGAGTTGAAAATGTGAAATCAGACATTTAAGAAAGATGGCAGAACAGAAAGCTTCACCCAGATTGATAAATTAGGCGGTGCTGAATGTTAAAATTGAAATAACAGACTATTACTTACTGGCACTTGTACTCTTGTGAGGTCCGTGTAATCAATGAGCGATTGGTTGAAAACAAGACATTAGTGCTTTCGAGAACAAGGACAAAACAAGCCAAGAATCACAGCCCAAAAAGGTCATTGACAAAAAATCTGACAAATATATTGATTCATTAGTATCTAAATGCCATAGTATGTCAATGTCATTTAAAAAAAAAAAAAACATTGAACATTTAAATGTTGTTTTTTTTATACTATTGTTGATAATAAGTTAAAAGTTACACAAAGATTTAAAACAATTACAAATTTTGGGCTGTGTAACAAGGCAGCAAAGCGTAACATGAAAACATGATGGAAGATATATTAGAAGCAACAAATACAGTATTCTGGAACATTTTGAAATGCTGAGACAGTAAGAAACATGGCACAGATATAAGACATATATAAATGGGATTCATATGCATAAGCACACAATATCAGAAAAAGAAAGCACCCTGATTAATTTAGTAGTCAACTAGTCATACATATGCATTTCCCAGGTATGACCTCAATAATAGTCATGCTCACTGAAGACATGCATTCATTTCTCAGTTCTCGTCAAGCACTTTCGGACATGCTAAAACGGCCAGTTTAGTTTTAAAGTAAACATGCAAAATCCAAGTGACACAGGCCACAATTTCCAGTCTGAGTTCACTGACAACCAGCTCTCACATTATCTCCCAAAATGCAGTAGAGAAGAGACCCTGTGGTATTCACATCATACCAATTTGTTCTGACAAAGGCATGGCCTCCATTGCTTCATACAGAGTGTTTTTTGTTTGTTTTTATTTTCGGTAATTGTCAAGCAACAATTTTTTTATTGCTCAATTCAAACTTATTGCTCAATAATGACAAAATAAGCCTCTTTTCTGTACAATAACACTCATCACAAACATTTGTAATTAGTTATTGCAAATTGTGAGCATGCCAAAAATAATAGAAATATATGTATATAAATGTATATATTTAAAAACAAATGTTTACACAGGGTCCAAATATAACACGTGCCATGCACCAAATGCAAATAAGAACTGGATTTGTGTAAAATTTGCCAATGGCCAGTAACTATAAGAAGTTATGTACTATGATGCAATTCAATTCAAACTGTAAGAATTATTTAAGAGACGTGAGTGAATTAAAATAAAAAATATACAAACAATACTAACTAAACATATCTGACACAACTCATGTTGTGTCAGATATGTTCATGATGCTATGACACAAGATACCACTAATAGGCTCTATGCACGATCGCTTCTGGGTTTGTCTCAGCCGGTTTTGCATTAGGTGGAGATAGTGGCAAATTACACTTGCTGTTGAAAACGTCCTGTGGTCAACGTGAATGATGTTAACAACACTGTGAGGCAGTTAGCTGTCACACATAAGAGTAAAAAAGAGAAGGGCTTTAAATTATATATTTTAAACTACATTGACAACTTTGAGGGTGAGTATCTCTCTCATATAGTCGCGTAAATCTGACTAGCGAATCAGTTTCTAAAACGTCTGTCTCCGTTTCTGAGAAAATTAATTTTATTAAAGTTTTGCCGCTTAACACTTTGCCTGCAGAATGCGCTATGCGGATGTAAAGAAGCTGGCTGAGATCCTATCGGACAAACGTCAGCAGGGTTCTGTGCATAGAGCCTAAAGGCAAGGAAAACAGCTAAATAATTCAATTGTCAAAAGGACTAAATGTACGTAACTCCATTCATTTTTCTCATATTACTCGCCATAGGCAGGTGTAGCAAAAAGTTAATTTTGGATCCTGATTTTACATTTCTTGACTGAAAACTTGGCTTATCTTTTCAGCCTTTCTAGTTACGGCATGTATTGCTACTGGGCTCAGAAAGAACCCTATATATCACCTCCAGCATAAAACAACACGTTTGTAGAGGTGAATCCATGTTTACAGGAAATTCACTAATATACTCACTAAAATCAGCATCAGCAAATCAAACTCTCTCAAGTCATGTTAAATGTATTACGCTATCAATAAAAGAAAATGCGTAAAAGTGAGCTTCTAAAGTATCTATGATCAATCAGAGATGTAAAGGTGATTGGATTGTAACGTTGAGGACACATATGGCCAGTCATCCAGGCTTGCACATGCTCAACTCCAGGAGTCTGACATCACATCCATGCAGTGTTAAGTTCCCAAAATCACAGAAAGATGCATCTGTGTGTGAGCTCCGGATATAGAAACTTTTAATCTCCAATTTGTAGTCATCTGATTCTCTTTATATGTCTTGAGATTAAGGCTAGCTGGATGCCTCTTCTGTTCGTGTAAAGGAGATAACATACAAATACATATCTTGGCTGACCAATGTAAAGGCATTCAAAACTCTGTAATTCTCCTTTTGATGGGAACAAAATAGTCTCTATGACAACAGAATAGACTCATCCCTGCAAAGACTGGGAAGCTTGCCGGTTGCTATGACAACTTGCTGTTGATTTTGAGGCAAATTATTGTGCTTCAAGAATAAAGAGCCCAGAAAATCCCTACGCAATCAACCGAAAGAACATTGTGTACAACCCTCAACAATGGGTAACACAGTCTTGTTGGTCTCAAATAATTGCCTACTTGCTGGGAAAGCTAAAGCCAAAGTTTTAATACTTATTTCAAAATTTCTCTCATTAAGCAGAAATTTGCATCCCACTATTGAATAAATACAAAGCTGTTTAGTCTAGCTTGGGTTAACAAATGTGTAACATTTGATTTGAAGTGTACAGAGCGAAAGAAATACATCTATAGAAGCAAATACTGTAAACCGTTTACATATTCTAGCAAAAGTACGGCAATGTCCCTGTCTAATGTCAAACTAGCATGTTCATCTAAGTAAACTTGGCCAGGTACTGAAGCTGGAAAGTCCTACAGGTATACTTTGGCAGACATGCCAATTTTATCTCTGAAACCACACTAAAAACATCCCAGACAAAAGACTGGTGTTAGTATGTTAGTTAGTTGGTATATTAGCATCTCTGTGAGAGGGCAAATGCAGCAGGCAAGGAAATACTTGGTTCACTTACTCTGAGCACATGAAAGAGGACATGGGTCCAACCTCCTTGGCTTTCTGCAGGGCATGTTTCTGATTAAACGCTGCTTCCTCCTCCTCTTCATCCTTTGGAATAGCAAGGTGTTATTTATTATTCAACTGCCCAACAAATCCTTTAACAGATAAAGCTAAAAGAACCATGCTGGATATACCTTTGTGAGCTCCTGGGCATTGGCCAAATTGTCAACAGCGATAGCCAAGAATACGTTGAGTAGTGTATCTGACCATTTTATCAAGGATTTTGACTCAAAACAATGAGTGATGCAGAAATAACCAACAAAACTAGAAGAAACACATTCAAACCAGCATATTATAACACCAGTACAGACTTTAAAGTCAACATGCACTAATCTTGGTCAGAAAGTTTAAGAAAATAAGCTTA
This sequence comes from Hybognathus amarus, assembly GCA_030378365.1. Taxonomy (NCBI): domain Eukaryota; kingdom Metazoa; phylum Chordata; class Actinopteri; order Cypriniformes; family Leuciscidae; genus Hybognathus; species Hybognathus amarus. Next base: position 303,011 of record JAQIUQ010007340.1, on the reverse strand, counting down.
GTAATGAAAGGTAAAAAGCAGAGGAAGTTACGTTTTGATGAAAGACTATGAAGTTGTAGTTATGACTGAAAGTTAATAACCAAATTTTGATTTCATGCAGACTTCAGTGAAACCCTGAAGAACATCAAATTATTTTTTTTCAAGGATAACCAGCCCAGAAAGCATAAGTTAAACAGCACTGAAACCGTTCAAATGAATCACAACCACATCTTCATATTTTCAAAGGAACATTTGTCCACCGTACAATAAGTACATTAATACTGTATATGCTACATACCAGATAGGATATACCTGTATAAGAGAATGGAGAAATAATAAATGAAGGATACAATTTCCAAACAAAGTCAGAACAATAAAGTAGACAGATGACCACATCCCTGACTTCACTCCACCTTGAGACCGGATGCCAGTGTACATAACTTCATTCCAGTCCTCGCCAGTGAGAATCTAGAAACACTGTGGAATTATTCCCGGCCCACATGGAATCTGTGCCCAAGTAACTCAATAGAGATCTCCTCATATTTTCGCACAATAGGAACACTAAAATTCAGCAAATTCTTCCATGTGCATGTTTTGTTTATGAAATTTTTGGCTAATTCAGCTACCAATAAGTGGAGTGCAATAACATATTTTACAGATTTTAGGTCCATTCGTCAGACTTTGCCACAACATTGCCACAGAAACATTGCCTCAAGGGGTTAATCCTAAAAAATCACACATTTTTACACATTTTTCACCAAAATTACACATTTTGTTTAAGCCTACTACTATCTATATTTTAGGGTGTTTTTTTCTGTGCTGGACTGCTGTATATCTATAAAGTTTCATCATTAATAAAGGGATGACAGATTCTGTTTAGCGACTAAGTATGTTTTTGTTCTTGCTCTGATCCAAATTTCCTGTTTATCTGTGCAATTAAATCTTGGTCTAATTAATTAGTCTTCCTTCTAAGCCATTTTTTCACTTAGAAACATCCCGGAGTCATGCATTATACTCAGATTACAACTGGATGGAATCTTACTTGAAACACTGTCATGATGGCTGCTGGAAAAGTGTCAAAATTAGTTGGTTTATAGTCTTCAAAAGTAAAACCTGTGGAGAGAAAAAAAGAAGAAGAAAAAAAAAGATGTGACATCTGTGTGCGAGCCATTTTATTCAATATGTGTCAGACCAGGTTACTGAATTATAGATTATTTGCTTTCGCCAACTGGAGAACCTGATCTATTATCTATTGTCTTGCTACACCTGTCACACAGGGTTATGGCACTACTTTAAGCACTACTTTTTAGCATGAAATTAGTTGGCATGTTTAATATGGTGGACTGAACACAAAGCAGGCTCGGGATTTTATACTGTTGTTGCATATGACATAAAAGGGCAGCTCATAACTAGGGATGTGCCAGTAGCCATATACCTTATTCGAAAGGCACAGATAATGGCTTTAAAAACGAATAACTCAAATAATTCTATTGAATAATAGGAAAATATTCAGCAGACAGATAACAGGTGAGCCAGGTGATAACATGCTGTTATACAAAAACCACTAAATCACTATGTGTGTGAAGTGAAAGTGTGTAAACTCTATGAATGAAATGAGCACAGCGCGATCGCAAATCAAATAGCCATGTTGCCGTCTCTAAACATCTATTTATTAATCAGGATAGGGATATTTCCCCAAGGTACAACTGTGATGCATGTCGGAGCTCTGCCTACGAGACTATAGGCTCTGACTATTAGAAGAGATTTAAAGAAAGGTTATAATTATAATTATATTAGTTATACAAGGCATGTTTGTTAAATGATGGAGCAGATTTAAAACTTCTTAAGTAATTTTACGAACTTATGGTTAAAGCCCGTCCGCATACGGTTTTAATCTATTACAGATACAGAATAATTTTGAGATTGTTACAGATACATATACAGATATGGATATTGGCTCTGCTGCATAGCTATACTCAAAACTACAGGTGTAGCTTTCAGATATTTTTATAAAAAAAAAAAGAAAACTATGTCAACGGGTTGTCTGTGCTCAGACTGGTGAGATATTACCTTCCACCAAAGACCTGCATGCCCAGAAGTGCAAAGACCACAATGAAGAGGAAAAGCAGGAAGAGCAAACTGATAATGGACTTCATGGAGTTCATCAGAGACACAACCAGGTTCCTCAGGGAGGCCCAGTACCTTAACAACAGATAAATGCAGCATCTCAAGTTCAACATGGGGACATCCAGAACTGAGCAAAGTCAATAAACAGATTATTGCCTCTGGAAGAGGCAAACAAACCCAAAGGGCTGTTATTTTAGGCAAGCTTGCACTTACTTGGTGACCTTGAAAATTCTCAACAACCGTAAGGCACGCAGAACGCTGATCCCAAAGGATGTGCCAGGTCTGAAGAACCCCCAGAGTACCTCAAAAATGCTGCCTACGATCACCTGGAAGGAAATCAGGAATTACACCTCTTCGAACATATCCATGATGTCCAAAAAATACTGTCTAAAGGTGCAGTTTCATTAGCAAAATTACTTAAAGATTTCATAGGAAAAAAGGTCCATTGTCTGTTGTCAATAGTGTAGCAATGTATGGAACACAACTCACACAGAATTCACTTTCAAAACATGATGCTTTCTGATAGTTCATGCGATGATTCTGTGTGATCAACCTAAACTCGTTGCAGAGCTACAAGGGGAAATCTTTTGCCCTCATGCAAAATCCCTGATCGCACAGATTACTATTGAAATTCACCTGCCAAACAATGATAAATGTGACACTCATTTATATTCTACCCTCTCAATTTATTAGATACATACACACACATATTTTGTTTAGCAAATTAATTCATTATCAATTCATCAGATATTTATGTATTTAAGGCCATTGCACACCAGAGTCCGAAATTCGCATCCGAAATTTTCACACGTTAAGAAAAAAATTCGACCTCACATTATGTCAATCACGCTTGCACACCGCCTCCGAAACTTTCGTCCGTCATAAAAAAATTCGGATCAGGTTCGATTTTCTGCGTTTTTCGCACACAGAGCCTGCATTTTGAGAGGTTTTTTTGAGAATTCAGGGCCGACTGGAGCTCGTTCCGCACATCTTTGCATGCGCAGTGCTTTCAGTTTCGGTTTTAATTTTGATCAAGTGTTCTCTTCTCTCAATTGGATTATGAAAGGATTAACCTCCCCTTTCAATCTGATTGAAATTTCGGATCGATTAAAAGGTGTGATTGAGCAGCCAATTCGATAACTAATGTATTATTTGGGTACAATAGGCTATATAACAGCTTAAAATATTCAGCTGTTCTGTCTGCCCAGCGCTTCCACCGGGCCGTGTGTCACGCGCGCATGTGTGTGTGTGTCTCCATACCTTAAACATACAGCCAGTCTCTGTTTCAGAATCGATTGGTTCACGGAAATTAATGATCTTGTTTTTAAATTGTGGCTCCAGTGGCTTTAAAATGTGGCTTTCATCAAACTTTTCCACTGACGTTCTGAAGTAAATTTTGAATCACAGCTCCTTGATAAGGAGGTGCTTCCTCTCGGCGCAATTTCAGGATTGGATGGACACAAACGCAATATTTTCTCTTTCTTCTCTTTTCAATAAGAGAGAGGGCAACAAAATCATCCTCACTGCCTGACGAATTCATTTTGTATTTTTGCGGTTTTTTTCGCAACGGCTTAACAAATACGCATCGGACTCGGTGTGCAAGGTTTCTCTGTGTGACGAATTTTTAGGCTGACGAACACGAAAAAACGCATCCGAAAATTTCGTACTCAGTGTGCAATGGCCTTTAACCTTGAGTTCAGATTGTTGGTTACATTCAATAAAGTCAAAACCTCTGATGTGGGCCAAAGTCACCATACAGACATTTAAATAATTCAATAATTGAATTAAAACCAGCTACTTTTCATGCTAGATTAACTGAATGTTAGATGATATTTGATCACACAAGTTTCATAGTTTTAAAACAGAAAACTGTAATGGGATATGTAATCATGGAAAGGGCCAGCTACAAATGTTCTGATTAAAAATAAAGATTAGCCAACAGAAAATCATTATATATTAAGTGGCACAGTCCAGAACTAAAACTGAATTTTCATTAGTTTTTAAGCAACATATTGATATTCAGAGCTGGGTCCTCCGATTTTAGAAAGAAATTAGAGACGCGTTCAGAGTGTTAAAAGATCAAATAAGATCTACAGTTTCATCTGCTCTTATTTATTTGAATGTCTTTTATGCTTCATGTTTGCTTGTTTTGAACACTAGTTTTAGGAGTCACCATCTTGATCCGCTTCGACACTTGCCCTGTTGTGCCATCTTTATTTCAAAGAGGATTATTGGAAGGAAGACAGAAAATATACTTACCCCACAATCAAAGCAGTTAAAGGATGAGTGGAAATAGAGTCTGGGCCCGAGTCCATACATCTTCAGAAACATCTCAGTAAGAAACAGACCCAGAAACAGGAATTCTGCATAGTCTGCAATACAAAGGTACCACTTTAAGATTTTGACTTTTGATCATGTATGACAGCATACGCATTGTGTGACTGTGGTCTTACAGAGAAGAATAGACAACCACGGAGGCTGATTGTGATGTACGATGGCTACACAGAGAGTGTTGAGGGCCACCAGACCCAGAACAATCCAGTAGAACGTGTGAGTCTTCACCATACGGCGAATGGAGATCCGTAGCATGCGTTCTTTCCGTTGGAAATAGGATGTAGGTCCTCGTTTAGCACTGCGTATGCTGACTCTGTTCAATGGCATCCCTGATTAATAAAACAAATAAAACCACTTTTGTATTCTTCTTGAATGAATTAGCATATTATTTCAATTCTATGTGAATTTAATCTGAAAACATATACTGACACACAGGTAAATGTGCACTGTATTTTGAGGGTCAAGGCATCATTTAGACAGGATATGAGGTTGAGTTGGGGCAGGAAGTCACTCACCTACAGACGAGATGTCAGCATACTGTTCCCCTGGAGCTCTCCGAACATCATCCACCCCTCTTCTCTTTATGGTGGTGGCTCTTTTTAGCACTGAGAATAGAAGTACCAAATTATTTATATTTTATTATCTTTTAATATCTTTAATACTCTAAACTAACTAAATAAATAAACAAATGAATAAACCAAACCTCTAATAGGAAAAGCATATTAACAGTTGGATGATTTGCATTTCTGTCATCTGCAAAAGTCAAATGAGTATGCATTTTCTCTCACAATGTTTCTGCAAAAGTCTAAAGACTTTTAATATAAAAAATTATACTGTGTGAGAAAAAGTCTGAAAAAGAAACCATGTTGTCTGGGAAATGTAATGGACTTTTATATTATTATTGTATTGAAGCCAAGGCACTACTAAAATATTAACTTAGTTTGAGGAGTTTGTTTTTTTCTATCCATGAACTGACTGCCATTGATTTTGCTGTGAATTTTTGTTTTTAGTGTGACAGAAAAACATCAAGTGTAACGTCATCAAGTCAGGTTAGCACATGATAGGGCTGGGCAATATGGCCAAAAAAATATCACAATAAAATCTTTAATATCAGTCAATATCGATAATTATCACAATAAATGTCAAATCTTTATTTATTTCAAGTTTAAAGGCAGAATTTTGCTTTTGAGTAGGGTTTAACTACTCTGTATTGTCAGAACATGACAAAAACTTGCCAAAAAATTTGTGAGCTTTTTACAAATGCTTTCACAAAATTACAATATTCAAAACATTTATGATGCTAAAATATTTTTTCGACATCTACATGAAATAACTTACAGGCGACCTATTATGCTCATTTACACAAGATGTAATGTAAGTCTCTGGTGTTCCAGAAGTGGGTGGATCCTTTGCAGCTCGTGCTACAGATACTTCAGCAACAACAAAACTGGAAAATGTCACGCAAACAAAATGACATAAATTGTAGCCGTGTTCAGCCTTGCATGTTCGAACAGGAGTCAGACACTGATAGAGAGAGACTTACAACTTTTTCAATGCAACTGGTTGTTTCTGAAAGGTTAGTGGATACATTTATGTAGTTGTTGATTCGTTTTTTTATTTTGGTGCAGACATTATATATTTCCAGCTGCTACAGTGAGGAAACTTCTAATGTTCATTCAGAAGTGAATTTTGCATAATAACTGAAAAGCAAATAAAGCCACTTGTTATATTTTGCTGCTGTCAAGGCAACAATGAAGTAAATACACATCCCTGCAATTACATTTAATTTTTTTTAACTCTCTTCAGAATGCTATCTGAATACCTATTGCTGTCAAACAACATATACAAGGGCCAGAATAGGTTTCAGTCTCTTCTGAACCCTCTTAAAATGTTATACCATATAGAGCCACACTTTTTAAGACAATTGTCCTTAATGGTATGATGGGACTATTACACTTACAGGAGAACAACAGGGGCATCGAAATAGGAGTTTACCATAGTAACTGCCAGTTTTTCATTTACACAGCCTCTGGGAAGCTGTCAATCACCATTTAATAAAATAAAAAAAACACCCTTGTCTGATTCTAGGGAAAATCTGTCAACTTATAGAGGGTTCGGATGGGTTTTCGCTTCACAGATGCATGCAAAGGATCATGTTTTTTTGTTTATTGCGACATAAGTCTTTTGAATATATAATCCCTGTGCTCGTTTATGTGACCAGAACAGGCTTTATACACAAGAACAGGCTACTGAATAAATGACAGGGTCCTGTTTGATTTACAGATCGTGACCCGAACCGCACCTGTATTAAATCTACTCCATCAGATAGACAAAAAAATATAACACAAGCAATCCAACCAATATTAGGCATTTTGAGTTGAGGCATAAAAAATATGCACCCCAACATGGTAATAATTAACAGTAAAAAATAACGTTACAAACTTTTGCTTACATCATGTGAACAATCTGCCCATACAGGTTACTTTGTACAAATGTGCATAACTCACACCAAAGGCTATACAGACCCTTATAGGTCTCCATAAATAAATAAAAAACATGTAGCCAAATATGAGCTGTAACTGTCCTTTAATATCAGGGATATTTTAGCAAATTATTAATTCTTAATGCCTATTAATTCCCAACCTGCACCAGAAAGGCCAACATAAGCCTTTTTCCTCCTTATTTGATTATTTCAAATATTAGCATTTCACCCGACTCTGATAAATGATAAAATCTGGAACAGAGAGAATGCACATTTACTAGGGTGTACTAATGTAGACTGCTCTAAGGGTGTTCAAAATAATCACATGACCCTGACATAATTAAAACCTGCATCCCACAATCTACATGGGAAATGAGAGAGAAAATAACAGAGGTCAAACATCTCACCATCTAAAGCAGAAGGTCCTGAATTCTTGTTCTCTTCTGCAAGCATAACCTCCTCTGCAAAATAAAAAATGAATTTAAAATTGAAACAAGTTGTGAACATACAATGTCCTTTAAAATCTAATTTAATCCTGGATTTTAGTAAAGAAATTAATGAATAAGAAATGTATAAGATATTTAAGAAAAAAGGGATTCTGAGCTATTTCTAGATTGCAACTGAAGCACAAGATGCTCTTTGGATCATTCTCAAATAATGCTAGAGAACATGATCATTACATTTTACACAAATGTGTGGCATTCACAGTACTTGTGTGATTAAAAAATAAAAGGGATACATAATACATAATATGTTTTTCACTTCAGCTTTTTACTTTATATTGATAATATAATTTTATAAACAAAATAGACTTGCATGCATTTTCTTTCACAAGTGTGTCTTTTTTGAACAGTACTCCGCATCCAATGTAAAATGGGGTGATGCTGTGGCACAGTGTTTTGACAGATTTGATTTACTTTATTAGTTTTGCCAGTTCACCAGCTCAGTGTGTAAGAGTACCTGCACGGTCAATCCAGGCCCGATACCCGTTCAGCTCCCTCTCGATCTGCTGCTGTCTCCTCAGCTTCATGAAAGCCCTTCGGTTCTCCACTCGCTCACGCTCTTTGGCAAACTCTCTGCAGGAGTAAACAACATACAATTACCCACACAGAGAAGAACCAGAGGGATGGGACAAACTTAATTTTTTAGTGCTCTGTTTTGAGGACAAGAAATGAAAACCAATGCGATATGATAAATGTCCAAAAGATGGAACTCTGTAATGGCCACCTAGTGTTAAGTAGTGTTCATGACATGTTGATATGCCTTTAAAATGACTTCTTCTATGGTGTGCGAGTCAGTAGGACTACACAAATATAAGTAAACAGTTTGTAGACTGAATGTTGTCCTGTATGAACAAAATGACATAGTATGTTTTTAAGTCTCCACTGTTGGATCGCGCCCAAGTGTCTCTCTCTCTTACACACACAGTTCGAATCGCGCCCGTGCCTCTCTTCTCTTGCGCCCCCACAACCCAAAATAACTCTTCGGTTCTACGCGATTCACGTAAATGACCCAACTGACCAAGAAAACGGCGATTGTCACTAAAAACCGACAAGTTTGCAGGTCTGTATATAATGTCTTCTTACTTATAAAGTTCTCAATGCTTCGGTTTGCATGTGGGGACCCTCATAATGCTACTGTATTAGTGTGGGGCTATTTTGAGCCTTAAGATTTTTATTTTTTCATTACTCTGTGCCCTATATACACTAACGTTATAAGCTAAACAGTTTTTACAGATAAAACTCTTTATATTCGATTATCATGAAAACAAATCTCAGAGAATGGTTGACTAGGTACCAATGTGTTATTAAACCAAAGGTAAATTTTGAGTGGTCCTTTAAATACAAAGTCAAAGTATCTGCATCTTTGTCTTTTTTTCCTGATTTTCAAAAACATTTTTGTTTCAAATCAAAGTTTGTAGAGTTGTGATTCACATCATATTTGATTGGCTTGGTTCAGATGCTTATAACTCTTTAACAAAGATTTTTTTTTAAATCCCAAAGGGAAAAATTAATGGAAAAATTACTTCCGAAACCAGTAGTGCTGGTAAATAAAAACAGTAATATTGAGAAATGTTATTACAATTTCAAATAACTGTTTCCTATTTGAATATATTATAAAATCTAATGTATTCCTGTGATGGCAATTTTCAGCAGCTAATTACTCCAGTCTTCAGTGTTACATGCTGATTTGATGCTCAAGAAACTTTTCTTTGCTGCTAAATATTATTGTGGAAAATGTTTCTAAAGGATCATGACACACTGAAAACTTCAGTAATGGCAGTTAAAAACTCTGCTTTGCAATCACAGCAATACATTACATTTAAAAGTATATAACACTAGATAAAATACATTTTAAATTATAATATTTCACAGGGTTACTGTATTTTTGTTCAAATACATGCAGCCTCGTGGTTATGAGACTTTTAAAAAAAACATTTAAAAAAAATATTCAATTATTCTCAATTATTGCAAACTTTTGACTGGTAGTGTATTTGAAAACAGAGTCAACGTACAAAGAGAGAAAAGGGAGATGTGTAGAAAGAGATAAGGTCGCTGTGTGTGTACTGTGTAGTAACTTAATCTTACCTCTTGTCTCTAGAAATGAACTTAATACATTTCACATTAACCTCCAATAAAACTCATTACCCTGGGTCGGCTCAAACATCAGGTTAGATGTAGTGTCAGTTTGTCTTAGAGCTCATTGAGGAAAACAGTACTCACCCTGACAGGACTCCTAATACCAGATTCAAGACAAAGAAGGAGCCAATTATTATTAGAGGAATGAAGTAGAGCCAATTCCATGTAGGGCCTAAGGCATCGTTTGTCTGTGCAAACACAAAACAGGAAGTGTACAGTTCTTAAGCTTCAAAACAAAGAAAGTAATACTTTGAATTTGCAGTATTATAATGCCTAAATTTCCTAAATTAAAAAAAGGTCTGAAAACCAATGCCAATTGATTGAAAATTGCACTTGTAATGGTGACGTTTCAGTGAGGCTCTGCTCTGCCATGCAAAGGGTGTGATCACTGCGTGGGAAGGTGGCATCATTGCCCAGCTGAGCTGAGAGGGTGTTCCCCACATCCCGATGCAGCTGCAACAGCTCAGTTATGAGTGTGAAAAAAGTCTAACTGTGGCAGCATGACTCACGTCAACATGTATGACACCACATGAATAATTAAAAACAATGTGGACTTGGATAAACCAGCATGATATATTAGTAAAATGCATTATTGTAAGCCATTGTGGACAGCGCTCTGACACATAGCGTGGTTGCACTTCAGATTCCGACTTTCCTATCCCATCCTCCTTTCTCTCCACAATGCTTCCTTTCATGCCTGTACTGTCCTATGCAATAATCAAATAAATAAATGTAGAATGGATTATGAAAAAATAAACAGTACTTTAAAAAGCAGAATTCCCAATTTTCAAATGAACTTTCCAGACATTCAAATGTACAAGATCATGATATTTTACATTTATTTTATTGGAATTAGACTCACAAGGAATAATTTCTAGAAGGTGAAACAATCTACTGACTGAAATTTTAGTAATGTATTTTAGCTCCAGGAGGGGATTAAACCAGTGTTTATCAAGCAGTGGGTCACAACTCAAAAGTGAATCACAGGTCTATTTGGACGTAACGCAACACTCACATCCATTGTGGGCAAAAGTCAGCCGTTATGCGACTGGATGCAAGTGGACATATGATGCAATAATGCAAAACTATTCATTGATGCCTTGCTCTGGAGTCAGGCATATGCAAATGTATTAGCCTGTGTGACAAATCCCACAATATCCAATCGAGACATTTTGGTGCTTGATTAAATAAATGTGTTGTTTATGATAAACTTGCAGGATTTTTGAATGCTACCTCTAATATGTCAATAGATCAAGGCTTTAATACGCATCATTTAATCTCAAACTAAAAATGCACGATTGTTTTAAAGTCTGAGGAAGTTCTCCTCCAGAAGTCCATGCTCAGAAACCAGCACGTCAAAATCAAAAGCCGGCTCAGCATATGAAGAGTTCAGATGCAAAAGCCTCTAAATGCCATTTGAAATTTTCTTCTAAAATGACCATTTTTATCAAGCTTGTATATTTAAGTTCAGTAATTTCACTTAAATGACAATTAATAGGTAATCTTCATTGCCATTTAAGTGAAATTACTGAACTTAAATATACAAGCTTGATAAAAATGATCATTTTAGAAGAACATTTTAAATGGCATTTAGAGGCTTTTGCATCTGAACTCTTCATATATATGTTCAAAGTCAACCACCTAAGCTCATTTCACCAAAAGCTCCAGAGTTAGGACTATGTCTAATGCTTCTCATTTTCTCAAATTTGGAGATAAAACCACAAAATGCTTGTAAGAAGATACTGTAAGAAATCAGGTAAAAGCTACACGGTATTGCATACTGTGTGTAAAACCTGTGTACAAGTATGCCAGGTCACAGCTGCAAGATTGGAGGAAGTTCATCAACCAATTACATCTATTTCAGCTAAAATGGGCCTGTGGGCCATATATTTTTCTTTTGCCATTTATTATTTTGGGAGAAGAGAAGGAATGGAAGTAAGACACAAAGCAAAAGTATTCTGCCTGTATGAGCACCATAACGTCTTCCCAGTAGTACAAATGCTAAACAAAAAGCCATGGTACTAACAAAAACCTTTCTTTATATTTCTTGAGGAAGACAAGGCTTGAACTCATCCAAACCCATTAACTGCCAAAAACCTCAAACAATGAGAATTGTTGCATATGTAAAATGAGTTATTAAACCGCATAAAATGTGAAATACAAAGATTTGCTAATGACTGTTTAATCTAAAAACAAAAATCTTTAACAGGGAATTAATGCTTAAACATTGCATTACATCAAGAATATACATTTATTAATTAGGATTATAATACAGAAACAGAACTGCTACAAATCAGCTGAAGCAGAAACTCACATCATAGAGTATGGTTGTCCACCCTTCCATGGTGATGCACTGGAAGACAGTGAGTATGGAAAATAGGATGTTATCAAACTGAGTGATGCCTTCATTGGGTCCGGGCCAATCCTTATTGCAGGTAAAATTTTCAGAACATTTCTTGAACCCACAATGATCAGATTCAGATAAGTCTAGAGGAAATAAGAGAGACAAATAGTCTGTCTACAGTCTGTATAGACCTGGGAACCTGTTTTTTTTCATGCAAATGATAATAATTTTATTCTTGTCAATACTAATCTTATATTTTGTTATTTAATAATACATGTGTATTATGGTAATTTATTTTAGGAAGAATAAGTTATTTGTGACCCTAAAAGATGCTAGATGGTTAGTTTAAAGCTGCAGTCCGTAGTTTTTCCTCTTTGTCGCCATCTCTGTTCGAAATCGGCAATTGCAGTCATTCACAGAGTCATCAACTTTACGTAGGTTGTACTTCGAAAGGTTGTACGTAGGTTGTACTGGTTCTGACATTGCAGTAAATCACATTGATTCAGTAAAACATTCGTATATCACGCAAAACCATGCAAACTATACTTCCTTCTCAAATTGTTAATGTTAACAACGTCCGCATTGCATGACTACATGTAATGTGCTTCCGATATGCATCCTTGTTTTCACATGAGTCCGGTTGCATTCTCTTTTTTTCTGTTTGGACATACGTAAGATCGGACAAAGTCTTTTGCATTTTACAGTGGGAACCTTTCTGGTATCTCGCTAATCAAATTGAATTGAAATTGAAATCAAGCTTACCGTTTTGAATCGCTAAGGCAAGCAGATAGTTTTGAACACTGGCTGGTTATGTATTTTCTCAAATATGTATTTTGGATCATATTTAACCCCTAAAAGCTACGGACTGCAGCTTTAAGAGAAACCAAATATTTTTTATAAAACAATTTCCCACTGAAATTTTTCTGAAGGTCTGTTTCCAATGTTCTTTATTTTTTAGTATTCAAAAGATTTACACTGGATCCCAACATCTGACATAAATATAAATTAAAAGATGTCTATCTGGTCAGCACATGTTCTTACTTGTCAGTGTGTGACTCGCTTTACTTTTAACGCCTGGTACACATTGTTTGTGGAGTTTTCCACTGTAAAACTCTAGTCCAATAATGGCAAACATGAGAATGGCAAAAAACAGCAGCAGACCGATCTGTAGCAGTGGCACCATTGCCTTCATTATGGATTTCAGAACTATTTGCAGACCTACAAAAAAACAACATAAAAAATATATATATCAATCATACATAAACATTAGTATCAATCACACATAATTTCAATGAAAATTTCAACCTAGGCTCATTGGAAAAAGATGCCCATTGCAACATTTTTACAAAATGATATTGAGCTTCTTGCATGTTTTGTGACACCTCAGTAAACCTAATGAATAATGTTAACAAAGGCAAACATGAGATGACAGCAGTAGCAGGTGAGCTACCGACTAAGTTCAGTATATCAGAAAAGCCACTTATATGGAGCTGGCTATGTGATGTAAATGTCAAAAATGTATTACTTTACAAATCATGTAAAATGGTAAAAGTGTTTTGAGGTCATTATCAGTGGCTGCTCGTGAGAGAAGGCAAGGGAGGCACAGCAAAATCCATGGCCAAAGACTTTTCCATTGATAAAAAATGTTACCAATCACCATAGAGTATTTCACTTTCAGCGGGTTAAGTGTTGATAAAAACAACATTGCAGGGGTGTCTAGCCTCCCTTGGTACTGTATATCAACAAATCATTGTAAATGCGTAAATTACGTGATATTTGTCTGAACTGCTACCACTGATAATGTACCAAAAGATGCCAATAAAACCGCCTGTGAATAATATGTCATGTAAATAACTCTAGAAGAGCATTTTGATAAATATATGCACCATATTACAAATTCATTATAATTTTTACTTTAATTTTTAATGTATGTTTGAAGAATCATCATTTAATTTTGTATTGAATGAACTGGAGTAGAAACATAATGATGCAATTAGAACGTTAGTATTAATTTTATTATTATAAAAAACGTCCTTGTGTATTTTTCACACCAGGAGAGTCATATAACTTTTTGCGGTTGGATTTATTTTTTCCTGTTTTATTGCTTTGCCCCCAATTAGGATGCAGTGTAATACTCCTCTCAAACAAAATAACACAGTGTGATTAAGAACTTCATATATATTTGTAAACATACTAGGAATGCCCGAAACCAGTTTAAGGGGTCGTAATACCCTCACAGCCCTCAGCGTTCGCAGGTCCAATGAAATATTCATATGGGCTCCTGCTGTGGCCAGAATCCTGTTAACAAAATAAAAACAAACATAGGTTAGGCGAAGAAATGAAACAACAGTTTTGCAGGATATATAAATATTTCACAAATATGTTAATGATGATATTGGATAAACTACACAATCTCCACTGATAGTGATGTGATAATCACAGCTATAGTGATGATTCATAGTGATACTGTAGGTTTAGGGGAGTAATTAGAGCAGCTGTGTTCAATGCATGTGGTCCTTAATGAGGTAATCCCTCTAAATGAATGACTGCCAGCACACTTTTTTAATAAGGGTCACTTCTGATTTACAGCTTTTTTCTAAATGCAGGTTATATTTATCAGGCATGACCAATGAGTCATCTCTGTCTTTCATTCCACTCGTTTATTTTAAGTATAGACCTAGACAAGAGTGCAGCCATCTTTAGAATTTTCTCTTCGAACTTCTGTTTACAAACCGTCTAAGCTGGTGAGGTGGATTTATTTATTATTAACCTAAGTTATCATGTCAACAAAAAAAAAAAACCAAAACTGTTAAATAGAGGACCACGGTTCGGTTCGGTACCCCAGCTTGGTTCAAAATGTACTGCGATTAAAAAAATAACTTTAGCCCCACTCAGGGCTGTTTTCATGAATGATCATTTGGCACTCTAATATTGTTCTGTTGAGCCAAACGAGCTTCATTCAAGCCTTTTCTGCTCCTTGCAAGTTACTTCTCTTGCCTTCTAAAGACGTAAAGCAATTCAAGAGCAACAGATGACAGTGAGCAGTCAATAAATAATAATGAATACTTTCACTAAAATGATTCAGAAAATGAGTAATGCTGCAATTATAGCCATTTTTATCTGCCATAAAGTATATGACTCTGATTTGTGACAAAACGTTTTTTTTTAAATATATATTTAGCATTAGGCCTAGAAATCAGCATGTTAAGAGCATTTCATAATAAAGTTATAATTAAAAAGAATTGTTTACTGCTCATAATGAGATAATTTTTATGATTATGAACGTTGTTAGTTTATTTTTAGCTTATTTTAAGCAAAACAAAACAAAACAAAATTATCCAGACTTTAAGAGGAAAATCCTGAAAACCCATTTATTTATTTATTGTTATTTTATTTTTTTCACTTTTACAAAGTATTACTGCTGCCCACAGTGCACTGATGGAAATTTAACTTCCAAATAAAACATAAAAAATGGGTGAGTGTGGAAGGGGCAGGATACATAGAAACATAAAAAAATAAAAAAAGCTAAGTGTTACCTCAGAGATCTCTGTACACTATTTACAACATCTGAACTCCTGCATGCTTTAGAAACCCTGCTGAAAAGGCCAGCATGAATTTCCTTGCTGATCCTAGCTGCTTTATGCAAATTACACATTTAATCATTTAGCAGGTGCAATAATCCAAAACGATATTACAAATGTGGAATAATCATAAGTAATTTATCAAACAAATCCAAAATTATTGAATTGCAAGTAAAATTATAAAAAGTGTAATACATATTTGCACACAAATATACATAAATATATCTACAATACATGCTGGTGAAGAAAATTCAAAGATGAAGCGTGAATTTACAGACAAACGCAATAGATACATTTTGCTGATTGATCATTGCTGTGCGGGTCATAGTACCCATCCCTTCTAGCACCCTCCTAAGATGCAGGCCAGAAAAGTACCTTGTAATAATGTAATATGACTAGTGTTGGTCAGATTAGAATGAATAGAATCCCTCTTCTCTTATCAAGGGCATGGCTCATTATAAAATGCTAATGCTGTCCTTTATTTGCTGTGCCACCTAACAGGAAACGGCAACTCATCTGTGATGCAGGATGCAGGGAAATGAGAAGAGCATTAGTGTGTGAGTAAGAGAAGCTTTTATTGGCATTCGGTTTCTGACAGCCACTGGATGCCATGTGTGTAACCTGGGATCAACCGTCCATTCCAACATCTCAGCCAAAGCTAAAAATTCTGGATTCTCTCATAATCCAATTCACATGGCACTGTTGACTAAATAAACTCCATCGCATTCAACCCCACGAGATGAGAGAGACTTTGTATGGAGTGGGGTGTGTGATATGATCAAAATCTTATAACACAATACAAGTAATTTTATTTGACGATTCTTGATAAAAAATTTGATACCATTTAAAGTTCATCATTTTTGCCACCAATTTCAATATTTTTGCACCTCCTGGGTCGACCATAGTAGACTGCTGTGCACCAACACTTTACTGTACCGTACTGCTCAGTGGAAATGAGCCCAAAACTGCTTGACGAATTCACAATTAAATAACATTTCAAATCAGCAACAAACTCTGACAAGAGCTGTCCCATTTATGTTGTTTCTTATGCTCAAATAGCATTAAAAAAAGCATTTTTTGTGCACCAGAGATTTTGTTATTATCATTTAAAATATTAAAAAACTTTTACACAAGTTACAGTTAGTGCAGAACTCTGCAGCACGTATCATTATTACTAGAACTCCTAAGATGTAACACATATCTCCAGTTCTACAACAACTGCATTGTCTTCCTGTTAAACAGCAAAAAAAATAAACAAAAAAATAAAATAATTGACTCTTGCTTTCAAAGCACTGCATAACCTGGCACTTTTCATATTTATCTGACCTACTTTCAACCTATACTCCCTCTCGACTCTTAGATCATCATGCACATTCTCCTTAGTTCTTCCTCGCATGCGCTTGGCTTCCATGGGATCTCAAGCTTTAATTCGCTGCTCTATATCTGCGGAATTGCTTCCACAGGACATTCGCAATAATAACTTTTTCCCTATCTTTAAATATCGTCTGAAAACACATCTCTTTAGGCAGGCATACCTGTGATATTGTATACATGTCTCCAATCGCTTGTGTTTTTTTAAATTATTTTTATTTTTATGCGTTTTATCTGCATGTAAGGTGTTCTTTAGTGTCACCAAAAAAGGTTTTATGTGTTTTATCTTCATGTAAGGTGTCCTTGAGTGTCACGTAAGGCACCTATAAATAAAATGTATTATTATTATGACATAATTACCAGAGAAACACAATTTTTTTTATGTTGTGTAAGTTTAATAATTGTATAAGTTTCATGATTTCAATTACTTAGACATGCTTTTTGATTGCTAAAAATTTTACACCATGTATCCGTAAAGCCCGCTCTGAGTTCTGGGAGTTTTCACCCACGTAAAAAAAAATCCTAGGGGAAACACTGAGAAGTATCCAGAAAAACAAAAATGTTAAATTTTGCACAATTACAAATAAGCCGTTTTGTAGTCAAAAATTCTAAACAGCACATATCTAAGACAAACGCAGTTTTTATCTAATGGCACTTTTCCATTACCAGTACCAGCTCGCCACGACTCGGCTCGCTTTTTGCTCCGTTTTTCATTGCAGACAGTACCGCCACAAATAGTACCCAGTCGTCATAGCGACGCCTTTCATCCCTCTTTGTCCCATCAAGCTCTCGCTGGATCCTCTCTTCGGCCACCAAACAAAGGAAAGTCTGCATCTCCTCGTTTGACCACGGCGTATTCTTTCGAGTTGCCATTATAATGGTAGTAAGTTTAGTAACTATCACTGGCCAAACTATTTAAAAATGTTGAGGTTATTCTGGATACTCCATCTGGCGCATGCAATGATAACGCAGTGAATGGTGATTATTCTCTCTGACCAATCAGCAGTCGGCATTGTTTTCACGTCACATTTATCGGCTCAGCTCGCCTTTGCTTGCTCAGAACCTCGCGGAGGTGATACAAAAGAAAGTACCCGAAAGCAGGTAAAACTTTTACACAGTGGAAAACCAAACAAAGCCGAGACAAGTTGAAACTGGTACTGTGTAATGGAAAACGCCATAAGTATTAAACAAGACCTGTATTAAACAATGCGTAGGAGACAAAATACAACTTTAACATGGTCTTACACAACTTCTGTAGACCATCCATAGTGAAATTACTAACTGCATAGAACAAACCACAGAATATTTCCCACCCAAGATTTTCACACCATTTCTCAGCAGGGATTTATAACAGTGGAATATTAATCCCAGATTGTCCTGCATATTAGTCACATCTGGGGTGTCAAGGTAGCAGGATGTCAGCAATTCTATTTAGAACCTGTGAAATAATTAAAATAGCAGCACTGGAATGAGATGAAAGTCTTCACTGAAAGACTCCTGAAAGCAAGAAGAGAGAAAATCGCTCCTACAGATGCAGGGCGTCTCTAAATGACAAGGGCACAAATGCTGAAATCCGAAAAATATTAAACAAAAATTAAAGGATAATAAATTAGATGTAAAATGTTATGATGGCCATGAATCTCTAAGATATCTGAAGAGGCAGAATGATCGTTTTCACTAAGATATCTGTTGAGAAGCGTTTCTTAAAACGATCATGTAAGCATTGATGGATCCATCACTACAAAAACCTATGTAACATTAGCAGCACATGTTCAATTATGCTTACATAATTCATAACAGCTTGTGTTTATAAATGTTAGCTTTTACAAACTATCACTGCCTAGAGAGACAAAAGCTCTTTAAGCCTAATGCAAAGATATATTCATGTGTATAGAAAGAAAACACAAATTTCATGCAAGGAAAGCATCATTCCTCACACTGAGAGGAGGTTGAGAGGAAGGAGAGAGATCTTGACTGTTTTCTCTGAAAACAATATTGTGTGTGGGTGGGTCAGGAACACAAAGCTGGTGTGACAATTCCCTGGCACTGAATGAAAAGTAAGACATGTTACAACTAACAAAAGACCACAAGATCTCCACAAAAACAGTGCAGAATTGGCTTTCTGTGATTCATGTGAGCCTGATTTATAGCAAAAGTTCATACTAATGATTAACAAGCAGGATTAAGCTCTGAAAATAGAAAGAAATGACACTGTACATATTAAAAAAAAATCTAAAAATACAATTAGGCCTACATTTACTTAAGAAACGCTGCATAAGATACTAATGCATAAGACTAATGCATAAGACTTTAGAGACAAGGCCTATATCTTGTAAGATCATTTCTGATGAAATAGAATGGTTAAAATTGTTTTTTAGACAGATGCTGACCTTCACAATGGTTGCATAGGTGCACAGGAACAATCCTTTATAAAACGCATACTATTTTATTTTACAAAGACGTGAAACTCATTGAGTGGTCTGGGTGTTCACTGAAATGCTCACACAAAAATCACTGCAAAAATACAATCAACCATTCTATTTCATCAGAAACTTAAAATCTTCAATCGTAAAATCTTAAAATAGGGCTTTAATTGTAAAATACCGAACTTAACGTGGAATTTTGTGTTTTTTAAATGTTTGGTTTGAAATTCTGTTTTTGTGTGGGAGAAGAACGTATGTCTGGTGAAAATGCAGACCGGGAGAAGCAAATCTAGGCGACTCAACCCCCCAACCTGTCATTTTAGCTACAATGACGAAAATCAAAACAATCTGAAAGCATGGCGAAGCGGCTCTCCATGGCTCTGCTTTCGTCGGCAAAAAGTTAAGAAACTCAACGCTATAAGCCATCAGTGCCGAGCCGAGAAGTTTGCACGTGACTTACGCAGTGTTTCCCACACATTGACTAATTCGCCACCACATACTGCGTTTCGTTTTTTAACACTATTTAAAACACGCAGCATATTCTTTCAGTTGTATTTCCCGCTCTCCCTCTCTCACTCACGCGTCTCTATCACATACATACACACACACACAGCGCCTATGAGGCGTCGGACTAGACAAAAGCGAAGAGAACACCGTGAGCAACACTGGGCAAGAGAGAGACAGTGTGACTTTATTTAAACTTATATAAACTAATATAATTTATATTATTGGACGGTTTAAAGCTCATAACCATATTTTGTTGTTATTTGAAGAGTGCAGTGCTATGTTGCATCATGCAGTATTTGTCCTGAAAAGGCTACAGAGTAAATGTCTGTATTACCTCAATAAATTTAAGGTCATTCCTCATTTATTTGTATTTTTAAATACATTTTAATCATTAACTTTAAAAACACTCTTTTTACAACTAAAATAACAGTCACGGGTAAAAAAAACAACTAATTCACAAAAAATTAAAACGAAAAAACGGAATTTGGGAAAAAAATAAAACAGATTTCATAGGGCCCTGTCCAAGTTAGCCTGCGTGTTTTTTATCAGTGGAGACAGTTTTCAAAAATGTTCATACATTCGTTCTAGTTGCATAGTTCGCTGGTGCTAGGCGCGAGTCAACGGTAACTGCCTACCATTTTATTAAGGCATACAAAGCCTGTGGGTTGTATAATCTCTGTTAGCTGACATAATCTTTTGCAAATTCCAACCTAAATTTAAAATGTACTGTAAGACCACTGTGCCACTTAAAATAACACCTAATTTGATCTGCAAACTAAATGTCAGTGTGTGTAAATCCTCTCAAGATTTCTAAGATATCATCACATGCATTTTAGCAGTCCACATCCCCACGTTGTTGATATTGCGGTATTTTTAGTCTTCTGTCAGTTAGCCAGTACTGGTTAATGATCCTTCTCTGCCCGCTGCAGATACACGGCTCTTTGATGGGCCCCTGACTCACACATGCAACCGTTACATTGTGACAGATGGCATATGAATCATTAAGACACCAGTAGATCAATTATTCATCATGGGTAAAGAGCAAACACTTAACTAATTGTCAAACACGCAGGGAGAAACAGACAAAGAGAGGGAGAGTGAGTGGGAGAGAGAGAGAGAGAGAGAGAGAGAGAGAGAGAGAGAGAGAGAGAGAGAGAGAGCGAGAGCGAGAGAGAGAAAGTAAATGACAGTAAGAGGCAGAGAGCAGACATCTGAAACCATAATAAATTACAAATGAGTGCTAATTATTCCCAATCAGAGTGTTTAAACCCTTGACCTAAGCTGCTTGATTTATTTTGCCTTATAAAGCAATCAGCCCTGTTTGGTAAAGTATTCACAAGTAGGTAAATATTCATTCATTACATGAATAGTTTTATATAAAAAGTACAAATAATGTCTTTAGAGGTAATAAAGTTATAAATCTGCAAGTCATTTTAAATATATGAAAAGAAAGGCATTTGAGTACATTACACACTCATATGTAAGGGAAAACGGGGGTAGTAAAAAACGTTTTTTGTTTCCATCTATCTCCATATTGAACTATTTTATGTGCTTACTGTATCCACTTATGATTGTATTATTATGGAAACACGTTCATGAACAATATAAGTTATTACTTTGTATAGGATCCTGTTTGAGCCATAGAGTAGACCGGAGATCTCTCCATTTGTTGAAAGCCTTTCCGATGTTGACTCTCGTCTTATTCCGACGCCTGGCACGAGACAAAAGTTTTATTTTCTTTGTCTTATGTGGAGTTTGCATTGGGGTTTGGAATAAACTACAAGCCGGTCTCTTCTGAATCCATCTTCTACTTTTGTCGAAAGTGTTTTTCTACTTTTGTCGAATGGCGGCGAATACACAAACCTGCCAGATATAGCCAGGTGAGCGTGAAAGCGCATGACGTCACGCCCAGTCTAAAATTCTGTCCCGAATCCCTCTTATTTATTTTACTCTACTGGATTATAGAGGCAATCACAGTGATCAGAGAAGGGCTCATTCAGCCCATCAGGCAATTTTTAAGCATGTATGGGTTAGAAAAACTAGTATTTTTAAAATAAAATGTTGTGCAATGCACCTTTAACATTAATTAATGAACTGTGATATAACAATAACAAACAATGAACAGCTGGTTTTAATATTAACTAACATTAACACAGATTAACAAATACATTCACAAATGTATTGCTCATGGTTGGTTCATGTTAGTTAATAAAAATGAAACTGATATTGTAAAGTGTTACCGTATTTGTATTAACTAAAAAGAACAAGGATTAATACATACTATAGCAAATGTATTGTTTATTGTTAGTTAATGCTTTAAGAAATGGAACAGTTTTAAAATATTTCTAGAATATAAATGAAATATGAATATGAATGTTATGAAATATTATGAATATCCCCATAGCCCCTACTCCACACTCTAATGACTTTAATGTGTATTAGTTTGCTCATCATCTGAGGTTCAAAAGCTTCCTCCACCGTCACTGGAGCTTCACACAGCAGCAGGGGAAATTCTCCCTCCATCTGGCTATGACACACCCACTATTCTCACCATAGCAACCCTTAGACCCAATCAGCACTGCCCTTGATGGTCTTTCCCGTTGATTACTGTGAATATAATCTAAAACCTTGGTGTGAACAAATAATTGTTACTATTATTAGAATCTTGCTGACTATAGAATGAATGGTTTCATAAATGCATGTTTTTGCACCAGAAATGTCAAATTCCTGATTGTGATGGGTTGGTCCAAGTATGCTGATTGCATTTTTAGAATTGCACGACTATGAAGTAGTAGCCTACAATGCTGACTTTACCAGACAGAGAGAATTTCTTTTGACTGACACAGAGTGTCCCATCCAGTTATTACCCATCCTGTGTGCCAAGCCAGTAAAGGAGAAATTACAGGCCCCAGAACAGGTCCTCGTCATGAAGAAACTAGTTTAGCCGAATGACTTAAAATAGAGAGCTGAGATTAGCCTGAAAACTGAAAAGTTCTTGCATCAATTTTATTAGCTAATTCCTTCATTTAGCTCTCTATAAGTAACTTATCCAGTTTTGAACGTCCTTGAAAGAAAAGGAATAAAAAAAATACACAATGTCAGTCTGTTAGTTATCAAACATGGAAACCATCAAAGATTGTCATCTTATGATCAATACACAGAGGTCATTAGTTTTACAAAAATAATAATAATAATAATAGTAATACATGGCCTAATAAAAAATGTGTTTTCCATTCCACTGCGCTACTTTTTCAATAGTTTTTCAATGTAAACGGGCTACGACGAACACTCGCGTGTCGTACTTGACGAAGGGTTCTAAAAACGCGGCACTCAAGTTATTTATTTCATCTTTTCTCTCTAGACCTGCACTGACATGCTTCTCTGTTTTTAACCCCAAAACACATTCTGTGTGAATGACCCATAAGTGACCAAAAGATATGCATGCAGCACATTCTTATTTCAGTGTTATTTAAGCACAATTTCCCTTGTACATTCAGTTTAACACTATTAACAGAAAGTTCTCGAGTGGAACTGGTTTTCGATTCCCATCCCTACCAAAGACCATCAAGACCGTGACAAGACCAAGACCGGTCTCAAGACATACATCACTACTGCACGCTGAGTCGCTGACATTTGGTTATTTTTGCAAGTCTGCAGGGGCTCTCTTTTCATTCCTGTACTCCCTTTGCTGTATTGATTAATCCTAATGTATACAATAAATACAATTTAATGGAAAAGTGTTTATCCTTATATTTCTTTCAGGGCCAGTAAAAATATAGAAGGAGCCAGCAAAACTCTGATCTTTTATTTTTGTTGAGCCCTGGCTTAGCCAACCCCACCCTGGGGCCAATCCGGCCCTGGTTTGAGTGATTACTTTGTTTTTTTGAACTGATTCAATGTCAGGTACAGTAACTGTCCAAATGAACCGATTCCCTTAAAATGAATCAGACCTGCGCTGACAAAACATTGATCCCAGTCTGTTTTCAGGTCTCAACAGACAATCAGTTTATCTTACGGCCATAGACCACAGATCATGAAATCTTTTTACTAACTATGTTGGGCAGATTCTGAGTCGTTGGAGGAAGAATAAAACCGGATGTTCTGGTTAAGTCAGAAGAGGCCACCCACTGGTCTCAACAAACGCTTATTACTGGAAACAGCACTCCCAAAGGGCAAATTCACACAATGGTGTATTTCTTAGTTTTTAAAGACTTACTGTTATGATCTGCTCTTTTCTGTTTTATTGCTAAAGTGTAGGATAGTGAGCATAAGAAAAATAGAAAGGAAGAAAGATATCTGTATTTAAAGTTATTTCTACACTTTATACTATATGATCACAATCACTGTCTAACTAATCAAGACACCTTGGCAAAATTGATGTTCCCTTTCTATGAAATGACAACTATAAACAACTGGTATGAAAGCAATAAAGACAAATTAGCATATGTGAATCACTATGATGTCAAACTCAGCTACATATAAAAAATGAAATGAAAATATATAAAATCTATTTTATCTTGGAGTTGTAGTGTAACAGCTGTTAAACCAGCCAAAACTGCTGAAACACGCCTATTTAAAATATCACCAGGGCTGGACTGGTACAAAAAAATCACCCCTGGTATTTTGGCCCAGACTGGCCCACTACATATGATCATAAATATCACCCATCTTTGCACGCCCTTGAATATGTATACCAACTCCTACTCCTTAAAGCCACTAAATGTAAAAAGCAAGCAGGTATGATTGAGAGTTAACATATTAAATACTTCCAAAAAGTGTCATTTATTAATACTAATAAACTGTATACTCCACAGTGATGAATCCCAAAACAAGCTATAAGCTACACTGGCATAACAATTCCATATATGAAATGTACAAAAAGTTGTTAAATAAATAAACAAACAAAGTTGTGTGGATGTCTCTATACTATTCCACCGACAGTCTATAATAAATAATGAACAAAACAAGAATACAGCAAGTAGACTCTCTGTTAATGTTGATTTATGGTGGTTAATAAAATAATGTTCTTAATTTCAATATGACAATGTATCAGAGACACATTAAAAATGTATCTGCGCCTCCCTTGCGTTTCTTCAGATTTTGACAGATGCACACTGAACGTTTGCTCAGAGCCCAGGGGTGGGGGTGTGTGATTGGGATGTGATGTTTAAAGATGTGATTGGGCCAGTCAAGTGTCAATCAAGAAAAGAACCAATGGACCGCTGATCTCATGTATGTGTTTCATGGGCTGAACTGTCATAAAAACATATTCTACGATGCCTTCTTTTGACCAATGCATCAATGCAAAAAGATTTCAGCACCGTCAATAAAGCAAACCAAAACAAGACAAAACAAAAGAATGGGCCGCCGCTGTACAAGGTTTAAGGGCCATTCAGACAAAAAAGAAAAAAAGAAGAGAGAGGTGTGTCGGCCCAAAAGAACATCAGTCCATTGAAAAAATGCCTGTCTGCCAGATGGCCAGTCTGCCCCTGATATTACTTACCAACTTCAACTGCATCTTCTGAAGCACACACTCCACCAGTGTGCTCTCCAAACACTTGACCATATGATCATTATTCAGCAAAGTAATCATGAAGAGATGTCGAACAGTCAAAGTTAGCTTTTGCTTTGAAAATACGAGCATGTGAAAATCAAATCAACACCATTCATGCTTTTTTAAATGAAATAAAAGGGTGTCCAACATCTTCACTTTGCCACTGATTCATAAAAAGGCTGTACAAGTGTTTTGTTTTTGTTTGTTGGAAAAATACTACAGATCTCAATCCATTCAATTTAATTTTAAACCCATTTAATAGTAGCCAACTTAATAAACACTGTAGGCTATATGAAGAGTTCCCCTGACAACAAATCTCTGACCTAACTCTGATTTCACAGCTCATCGCTACCTAAAGCAGGTATTTATCTACTCAATATAAATATAATACTTTTGTTGCATGTCGAAATTAATCAGTTCCAAAACGTGCATAGTTTGATGGGTTCATTTTTAATCTTTTTCACTGCTGTACATGGCATGGCATTTATTCGCATTTCACTAAACGCTGCTGCGCGCTCACAACACTATTAAAAACACTCTTCTTCTGTTTCTACTCCACGCCCGCACCTGTCTTCTGTGGGTGCCCTCTCCTGTAGGATCACTATAACAACATGCCTGCTAGAGCATTACTCACTATAAACGAATGCATTTGCATCAACATCGATTTAAACACATTTCCCCATTATAAATTTATAATGCATACAAACTAGGTGAAAAGACATTTGGGGGGGGCTCTTTCTCTAAAAATTAACATTAACATTGCAGGGAATGTTATTATGAGCCCAACACATATTATATACAGATTACAGTGGCTTATTCAAATTAGCATATCTTTCTAAAAAATGTGAGTGTGACATTAAAGTGCAGATTGTTTTATGTCACAGTGTAATTCAGGGCTTTAGAGTGTGACCATTTACGTTGCATTCACAACTGAAAATTACTGTGGGAAAAACATTTTTTTTTTAGTTTAATTGTACAGCATTAATTCTAATCCGATCATTAAGTAGAGTATATCAGCCTAGAATCCTAGAGGATATATTTTAGTGGTCCATAATCCATATGGAACATTAAAATACATCAAGATAAAGCCGCAGGAGGTGAGGTATTTTGCAATAGATCCTCCACCTTGTCCACATACATCAATCGAGCTGACAGCTGATTGATCCAGAGCATTTGTGCCTGCAGTCCTTGAAGATCAACCATATATACACCAGTTGCGGTGACAAAATAGGCAGTGGAGAGGATTTTATGAAGCTAGACATTGTAATGCACATTTACAGAAAAAGCACTATATAAGAGCCTCATTAGATATTATAAGTGGATTCTAAAAAATTAAAATGCTAATGTTCGATAACATGGAAAATAGAAATTATTTTATAGAAACAACAGCTTTTCGACAGCTCTCTATGAGCTGATGACACTGTTCCTGTTCACTGAGCATCTACATCACATAGTCAAGACCCAAGCCTGCTGTTCTTACATCAGCAGCTGAGGTAATGATGAGAGTATGTGAACGCATTATCCAGAAGAAGCTGTATTGTGCTAGACACGTGGCTCAGTAAAGAAGCAGCTAGTCGACAGGCGTTATAATTAACACACACAATGTGTTCTCAACACTGATGTTCTCATGTGCATGCACACCAGCATGCTTGTTCTCATACATGGTATATGCAAGAATTGGATTAGTGTGTCCTAAATCCTAATACTTTGAAAATAGCATGATACAAGCGCACAGCCATCTTTACAATTTTGTGTTTAAACGTGTGTTTTTGTGGTAGCTCTGTATATTTCTAAAGCAAGAGTAATAAGTGACATTGATTATACTTATTATTAGATAGTTAACAAAAATTATCAGCAATGTTTGAAGCAGATGTAACAAATGTCACTAGAGCGGCAAGATTTTAAAACCAGCCATTCATAAATCAGTAAGATCTTAACCTAATGCTGTGAAAATACAAACTGGAAGACAGAACACCGAAGAGCGCAGCGCTGAAGGAGAGGGGCTACATAAGGTCTACATTTCACTACATTTTTAAAAGTATGTACCTCCCTATCAAAAGTGAAATACATACTTTTAGTGTGTAATAGAAATATGGCAAAAGGGATGCAGCCCATTTTTCTACCCATGTGCAAACTAGTCTTATCTATAGTCCAGCTGATGTTGTCTTCTGTATGCTCCTCATTATGAATAAATCAGCCGGATTTCCTCTAGCAAGCCTGTGACAGGTGAGCTGAGGTAAAACTAAGGCAGCCTCTTTTTCCTGCTCTCTCGTCACTCAGCTCTCTCCATTACAGCATTGTGCCTTGGAGCCTAGCGCTTCTTAAAAATAGTGTGGGTGTAAAGCCCAGATAGAACAATGGGGGCCATGCACGGATGACAGCTGTCTGTCCTGTCAGAGCGCGGGTGTGACTGGCTCCCGGCAGACGAACTTATAACTCCTGTCAGGAGCCTATATGCTTCTGCCTGTTTACTAAGAGTAGAATTTTTTGCAGGCTCACTCCATGGTTTCTTTAGAGCAAGCAACCGTGGGAGATGAGGAGCACAGATTTAAAATGACCAATCAATTAATCAACAGATGTTTATGATAAATAGGCTACTGCTGGGTTTATGTGAAGCAGGCCAGGCACACAATCTCATTAGGATGTGTGTTTATATTTGCTACCTGTCACCATGCATGATAACCTAGCATTAATTGGAGCTTAGTGTGTTTTTCCAACACTGATTCTGCCATTCTAATTTAATTGTAACAGATGGATGTGCATATTGGACATGGGGTCAACGGAACAAGTATGGTGGAAATGTTGATGGAATCCAGAAAAGCATGCCATGCAAGCCAAAAGAGGGATTTTGAGAATGGCATTTTGTTTCTTATTTAGTACTGACCTGAATAATGTATTTTATTGAATTTCCATAAATTAATCAGTTCAAAAGTTTACATATGCTTGATTCTTAATATTTAAAATGGATCTGTTTGATTCTGTATTCTAGGAAACATGCAAATATATTATGTAGTTTCTGAATTTTTTTTTTTCAAACAAAAGAACAATCTACATTTGTTTATAACATTTAGCAGTTTCTGCTATTCAAAATACAAATTGAATTTTGAATAGCAGTCAATAGAGAAAGACTCTTTTTTTAGAACCAGATGCTGTAGTTACAGTATCCAGCCAGCAGGGGCTAATCGGGCTATGCTAGCCAGCCAAACTTTGAACAGGAGGCTCCCATTTAAAAATGTATCACAGCATCTACTTTGGCAAGAAATTATATACAATTTGAATCTTCCAACAACAAGCTAAATGTACACAACATTGGCAACTCCCTACACCAGTCAAAGTTTTTAACCCCATATTTTTTACGATCTTCGTCCAAATCCATATAATTTTTCTCAATGTTTCCATAGGTCATGGTAAACAAGAAAGTGTAATGTTATTGTAATTTGTATGTTATTCTATGTTACTGTAAACTACTCCAAATGAGTGACTTACTGCAAAGACAGCGACCGCATGAGCCCAAATGTGTGCACGGCAAATGACATGATTTTAACAGCACGCACCTCCGCATCCCTAGACATTTACTACACACAATAGGCTTTTTTCTCTGATTTTAAAAACTCTTTGAGATCGACTTAAAATATTTCCACGATCAACGGGTTGGTGATTCCTGTAACAGTACTGTTTTACGGTCAATTACAAGAGTACTAATCAGCTGTCTCATGAATATAACCAGCACATTTATCCCCACATAGCAAAGCCATTACACAGCGAGGGAGAAGAACATGAAAACAGGAGAAGTTACATGAAACAATCCAACTACATATTTTACACCACTGACAAGGGAAAAGTCACTATTTAAGGTGTTTATGGCTAGCTTCTAGTTTTCTGCTGCTTCTCTTTCAAGGTAGTGACGATCTGTAGCGCTGTTTGTTTGCTGTCGGCTACAGTAGAAACATGACGTCACAATATGTACCTTCATAGAAGGGGGTGCCCATGGTTTTGTAGATATAAATGTCTCATTCTAAGGTAGTAAAAACATTACGGTTAATTAAGTAAGTTCTTTATATACCACTGAAAACATAGTTAAAGTGACTGTCTGGGACCTGATCAAGGTTGTCTGTCTCCATGGTAACTTGCTGTGTATCGCTATGACAATCCTGCGGACTGAGGCACCTAGATTATGATGCCAGGCATAGTGACTCTCCAGGCCAACACATACATGAACTCTTAAATATACAGATATGCAATCACCTGCCCCAAACCCCATCCCTTGCCTTCACCACTCCCAGTCTGACAGGCGGGTCTGTGACCAGCACTGAGAATGGCTGCAGGACCGGATGGCTGGTTGCCTGTGCTGGGCTACCTCCATCCCCCACTCCCCAACCCTGTTGCAAGTTTTAGTTCATGTTGTAGAATATACTGATTGTGTGTTGATCAGTATATTCTTTCTAATTCTTACAACATACTGACTAATGTTGATGACGTGTTTTATTCCCACGCTGCACTCCTAACAGGAGCATAGTCTGGGGGTTGCCTTTGTCTCCTCGCCTCTCCTCATGTCATGCTGTATATTTCCTTTAATTCCCTGTCTTCCTGTCCTGTTAATCCCCTTGTCATATCATATATATATTTGTATGGACAGGTTGATGGCCGCTGATACTTGTGACTAGTGACAATAAAAGGGTTTGCTGACTTACTTACTTACTTATGGATGTCATATTGCATTTCTGTTAAAGGGATACTTCAGGATTTAGCATTAAGCTTTGTATAGGTAGAAAACCTGTAGCATTTTCGAATTACCATCCTTTCCACCCTCACATCCCCCTGAGACGAGAGATTTATGTATTTTTTGTCTGGAAAAAAAAGTTCAATACGGAATAATAGGGCCCTATAATTTCTGCAATCATGGAATAAAAAGCACATTTTTTTTACAACTAAAATAACAGTAAAGGGTAAAAAAATTAATTCCCAAAAATTAAAACAGAAAAAATGGAATTTGCAAAAATTAAAACGGAAAAAACGGAATTTGGGAAAAAATCAAAATGGAATTTGGGAAAAAATAAAGCGGATTTTATAGGGCCCTAGAATAAGACTTTTATGTGTCAAATACGGAATGATTCTGTATTATATGGAATGGTTGACAACCCTAGTCACGAGACCCACTAGTAGCCTAGACTTGTAACTACTGAGATCTTTTACCAGTAGGCGTGGCCTCCTAGGGAAATGAAGCAAGTGCATTCTGGGAGTTGTTGTCTTTCATCCACATAAGCCAAAAATAAATTTTCTGGCTTTTCTCAGTCTAGAAAGCTCCAAATTCAAAAAATAATTTCACATATTTCTACATAAATGACCCATTTTAAATACACATTCATCTTTCCAGAGGTGAAGTATCCCTTTATTAAATACTTAAAACTTTTGTTAAATATGTTTAATATTTTTTTAAAGACAGCCCATAATATTCTATACAGTCACTTCTAAGGTCTCAAGTAATATACCCAGAGGAATTCTACCATTTTCACCATCTAAAAAAATCATGTTTACTGTCGCGCATGCATATTTTCCTCAAATTGGCAGTGCAGAGTGATGTTGGAGGATCTGAAGGATGCTTATCAGGGTCTCTGAGAGAGCTCTAAGTGTTTGGCAGAGCCGCAGAGGCACAGACAGTGTGTGAGGGGAGTACACCATGCCACATGCCCACAGCTTAAAGAGGGGGCGGGTGACTAGTGAGACACCAGTGCTTATTAATGTCATTAGGGATGAGGTCCTCTCATTCCCTAAGATTACTGAGGTGCTGGATGTTTACTTGCTAGGAGGCCCAAGATTGCAAAGACACCATTTGCATTTAAATGACTGGAGTCCTAAGCCAGCCGATAATAGGCTTTAAGGAAGGACTGGCAACCCATTTATCCACCTACTCACAGTGACTATACAATCAGACTTCTGCACGATGCCACCATACTGCGCTAATCTGTACTTCCTGTGCACAACGCTGCTAAGACACAGTCAAGAGCAGAGGAATGATAACTAGCACAAAAACACACCCACGTGCACTGATAACTGTAAATGCAGCGACACTGGAAATGACACATGAATTTCAGGTCAGCAAAGCGTTAGCATGAGCCAGGCAATATGCAAACTTATTTACTTTGAGACATGTTCCTGGTCTCATGGTGCATGACTTAGCAGTGCATGTTTTTTCAAAGAAAATAAAGTTTGCTTTTGCATTCTTCAATCAAACTGAAATGCTTTCCTTTTCACGTAATGCTAACTTTTCATAAACCTGTTCATAAATCTGTTCATGGAGCTGTATTACAAAAACTTCTTAATTCATGAACTATGATTTAAAATGGTTTTATTGCTTATGTGAAATTCCTATGGTTACTGTGATGAAGAGAGACAAGACTCAATAGGCTCAGGCACAGAAAAAAATGGACAACTAAGACAAGATAAAAATCAAATAAAGTTTGATGAATAATAAATTCATAAAGACAATTTATTATTATTTTTAAATAAAATGTATTTTCTAAGAAAAGTGTTTTTTTTTCTTCAGAAATTCTGTGTTTTTCTGGCAAGCAAATGAAGGCATTAAACAAAGTTTTATTATCTTGTTTATTTTGTTTACATTATTATAACTTTATGTACAGGACTTTGGTCAACCTTATAAATAAAAAGAATGAATTAATTAATTAATCAGTCTCTTAATCGATATGAAATTAAACATTTATTTACAAAAATAAAGTTTTAATAAACAATTTTTTTTTATTTTATTACATTGAATGTAGCTAAATTCTACTGTACAACAGTAATA
The DNA here is from genome assembly GCA_030378365.1 of Hybognathus amarus. Lineage (NCBI taxonomy): Eukaryota > Metazoa > Chordata > Actinopteri > Cypriniformes > Leuciscidae > Hybognathus > Hybognathus amarus. The sequence goes on along the minus strand of JAQIUQ010007340.1, from coordinate 270,868 downwards.
TATTTGTCACAATTTCAAGTTAAATCAAACTTTTGTTTTGACGGGTTGCTGTAAAGACCTTTGAGTTACTGTGTTTATGATATGACGATAATAGTTATCAAATGAAACGGCAAAATGCTGATGAAGTGACTCACAGAGCGGCTCTGGAGATGAAGTTTATGTGTTTATGTCCTCATACAGTGAAGCGGCAGAAGCTGAAAACACTGCAAGCGTCACGGATGCTTCAGTGTGTGTGATTGTGTGTGTGTAGTAAATAAAACCATGTGTCTGCGCCATTCATTCATACAGAGACATGCGTAACATCTATTTATATAGATTCATATAGAGTCCAACACAAACAGAAGGAGAGCTATGCTCAGACACCAGACAAAGTTTGGGAGTCCCAAATTTGAAATCCCAGACTGTCATATTATATTACATAACATGAGAACACTATTTTATTAATTCGTTGTGAATTCATTGGGTTTAGTTTCATTTTCAGTGCGTTGTCCCAGGAAGAGCACGTCCACAACAGTCATACATTCTGAGCGCATTCAAGCACATCTGAGGCAGTTGGTGACACATTATATAGTCTTTTATTTGATTATTAAATAATTAATTAAATTAAATTATCAATCACATCAAAACATTTTACAATCCTACTAGCCCTTTATTTAGATTAAAAAACATTCTCATTAATTTGGTGAGGAACATAGCGTTTTGAAGAGCATTTGCAGAGACCCTGTCCTGCTGTTGGCCATATGCTACTGCAGCGATGCATATTGCAGTATTAAGGCTAACGATTTCATGGATTAATGATCGTTAATTTGAACAACGTCGATCATGGGAATTTGTGAAAATTGACATCCCTACTTGAAATTAATCAATTAAATATAATAACTGACGTTACCAGCAATAAAATGTATGCTAAAGTCAGAGTTTGAATAACATTTTTTATGTAATGACAATGCCACGTTTGATGAGCTTTCCCATCCTCTTCCTGTTCCCTCTCGATCATTCATTTTCCATTCTTTCTCCTTGTTCTCTGTGCAACTGACTTCATTAAAATCTAATGAGCGATGATGACTCATTTGATACCACCAGATCTTATAATCTTCACTCAACTCCTAATGAGGGTGCAAGGCTTTGATGAAATACTGCCTCACCATCTCATCTAGACGGAGGAACTGAGGATAAGTGCAAGTGAAAGGAACAGAGAAAACTTGAAAAACTGACTGCCTACATCCCCTCTACACACATTAGCAAAATACTACTGACTTTACACCCTTGCTCCATTAGAAAAATTATGTTTTTGAACTCTAGTAATCATCCAGCCAACGAGCGACACCTTGCACAGAGTTTAAGTATAGTAATATGACATTCAACATTCACACAATTTCAACTCTGACATCATCATTTAGAGATTACCAGATAATTATGTGGGTGGTGCCAGCATGGAAATCTAATCAAGATGCCAGAGAGTCTGATCACACACACATAGACACACATCCAGTTGTACAACACAACATTGAAGGCAATAAGAAATAAATTAGAATTTATTTAGAATAGGGGTTATGCACAACATTCCGGGTTCTACAAAACGGTATAACTTCTTCCGGTCGTAAACACACTTCCGGTCATAATGGCGACATTTATAGCCAGTGTTTACAGCTACCCATTCTATCCATTTCAGATGTACACCGTATTGCCAATCGGACGTCCAGAGCCCTGAATACTCTAATAGACAAACTGTTTAAGTTTTACGCCTCCTGATTTATTCATGATTATGAAGGTATGTAAGACAGTGGTGTCTCCTTAACCCATAGTTAATTTCCCGCAACACAGAACAGATCGGCACACAACAAAAACTGCTGTTCGGAATCGGATGTTCTCGTTTCTGATACTGAAATAAGAATTGTATCAGTAAAAAGGCGAAAATGTTAAGGATTAGATCACCTCAAAATGAACATTTCCTGACTATTCACTCAACCCAATGCAATCTGAGATTTTCATGTCTTTCTTCAGAGGAAAATAATTAAGTTTTTGAGGAAAACATTTCAGGATTTTTCTCCACACAATGGACTTCATGCACAAGCAACATGTTGAAGTCCAAATTAATGCAGTTTCAAAAGGCTTTGAAGTGCTTATAAGGCTCTGCACGATCACATCTGAGGAATGGGGTCTTATCTAGCGAAACGATCGTTCATTTTTTTAAAATAATAAACATTTATATACTTTTTAACCACAGTGGAGAAAAATCCTTAAAATGTTTTCCTCAAAAACATTAAATTTCTTTTCCACTGAAGAAAGAAAGACATGAACATCTTGGATGGCATTGGGGTGAGTAAATTATCAGGAAATGTTCATTTTGAGTTGAACTAATCCTTTAAGTTACCTCAGAGATCACCTAACCACAGCAAACCTTTCCGAGTTCGAACGCTGGGCGCTCGGCATAACCCCTATTTAAACAAAAATGAATAGTTAAAACACTTTTTACATGATTCTATCTGTAAATCAGTGTTTTTTGGACCATTACTCAGCAGCTGCACAACTTAATCAACATGGAAAAATATTGCGTTCCAGCTTGCAGTCTGAATGTGATGACACATTATCACACAGACAATAGACAAAACTAAGAGCTGCTACTAAAAAGCATGCAGCAAAGCATGCAAAGAATCCTGAAAACAAAAAAGGTTTTCAGGAAAAGAATTGCAGTTTCTATAAAACGTTAAGAAGTGTGCACAAATGTGTTCAACATTAATAACAAATGTTTGGGTTTTTTTTGCACCAAATCAGCATATTAGCAGCCTGAATCATAAAAATAAAATATATAAAAAAACTTTATTTTACAATCTCCTTGTGTATGTTACATGTGTACTGTAGTAATAACTAAATTATGCACAATTACATGCAACTAACTGTAAGCCAAACCATAGTCCCAACTCCAACACTATAGTACAATTAATCACTCAGTACTTAAATTAATAAATAAAAATCTTAACAACCCTAAACTTTTGAACAGCATTGTACGTTCAGTATGATTTCTCAGCCATCAAATTAATTACATGCCATCTGCCTTTTTGAACCTTATGATTCCGAGACCTCAAAACTGCTCCTGTGCTGTCTCTAAAATGACAAATTTGTCATGACTTACACATCACAGATATATTCAAGGGTATTTGTCTGTGTAATTGGTGTGTGTGCATGTCAGGTGTCAGTGAACAACTAAAGAGTTATTGAGAAATAAGGGGTTGAGAGGTTAAAGTCGTTCTCATTTTCTTCCTCTCTTTAAACCAGACAAAGATCCAGGGCTCATCAATAATGAATGCAAACTGGAATCATGTGAAATTCTCTAAGAAGCCCATCTCCCTTTGTACTTTAACACTATGACAGTGATTAATATTTCATATGTATCATTACGTTGCACTGTGTATGTGTGTCTGTCCTTTTCTTTCCCTCCTCCCTCTCCCTTCTTTCTCTTTTAGAAAGCTCCCTTCCAAGAAAAACACATGATAAATATTACGGTACAAAGCAAAATGGCCTCTGCCCTTCATCCAAGCTTCTAAATTGTGGTTTACTCTGCAAATGAAAACTTCAGCAGCCTTTCCCTTGAGGAGAGCACTTCTTGACACTGCTATTTTAACAGCACTAACGCAATATCTGTTCTTAGATGATGAGATGTTTTCGAGGTGTTGTTCATTCTCTACTCAGCCTGGTCTGAAAGTTAACACTCTCAGATGATTCAATCAAGCTGAGGTAAAATTAGGGGAAAGTCAATTGAATTTCAGCAAATCCACAACCTTGTGTTGTGCAACATCTCGCCAATGCAGAAAGGTTCAAACTCATTTTACGAGAAGAAAACTTGATCTACTGTACAAGCAAATGTGGAATGAAAACCATGCAATGCAATTTGAAACAAATTAAGATGCTTGACTCTAACATGGAAAGGTTTAAATCCGCAAACTCAGCATCATTCATAAGATTGTAGCATCTGTCACTCACCCACTCAGAACGACAATGAAGTCCATCACGTTACCAGCCGTTTCGCAGGTCTACGAGCCCTTGTGGAAAGCAAATCCCAAAGCAATGACTTTTATTCCAGCTTCTAAGCAAAACATTCCTATGAAGTAGGGCTCTGTTTTTTCCTGAGAAAAGAAAATAGATTTGGTGTGAGACAACAGAAACTACCTACATAAAAAAACCTAGAACTTAAACTCAGCCTAAAATGATGGTCTACAGTAGGTTGGGTGCACATTAGATTTTGATACATGGCCAGAATGTTCTATTCAACAATTCTCCAAAAACAGCAACTATTAAGAACATGGTTTTAATATACACTACCGATCAAAAGTTTAAGGTCGGTAAGATTATTTATGTTTTTAAAAGAAGTCTCTTCTGCTCACCAAGGCTGCAATTTTTTGATAAAAAATACACAAAACACAGTAATATTGTGAAATATTATGACAATTTAAAATGACTTTTTTATGTTTATATATTAAAATGTACTTTATTCCTCTGAAAAAATGAAAAATTTTCAGCATCATTACTCCAGTCTTCAGTGTCACATGATCCTTCACAAATCACTCTAATATGATGATTTTATGCTCCAAAAACATGTATGATTATTATCCATGTTGAAAACAGTTTTTTACATTTTTATTTCAGGATTCTTTGATGAATAGAAAGTTTAAAGAACAGCATTTATTTAATTAGAATATTTTCTAACATTATAAATGTCTTTACTGTAACTTTTCATCAATGTAACTCATCCTTGATGAATAGAAGTATTGATTTCTTATTTATTTCCCCCAAAAATAAAATACAAATTCTTACTGACCTCAAACTTTTTAAAGGGTAGTGTTTAATGTAACAAAAGCTTTCCATTTCAGATAAAAGCTGTTCTTTTGAACTTTCTATTCATCAAAGAATCCTGAAATAAAAATGTAAAAAACTGTTTTCAACATGGATAATAATGGTAGTGTAGGTTTTGTTTAGTGAGGTGAGTGTCACTACTTTTCCTCTAATTAAACAAGGACTTCTTTGAAATATGTCACTAAAGTAAAACAGTAGGGAAATACTCTTTGAATGGGAATAATTAGCTTGTGGTGAGCAATTCAATGGGGGAAACTACAGTCTGAAAAAAGTCAAGAACAAAGAATATGATGAAGAATATGAAAGCACAAAAGAGAAGGGCGATGCTACATTTAGGGTAGAACTATGGTCTCTTAGTGTATAACATCTTTCTTGTTACACAGATTACTAGAAATACATCTATTAGTAGATAACTAGGTCAAAATGATTCATCTATATTAAATCATTTTAAATGAAAACAGAAAATCAGCTAAAAATGGAAGATGAGGAGTGCAGTATATGTTAGTGGGTATGTGTGTCCTCACAAGTCTCTTTGACATGGGTGTCTTGTCCTCTCCAGGCAGGTGCTGCTCCAAGGCCAGGACGATGCAGTTGGCGATAATGGTGGCCAGGATCATGTATTCAAACGGAGTTGAGGAGGAAGGTTAAGGATTAGTACATGCTCAAGACAGTAACTATTGATGTTTGGTCATTAGTATACTTACTAACACAACATCCACTGTTGCTGTACTCACTGTGCAAAGTTAAACAGCACTAAGGTTATAGCGCCACCTAGTAGTTCCCACAGTAACTGCGGTGGTACCCGTGACGTATTCAAAAACGTATTCTGGTTGAGTACCATCTGTACAAGTACCTATTTAAAAACTTTTCCCTTGCCATTAATCATACAAACCATAACAATGAATAATACTATTAAAACCCTAGTATTTAATTTGCTCAAGTCTTAATGGGTCATTAGCAAAACAACCAAGGTGTACCTTGACTAACAATATAAGTGGTCACGAGCAACAACAAGAAAATGAATAGAAACTACATTGATAATTTCTTGAAGAAAATACTTGCAAGAAGGAAAAAATAAATATATATATATATATATATATATATATATATATATATATATATATATATATGTTTTAGTGTAAATGGATGCAAGGAAAATAAACAATCATAATGCATTATGAAGAGACCAGAATTCAACTTGAAAATACAACACCTTACATTTTTGAAATGATCTTAAATATCTTTTTACAAATGTACAAAAAACAACAACCTTTAAGACTTTAACAAACAAATTTTGAATTGAGTCACAATGAGAACCAATGCATTCCAATTACTTTATATTTAATTAATATATTTTTTCAGACCAATTTCAAAAATCCAAAAGAATGATTTACTCACAAATCTGACAGACTGAACCACTATGGTTTGTGAGTTTTAGAAAAATCTGGACTATGGCTATCAAAATTTCAAAGACTTGACTACAAAATGTAAAAGTTTTTCATGATGGGAACTCTGGAGTGTATTTAAGTGTGTGTGTGTGTGGTCAACGTACAAGGCTGCTGATGTAAAATGTGCCAGTATATTGCAGCAGTACATTGCAGGCTGGCACTAAAGGATGCTTCTCAAACACACAAACTCACAGTGCATGAAGATAGTTGTCTTGTAAAGTGAAATGAAAAAGAGCAGCTATTTAACTTCAAGTTTACAAGATGTTCTCAGGACCCCTGGTGGTTGTGAGTTCACAGCCAGCCACTGATTTGCATGTGTACAGAAAAATGTTGCATTTTGAAATGTGGCCTCTGCCAATTTCTGCTAGTGTGTGTGGGGATTAAAAAACAGTAAATAAAAGAGCCCAAATCTGCCTAAGACAAAGAAGAAAGAGAGTTCAGTACAAATATAACAGGCAGCTGGAGGACAGACCTCTGGGGATGTCCTCTCTCTCGCTCTAATGTGCCTTTCTATCCCTTAGTTTGTGTTAATTAAATTAAGCTCAGACTTTGCTGAGTTCCAGTAGCATGATGCTAGTGTCAATATGTTGGCTTTGAACAGTAAAAACAGCATAGGTTCTGGTATTGGTGTTCTATAAAATGGACAGGATATTTAGGTTATTTAAGATGGAACAAAGAGAAGAATAAACTAGTAATAAAACAAATACACAGAGGAAAATTTTAAAAGTAATACCATACTAAAAAGGCTGTATTTATGTTGAAAGTAGATATATTTTGTCCGCACACTCTGCATGCTGTCACGGTGTGGTGTAGGTAAAAGACTCAAAGTAAAAAGGCTACAATTACAAACAATTTAATATATATTACTCACAAGTACAGGCAGGCATGAGTCTGCCATCCTATGCTACACTATGCAATGCTTTGATAGGCTACAATGTTGCAGTTTCATACAGCAGGGGTTCTCAACTCCAGTCCTTGCGACCCACTGCTCTGCATATTGTGTATGTCTCCCTTATTTAACACACCTGATTCAGATCCTCAGCTCGTTAGGGTTACATAGAGTCTATCCTAACGAGCTCTGGATCTGAATCAGGTCACGAAGGACTGGAGTTGAGAACCCCTGTCATACAGTATTTCTTTTCAAATAAGTTATAAAAATGGCTTGTTAGCTCTTAACTTGTTACATCTCACCTGGTTAGGAAACGCATTATTTAATTTCTCAAGACTTAATTTGGAGTCAATTAAAATACAGAGAGGTTATTTTAGTTTTTATGAAAAAGTGAAACAATGCCAGAGAGTCACAGAAAGAGAGTAAGAAAGACTGCAGCCATTACGATCTAAAAGAGCAGTAGAGACAGAGAGAGAGAGCGGTCTCCGTGGCAACAGGCTCTCTCCCGTCTGCCATAAGTCAGTACTCAGAGTTAATATGGTCTCTGAGCTAGCAGTGTTCTCTACATGCTGCTGAATGCATTCGAACAATCAATACTGACTACACAAACATCCTTTCACTGTATCCACCATGACACATGATACTCAATATTTCTTCAGATCAGCTCTTAATAAGTTGAATAGCACTGAATAGTCCAGCAACAGGATCACGCAGGTGTCGCTGTTCACAAACATCTAACTTTAGTGACTTTATGAGCAAACTTTCTCTCTCTTATATACTCTCTGACTCTATTTCTTCATTTCATTTCTACTGGAAGAGATTTAAAAATAGCTGTGCAAGAGTTTTTCAATGATCAATCCAATAGGAGCAATCCATTTCAATCCAATAGAAGCATGGAGCATGAGAGCAAGTTATTAAGAGAAATACAGAGACAGTAATAAGTGCATGGAAAGAGAGCACTGAGATACATAAAATTATACCATTCATAACATCACATAAAATATAGCAAGAAGACATTTTAAATTAATTGTTTATTAATAAACTAGTGTTTTCTGTGTCAGTGTTGTCTGCAATTGTGACCGCAGTAGTGAACGTGCCTTCAGAGAGATGCACATTTTATACGGATTACATAAGCAGAGAGTAGTCTGTTTCATAGATGAGCTCTAGTCTTTTTTTTTTGCGTGCTGGAGGTAGGCTATTTTGTTGAGTGATGTTAACAATTTCAGCTAGCTGGTGAGAGAAAATGGCACTATCAAAAGAGTCTAGAAAGTTGACAGCAAAAATAGGGCATAATAAAGAAAAATTGAAAAAGACAACCGTTTATCCTAGTTTTGTAAATGCAAAGCCGGTGTGTCTTATCTGCAGACGAAGTTGCCGCTGCTTGGAAAGAATATAAGATTAAGATATTTCATGACGGCTATTTTAGAGGTGTGTCTAGCGATCCACAGTCTCTTTTGAATGTCTTTCAGAACTTTTCAAATGAAAAGCTCTCAATTAATCTCAAAATAAAACAATGCTGAAAAAACATTCTCATTCTTTTATTTTAAAGGCAAAATCACCAAAGATTAAGTGATTGTGAGTAACTGTTGCTGTCATGATAGATCTATTTCATACTCAGCCAATGGCAAAATAATCTGGCTGTGGGCCAAATATGATTGCTGGTGGGACAGTTTTTGCCCATGGGCCACCTGTTGCTCGAACCCTGCTTTAGACTAATAAGACCAGGCATGATAAGAATCAGGAACATGAGTTAAGAAAGCAAAGAGGGTTCATTTGATATTCGACTTTCAAAGTCTCATTCCTCAGGTGGTTTTCCAAACCTAATTAAGACAAATGAAGAGGTCCTTAACACCCTCTACCATGTCTTCTGTTTCTCCCTCTTCTGTTCACTGGAGGGAGGCATAGGGCCGATTGACAGGATCAATTATTGAGTAAGCATGGGCACGGTGGGGATTTCCTCCCTCAGCCACACAGTGGGGATCAGAGGAATGAACAGCTGTGGCTTCCCCCACCGGCCGAGCGGCACAGCGGCCCACTCGCTTCATTAAGCCCTGTCCTTCCCATAGACGCCATCGATTCGCCACAACCAACCTGTCCACTGACCCCATGGCCAAACCGGCCCACTTCAGGAAACGTGACAACAAATAATGACATCACCTGATGATCTCCTTCTAATGTGCGTCACTAACAGAGGAAACAACACATGCTTCCACCCCTCCTCAACATTCACTGCCTACAGACACCCTAACAAACATGTTCTTCCCTAATGACTCCATCTGTAATTTTTCTAATCCACCAAATGAATGCATTTCTCTCCAGACACATCTCTGTCCCTCCTCCCAGCGCTTTCATCAACATGAGCTCAAATCACACCTTGAGCGGCACTTCAAACAAAGCTTTCCTAAATTACCGCTCTCACACACAGGTTGTTCGAATGCTGCACTACACAGGGCTCGTGAACATGCTGTTTTGCAAACCGGTGTGACCTTTGGTTATTCCACAGGCCTCTGTGTGTGTGCATGTTTGTGTGAACATATGCAGGAGAGGTGTGTCTTTTTTTACAAATTCACTATCTGTTAAAATTTCATTTACAAGAGATAAATATAATTCAAAATTATAATAAAAAAATATATTTTTACATTTTCCCCATCATACTCAATTGTGCAAATTTTTTGTTGATTGCTTGGTTTTTATACCTGCTGTGCAACCTCACCCACTTTTTTCTCACTGGTCCAAAATTCCTGCCCTCATTAACATCAATTATCTTTCAATTGGTTGTGAATGTGAACTTTCTGCAGTATTTTTGCTGGACAGACTTAATCACTTGCTCGTATGACACCTGGTTAGGACACAGAGTAATAGCAAATGATGTATCCACAACAGGAAATAAAATAATTAATTAAAATCCATTATAAATGCATGAATGATATAACACAAATCCATGTTAACAAGCTTAAGCTTCAATAATCCTTTTCAAAAGCCACTGATTTCAGATATCTGCAGGAGTCCACAATTAGAACTTCCTGCTCTGATCAAATCCCATTATGTATCAAATTAGTAAATCTAAAAAAGGAAAGAATCAAATGAGCAAAATTAGGAAGCATCCAATATCACCACATGTAAATGCTGACTGTTCCTCCAATACGAATGAACAGTGTGTGGGAGACACATGCACCTAAATTGGAGCAAGATGATTATTTTGGTCTGTTCGACTCATGGGGATTCAACTTTTGATTTGTAAAAGCTAATGTTTTTTTCACTGGGGCAAACTAAAAAAGGATCTTCAATGTAACCTTGAGGAAACCATAACAATGAACAACAGTATTATCCTAATGACATACTGACTGATGTCATCAGCATCTAGAAAAACACTCAAAAAGAGCTTGACCGAAACATGAGAGATGGTTTGCCCTTGGGGAGGTCACAATGTTTTTGTTTGACAGCGAAATGCACCTAGAAAAGTCTAATTCAACAGCTGTTCCCACATTGTTTCCTTGTATTATAATTATGAGACATGGCAGGGGTTAATACTTTTCCTGCCACAGATGTCATAAAGTGCAGTCTGATGCAACAAAAACCATTATCATTTAGGATGTATCTGAAATGCATATGTAGGTTAGACAATGAGACCAGACCTGAGCTCTGTTCCAAAACCTAGTGAGCTGCCTACATAAAGCTGCCCTCTAAAGTCAGCATCCTAAAAATCATGAAACTTCATAAATGACTGGTAGCCACACAAATAGTGCTCTTAGAGCCCCCTAAGACAGACACTCAACTTACAATTGATGTGTGAAGTCTAATAAGCATATGCAGACACAAAAGTAAAATAATTTTATCCCAATTAATTTTGATAATTATATAAATATAGGGTAAAATATTATTTTTATTTATACTGAAATACTTTAAAGGAGCTGTATGCAAGAAATGTATTTCAATTAATCATAATTTTTCCCTGATATGTTACTAGACATTAAGAAATCATGTTCATTTCAAATACTTATATCACTGACAACAGTAGTCCGGCCAGGATATTGTCATTTAAAAGTGAAGTCGCAGCTCTTGACTGATGTTGATGTTGATGTTGTCAAGTTGTGTTTTGTTCTGATGCATCACCCTTCACTGATCTACCAATCCCGGACTTCAGAAGTGTTGCGGCATTCGGGTTGCCAGATCTTCTCTAGTTACCACAGCTGCAGATAAAAACGTGTCGGAATTCGGATAAAAAAAATTCTAACGTTGCGAAACCCCAAAAAACTCGATATGAATCCGAAATAAATAATTAACAGAAAAAAAACTCATGGTGAAGGACTCGAAGCTTCTTGTAGCAGCCTACATTCCTGCTGGAACCTGCAGCATATCTGGCAACCTCGAGTCATGGGGGAAGGCGGGATACACCCTAATTTTAAAGTGATTGCAGTACCAGTTTTGGCCACAATCTTGCATACAGCTTCTTTAAGATTTCATTTATTTATAATTTATTTATATTTCTGTCACCTTGGAATCGTGGAGATTTTTCTCACTATTCATTATGGGATTGCCTTCTACGTGAAGGATAAAAGCGATGGTTACCTTGGTCAATTGAGGTATCTTAGGAGGCTGCATAATTCAGATGCCTACCTTTTAAAACAGTCTTTATCTCAGTAGCACAGTTATAATGCCGTAAAATGTTCTCTCTGTAGGCAGCTTGCTAGGTTTTGAAACAGAGCTATACAAGCAATTCCTCAGGTGGGTGTGAACAGCTCTAAATACATGACACTCATTACCATTGGTTAATAATGACATCAAATCTGATCCATAATGAGTCTACAACATACATTTAATTACACTGTTGATCTTTCCTTGTAATACACTTAAGAATCACTCCCAGAGGGATGTCGTTTCTCCGTTCTCTAAGGAACATACTCTAGTTGCATTTATTTTGGGGCAAGGCCAAGTCATTACAGCACCATTAGCAGGGCTTCCATCTCTTTAGCTCCCTGAGGCTCTCAGTTTAAGAGTGAGAGATATGTGACCATAAGCTTAAAATCTGCCTAAAGTGGGCACAGACACTGACACTTGCATTATGTCGCAAGTGGGCCATTAGATGCACAAGAGAGCCAAGACCAGATAGATGCTATAATTGAATTTAACATGTAGGCACAAACACACATACTGAGTCACGTTGTTGCAAATGAAAGCAGAAACGCACAAAGGCATATCAATCAACGCACATAAGCAGATTTCCATGATATCACCACCCTCAACCGCTCTCCATTCATCATTAGGCTGCAGAACCACTTGTAACATTAAGCATGTTACTGTCTAACAAAGGCAACAACCAAACCTTGTCGTCACGATTACAGCAAGCACCCACTCTAATTTTATCTCTCCTTCATGGCATACAAAACAAGAGGAATGACATTCAACCCAAGTAAAGGATTTGAGTCAAACAAGAGCAGGGAAACACACAGACACGTTATCAAAAGCCTCTCTTCTTTGGAAATGACACCTCTGTGTAAGGCTCGGATAGGTTCACACATTTTACATCCCTCACCTGCATAGTGTGAGAAGTTTCTCTTTTTAGCATGCATACTCCTTTCGCATTTAGACATTTGTTTTTAGATGTCTGAGTAGCTTATAATAGCCGCTTTTAACTGTTTTTAAAAGTAACATCAAAAATCACTGAAATATGTTTTAAAACATATAAACAATCATACACACAGCAATCTGTCTGAGTAAGTTCAGCTATTTTCTATGTATTGCTACAATGTTTGCATCCAGATTTCCGTGTATATTTGTCAGCAAAAAAATCACTAAATGATGCACAACGTAATTTTGCGTCATCAGGCAGACTTTTGACAGCTCCAGAGCTCCTATTATAGAACTTCCGTAAAAAAATGTGTTTCTATTGCATAGACAACCAAGTTTTATTATAATCCAATATTGAATATCTGTATTTTACATATTTGTAAAGTTAATCTGATTTTATTTTATTCAAACTGAATAAATGCTCCACCTGGCGATGGCTTTCAAATGACATTCTTACTTACCCTTAAAATGACTTTAAAGCATAAATGCTGTAATGCTTTAAACCACCAAATGCTGTGACAACTAGATTACAGCAAAGCTTTTACAGATTCTTTACAGTTAGTAACTGAGCTCTGCCTAATTTAAGTAAATGCTAAGACACAGTCATGTTTGGGCAGTCTGCTGTGACATTAAAAAGGGCAAATGAAAACCCAACAATTGTTCCAGTAGTGCACACCTGTGACAACTATGGTCGAAAGCCTTATCATGTCCTGTCACTGACTCATCTAATTTGCATCATAGAGAAGGCTTTTTTTTTTAATCACACCATGGCACTTTGAAGTCTGTAATCAATGACATGCATCCAAAAACCTCCACTGGGTTTATGTGGTTGCTGGGTTTACCTCTCCTCCCCCTCCAGTCCTGAGAGACCAACTCATCAACAATTGTATATATGTTTCTTCATCTTTAGGAACCAGCTTAGCAAAGCATAAATTACACACAACAAAACATAAACCTCATCATCAATAAAAGACACTTACTCAGATTGTAATATGAAATGCTAAAACACACATATGCAACTTTCATATGTCCTTTCACACTATACTAAAGCCTTACTCAACATCCTTGTTAACCTCCACCATTTATAACCCCGAGTTATAAAGCCCTGCTCCTGATATATTTCTGACTCTGAAAAATATGACCCTGTCCATGGTCCTGAAAGCAAGTCAGTTCAATGAATAACATAGTATTACATTTATTCATTTTAGCTGAATAAATGTTATAAATTTAGCACTATGCAAACATAGTGATGAATATATATATATATATATATATATATATATATATATATATATATATATATATATATATATATATATATATATACACACACAACAAAATTTCCATTTAATGACTAAAATTACTAAAAAAAACTAAGTCTAGAGGTAAAACCATTATATAAAACTTTGAATGCACAATAGTGTGCAAATTATTTTTTTTAAATCCTCAATTTCTGTTTTTCATTTTATTTATACTGTGCAATCTTCAGATAGTTACACCATTTATATTTTAAGGCTCACAAAAACATCAAATTGTATTCATACAGTCATTGTCTGTATGACTTGCATTTTTAATGTATTTTTTAATAACTTGTGGCTTTTTATTTGTGCGTTTATAAATGCATCATGCAAATTATTCCCAAAAGACTTGAATACACCTGTTGTATGATAAACAATGTTTGAAATGTTTGCATTAATAGTCATTTTGACATTTTTGTGAGGCTTAAAGTCCCTTTACCCTGTAACAAAGTTTGCTTACAGAAATAATTTGCAACTAAGTACACTAAAATTAAGGGAGAGATTTTGAGGGGACTGTAACACATATAAGTGCTTGATCAATTTTAAGTTTCAGATCAGGAGAAAGTTGCATATGCTTTTGTAAAACGTGTTGACAACACATTTGCATATGCTGTCAACCCCAAGTTCGTGTTTTCAGGGGCAGGGCGTGTTTACCGTTTAGACAAAAGGATATGGCCATTCTGTGATCTTCTTAGCATACTTCCTAACGATGTTGTCCTCTCCAAAGATAAAGAGCGATCTGTTGACGGTGAAGCAGTTCTGTCGAACTGGGATGGGGTTGTACAGAGCCATAGTTCGGGCTCGCTGCGCTTTGGTCTGTTTGAAGGCTGGTGAAACTCCACCTGTGGATACCGCAGGAGCATCCCGGTTCCGACTGCGCTCCGAGCCCCATCCCGGCTCCCAGCAAACCGGGAACATCGTCTCCGAAGCGAGCCATTCTGTGTGAGCAAAACAGAGAAATCTTAGCCCCTCTGAGTCAACAGGTGCAAAAGTGCGATTACCTCCTCACGGTGAACTGCAAATAATCATCCAAACTGCAAGTTTTCCTGTTCAGACAAACGACGAATAAATAAACGACCGTTACATCCTCCAAGCACGCGCAACACGTAGCTTACTCCGACAGATATCTCTACACACGCCAAAACACCAAAAGTAACATTACCTGAAAGTAAAATGTGGAAGTAAAAACGTTTATAATCCGAATATCCAGTCGTACATCCCATGAAGATGTTCTTCTTAACAGGAGGAGAGCAAACTCATTTCTGAGGAACAGTAATCAGCACCCATGTTTCGTACACCATGGTAAAACTAAAAAGCCATCGTTTTTGAAAATATCCGGTTCTGTCTTGCCCTCCTTCGTCACTCTTTCATCCCACTTACTAATTGTAAATGTTTTTCGGGTCTTTTTTCAATCTCGTCGACGACAGCGTTCAACAAGCTCCATCTTCACTGTGTGCGCGGTGAGGCGCGTATGTGGTTTGTTTAAGGTTGGCACGCGCGCTTGGCCACCCCTCACAACAGCGCGAATGTGTCTGAGCACGTGCTGGCTCTCCAACCGCTACTCAGAGCATAAGCTAGACATGATCGCTATAGACATGCGAATGTTTTCCGAATAGGTCTATTTTATGTTTCTTTAAATACAAAATCATTGAAAGTTTTGATCGTTTCAAAGAGCGTTTAAGGAGGAGGAAAACATGTTCCCTTTTTGAATCAACGCCAGTCATCAAAAGTTTTAAGTGTTCACATATCATAAAAAACGCCTTGTGATGAGGACTTTTTGTAACTTAGTTCCTTCTCAGAAAGTACACAAGTTAACCTGAAATCCAAATTACATTACTTACTAGATATAGGTTACGTAAACTATCCTTCAGTTCACGTTATTGCAAAAAAAAAAAAAAAATAAAAAAAAATCATAAAAAAAAATTTTTGTCTCTGAAACACGTTCCACACTGACGTCACTAAGCCATTTTTAACCTCTACCCTAAAAAAATATATATATATATATATATATATATATATATATATATATATATATATATATATATATATATATATATATATATAGGCCCTAACTGGTATTGTTTTAATAACAAACCCATAATGTTTAAGGATTATTAATTGCACGCACTGCAAACATTCTTGTCACTCACATCAGACAGACACCGTACCAAGTGTAAGAAACTCTATTCTGGGAGCAGTTTGTTCAGCTGACTTTGAGCTTAGAGATAATTGGTGTTTTAAAACTCGCTCTTCTGGCGCGTGTACAAGATCTACATGACAGGCTTGTGCACTGAGATCATCTCTCGTTGGCCTAGAGATGACACAAATTGTCACAAAAGAAAAAAGACAAGACATGATCAGTGGAACAATACTGTAAATTTTGTCATACTAGTTTCTGTAAATCACCCAGAAAGATATTTGAACATTTTCTTTAATTTTCCCCTATTATGTGACATTAAAATAATACTGTTACAGAGAAAACTGAATTTCACATTATTTGAAAGAGGAATAAAAAACAGCTACAGCATATATTACCACATCCTTTCTCAATTGTTCATTTTTTAAACAAGTAAATAAATAAATTCTAATTAAAAAAAATACAGCAAATGTGAGGTGAGAAAGTGAGGCATTTCGTGATGTCATTTAATCTCCTTAAAATTAATGAGCAGAACTGTTAAAGGGCCAGAAAGGACCTGCTAATAATAGTCAACTGCAAATTGAGAGATCTCACGCAGAAGGGGTGGAAATGGATGCGGCTAATAAAAATGATGATGGAAGTTGCAACAGTCCAATGACCGAGTAGATCATTTCAGATTGAGGTTATTATCGCACAGCACAGAAAGATGAATGAAAATAGATGTTTCTTCCCTCTCTTCCTCTCAAAAGTGAATAGAAACTATGATTTAGGAAGCACAGATGATGAGCAGAGGTTTTTAACTTCCTATTTTATGATCTTCAATAGCTTCCAGGGTATCTGCATGATTTTTGCCCCAATTACACACATTTAGAAAGTGTATACTCTTCTCCCAGCTGAAATAGGTGAAGCCGTATACTTAAACAGGAGCCCTATATCGAGGTCTACTATAAATAAGACAGAGCAAACACACACAGAGAGAAACACTCAAACACTTGAGCTGCCAGTGTCCGTCCATATGGCCAATTACTCGCAGAATGTGAAAATACAGTTGTGCTCAATGGTGTTGATGGATGTGTGTGTGCAAGGGTAACAGAATGAAAGAAAGTGTGTCCGAGAGAGAGAGAGAAAGACAATAGCAGAATGAAAGAAGCAGGGAGGAAGTATTGTAGGATATGCATTCATCAAATGTCAACACGTTTTCATAACAATCTGTTGAATAAGCTTCATGGAAAGCATGGGAGTGGCCTGACTGTGCTAAACTGCTGCTCTGTTCCAAAACCTAGTCATTGTCACAGCTGTGTTCCCAAAGCGAAGGCTTTTCCAAAAGGTAGGCTACTTAATTAGAGACCTAATTTTAGACAAATTATCAAAGGCAGCATCAAAAGTGTCATTTACATAGAGTCCAATTCCAGAATGCATTGCATAGACCTAAAGAAATATGGCAGACATAAAAAGATTAATAGTAGGGGTGTAACGATTCGGTTCAATACGATACACTTGTGTCCCGGTTCAGTTCGGTACGTTTCCGATACAGCAAAACAAAAGAAATGGCAGAGAAATTTCCTCAATTTATTTTTATTTATTTATTCATTTTTTATTAAAACTAACATTATAATTATAAATGATTAGTTCATTCATGGCACAATGTGTGTTGCTGATTTCCACGTCAGCGCTGTTTCATTCGTTAATAACAGAGAAATGTGAATGTTACTCACTAGATCTCGCAGCGTTGTTATTCCTTCAGTGGCGAATAACATTTTTAATTCCTCGCGCTGCATTGGTCCAAACTGATAAACGGTCAGTCAAACACACAATAACGAGTAGCTCAGTTTCGTTCCGATTACATTACATTTGCCATTTGATGTTGGGCAATGTTGTGGTCACGCCAACGTCTCTTACATTATGAGCGCACTTACCACATGCGACGTACCGACATTTGAAATAACAAAATTTTGGTCGGCAGGAAAATTGGTCCAACGAACCGTTCCGTTCAAAATGCGAAATTCGGTTACGAAAAACCAAACCGAAAGCTTTGTACCGAATGGTTCAATACGAATACATGTATCGTTACACCCTAATTAATAGTATTTAAAATATTAACGTATTCTGTTTTGTTATGCTTTATCCGACCCAGAGACTTCACATAGAAATAGGAATACTGGCCTTCAGAGGTAATAGCAAAACCTGACAAGTGGATCATTGTAATGTGTGATTACAACCCCTTCACACACAGGCTAAAAAAAGGATTCATTTTAGAAGAAAAGTTACATATAGCACCTTTAAGTTCTACAAGTGTTTTGTTCTAGCTAGCTTTAATTTATTTATACTGTATGCAGCTTTTAGTCCTTTAACTATTCAATAATGTGCTGGAAACATTTCTAGAGATTTGGTCCATATTGACATGATGGCATCACACCGTTGCTGCACGATTACATTTACATTTTACATTTTTTCATTAAGCTGACGCTTTTATCCAAAGCGACTTACAACTGCTATATATGTCAGAGGTCGCACGCCTCTAGGGAAGCAACTAGGTGTTAAGTGTCTTGCTCAGGGACACATTGGTATCTCACAGTGGATTCGAACCTGAGTATCTCACACCAAAGGGATGTGTCTTATCCACTGCGCCATCAACACCCCATGACATCCATGATGTCAATCTGCTGTTCCACCACATCCCAAAGGTGCTCTAGTGAACTAAATATCATGTTCAAGAAATCAGTGGCCATATCAGAGGGATATACAGGGCCATCAGCAACAATAGACTGTGGCATTTAAACAACGCTCAACTGATACTACGGGGGCCAAAGTGTGCCAAGAAAATATCCTCCACACCATTACACAACCAGCAGCAGCCTGAACCATTGATACAGGCAGGATGGATCCATGCTGTCATGTTGTTTACGCCAAATTCTGACCCTATCTGAATGTCACACCAGAAATCGAGACTCATCAGGATAAGGCAATGTTTTTTTCCAATCTTAACTGTCTAATTTTGGTGAGCCTGTGCAAATTGTAGCCTCAGTTTCCTGTTCTTATCTGACAGGAGTGGCACCGGTGTGTCTTCTGCTGCTGTAGCTCAGCTGCTTCAAGGTTCGACGTGTTGTGTGTTCAAAGATGCTCTTCTGCAGACCTCAGTTCGTACCGAGTGATTATTTGACTTACTGTTGCTTTTCTATCAGCTCGAACCAGTCTGGCCATTCTCCTCTGACCTCTGGCATCAACAAGGCGTTTTCGCTCACTGGATTTTTCTGACCATTTTCTGTAAACCCTAGAGATTGTGAATATCCCAGAAGACTAGCAATTTCTGAAATACTCAGACTGGCCCATCTGGCATCAAAAATGCCACGTCCAAAGTCACTTGAATCACTTTTCTTCTCAGTTTGAACTTCAGCAGATCGTCTGAACCATGTCTACATGCCTAAATGCATTGAGTTGCTGCCATGTGATTGGATGATTAGATAGATAGTTGCATTAATTGGAAGCATTTGTTCACGTAGTGTAGTTAACATCTGCTTTTTATACATCATTTGCTGTAGTAATGACCGAAGCTTCAGTGATGCCAAGAGACTTCCTTTGACGACAATTGAGAGGAAAGCACTCTCCTCGTGTCTGTCGTACCATAACACTTGTTTACTCATTCACTATTTACTACACAGTGAAGCCTTATATATGGAGAAAGAATAAAATGAGTTCAGACATTATAAACAACTAAACAGATTTTAGTCTGCCTATTTGTTGTTATTTTTTAAAGACAAATGCATCAGGGTGATATAAACAAAACAGCGGATTCCTGTATATTGTAAGCAATACATTTAATTGTCTTGATATACGTAATGTCTAGACTGGTAATTGTCTCTCTGTGTTTGTCATGTCTGCCTCCCTCCTACTTATAGCGGGTCTGTGTTTGTTCAAAGAAAACAATTAATTTGATGGTTCTAGTCATACCTCAATCCAAGGTAAATCAGCTTACCCTGACCTCTATGTTTAACTATTTTATTCCTAACTAATTAAAAGCTACCCAAGAGGCATGAACCTGCGACATCTCCGCTCCCACATAATGTAGTGTCCGTGTCATCCTAATAGTGGTCTCCATGGTGACTGTACACCTTTGAATTTCTAATTTGTTCCTCCCGTTGTTGGCAGACAAAAGGTTCGCTCAACAAAAAGACACCTTTCATAGCTGAGATCTTAAACGTATGTTTACTGTCACATGCTGTATGTGCTTTAGACAATCCAGACATCCAACCTGCAGGATTCACACGCCTCACTACCTCAGATGACAATTTACCTCGATTGTAAATCATCCTTCACTGCCTAACCCAAAAACACAAACACACAACATATTTCCATCTGATTGCATTATATGGAAGTCTGTGAAACGATTAATCGATGATTAATCGCATCCAAAATAAAAGTTTGTGTTTACATAATATGTGTGTGAATTGTGTATAATTAATTTGTATAAATAAATACAAACATGTATATATTTTAGAAAAATGTGTTATTTATATATAATACAAATTATATATATAGTATATATAAGCAAGTATTTCTTAAATATATGCATGCGGGTTCTTGTTTGGTTCCCAAAAAGAATTACCTCAGTGGGACCATTCGGAACGCTCAGGGGAACGTTCTGTGTTTGCTGGGCAGTCACTATAATTTATATATGGAGTTTAAATATGGATATTTTTCTAACAAAATGCGATTAATCACGATTAATCGTTTCACAGCCCTAATTATATGATACAAAGAACGGGTCAGGTCACCCTTCTTCAAGAACAGACTTGCATATGGTTGTTACAGCCAGTCACTATAATTTATAAAGGTTTAAATATGGATATTCTTCTAACAAAAATGCTTCACTTGATTTCAGAAGGCATTTATTAGCCCCCTGGAGTTGTATGGATTACTATTATGAAGGGTGGATGTGCTTTTGGAGCTTTAAAGCGTTATAAATCTTGGAAGAGCCAGGATATTTGTAACCGTTTAATACCGATTGTGCTTGTCTGAAAGAAGTCATGTACACCTATGATGCCTTGAGGGTGAGTTAATTCATTTTGCGGTGATGAACTAACCTTTAAATGGATAATTCACTAAAAAAAAATAATTATTTAATAATTTAGGCAATTTTGGAAAATGCCTGTTTTTACTTTTTTGTCGTTGTTGTGCATACGGTAAAAGCATTCAGTATCCAATGTGGTTTTTGACCACATTAACTTTCATTGTTTGAACAAAAACACTGTAAGTAAATGATGACTGAATTTTCATTTTTTGGAGAAGCTTTCCCTTTAACAGGGGTAGATCAAGAGTTTATTTCTTTGATGGTACAAATGGTGCATGAAACAGATAGTTAATTCGTTTTATTCGTCTTCAAGGACGAAATGTCTCGTTTTTAATAGTTCAACTCAAATGGGATTTGAAATGAGAGACTGCAAGAACCCTGAGTGCCATTAAATCAGTAGCCTATTAAACTAATCGTTTATCTTTTATAACAATTTAAAGTCCATTTTTTCTTTCATAGGTCATAAACTAAAATGTAGGTTTCTATAACATCTAAACAAACACCCAGTCCTGGACAATCTAGCGATGGCGACGCTCTTTCTCACATCCTGTTTCATGCACAAAGAGCCCTGGTATAGCGTTTGAAATAATCACCTTAGAAATGTCACCACAGAAGCACCGGCAACACAAAGCCCAGACGGGAGCACTTGATCACAACTCACATAGACTAAATAAAGCACATATATGGGATCAGTGCAGTATCTCAACCAAGCCCTAATTCAAGCGATTTGGCTTGTGTTTTCTGTCCCCTGTTACCTAGCAACAGCCTCGTCCTCTCCTCATCTCAAACGGCTGGGATGATACCATAACTCAAGCTTATATAAATCGTATATTCTGAAAATAATCTTGGCTTTATTTTCATGTACTACTACTGATTGTCAGTTGGAAGACAGCAGATCTGCAAACATATCGTGTCTCTGTTTTTGTGAGATATCAGAGCCACGGTTTTGTTTTCCACCTACTTAATGCGGCAATACAGAAATTCATAATTAGCACATAGGCCAACAGGAAAGACTACGAACAACAACATGAAACGGGATATTAATTGCTGTACGTGATCATGGTACATCATCCCTAAACATATAATCATTTCAAGTGCTGTTTACAACCAAATCTAAGAGTGGGAAATCCAAGCTCAAACCCTAACGCAAATGTTTACTTAGGAGTGTGATGTGAAACATCCTGGTCATGTTGAATTATTTAGGAGAAAAATATGAATGTTTAAATATCATGTCAGTCATTCTTTGAATCCTTCGAAACCCACTCTGAGAATAAGCTTGCATCCTCGCTTATTTTACAACAATATAAGCTTGTTGTTTTTAAACATCTAAGAGGTATCTTATGCAGTTTCTCTGTTGTCAAGGAGAAAGCATATTTGGTAACAGCTCAAATAAACTGCGAGACACCTGTTACTCTTGGTTGAGCATGTGAAGCTTGAATGTCCATTAGTGTTGTGTGGACAGAGATCTGTCTCCATCTAGCGGTAGCAGCTTAAAGCTACAGCGTTAAAAAAGGAAACTGGAAAAAGGAAAGCATTATTTATACAATTATTTATTAATACGAATATGTAGTAATGTTTATTAACATTTCTAATTTCCATTTAATGTTTTTTTATCTACTACAATTTGAAAATGAAGCATCATTACAGCAATACAAAAAGATCAAATTCTTGAAAAATGGCTGAATTTTCATATTTGAGTGAACGAATTTCTTTCAAGTTTTTCTCAATCGCTTTGGCTCCATTCTCAAATGATAATTTCCCAAAACAACTAGTTCAGATCTCTGAATAGATAGTTTCTTGTACGTATTTGACTTTTTATTGATTTAGAGCAAATTGCATGGGTTTTGACACACGTGTGCAAAAGAGTCTTGCAAAATAACTAAAATGTATGAAACCTTATAGATGAAAAATGATTTCTAACAAGCTCTGACAAGTGCACCAGACTTCTTGATTAAAGCCATAGGAGTGCTCTTATTTCTGAGATTGAATAATCCATTCTCCATAAAGTACATTTTGCAGCTCTGAATATAAAAATAAAAAAAGATTGAATGTTGTAATTCATATTGGCATCTAGACAGGAGTTTAGAGCAGGACTGTAAATTACACTTCTTGTACAGTGGCCATTCAAAAGCTTCCCTCAGGAGACTGTTCCTGGCAGGGTTTGCCGGTGGTTTGGAGCCACATGGCAAGGGAGGATGGATGGCTTGCCCTGGCTTTCACCCCGCTGGCACAGACAGGGGCATCAGGGGCACAGAATCAGGGTAGGACAGATGGGGTTGTGGATAAGGTTGAGGAATACAGGAAGTGCAGTGTGTGTGTGTGTCTACATCACTACAAGAATAATACAAAAAAAATCAATTTCCTCATTAACTCATGGTAACTTTGCACCCTTAAAGGGATAGTTCACTTTGAAATTAATTTTTGGTATGTTTTACAATTACCTCAAGGGCATCCAAGATGTAGGGGTCTTTGTTTCCACAGTAGTTTCAATTTTGATATTTTTAGGTCAAACCGTTTTTGTCTGTCAGTCATATAATGGAGGTATATGGGGTCCACCTCAAAAGAGCATGCACAGAGATGTCCAAATTAAACATGATTTATTCACTCATAAATGTAAGTACACATTGATGGCCTAAGACACTGAAATGAGCGGTTTGTGTGAGAAAACGAACATTATTTATATCGTTTTTACCTCTTGTGAACCACAGCCACGTCCAAGTGATCTGAAGGCATGGGCACAGAAAAAATCAACGTTGTCTGTTGATATGTTGAAATTCGTCTTCCATTGCAATTTCATTGCAATCGTCTTCCATTGCAAAAACTATGTTCGTTTCTCACACACACTGCTCGTTTAGTGTCTTAGGCCATCAATGTGTACTTACATTTACAAGTCATTAAATCATGTTTAATTTGGACTTCTCTGTGCATGCTCTTTGAGGTGGACCCCATACACCTGCATTATATGACTGACAAACAAGCACAGTTTGACCTAAAAAATATCAAAATTGAAAATACCGTGGAAACACAGACACCTTCATGTTGGATGCCCTGCAGGTAAGCTAAAACATCAAAAATTAATTTCAAAGTGAACTATCCCTTTAAGTCCATAGATCCAAAACATCTCACATTGTAGAAGATGTTACGATCTTTTCCCATCTCTTATGGTACAGGGAATAGATTCAATTCCAATCACTTTTTTTTTACCATGTTATCACAATGTGTGCACCCTCCACATATAAAATTACCCACTGAAAGAATTACCCATGATTATTTTTAGGGGCAGAAAGATAACTGAGCACTACCGCACTCACCACTAAGAGAACCCATTATTTAAAATAAATAAAGATAAATATTATAAAACCATTAATAAAAATAACCATGTTTAAATGTAAGAACTGAAAAGAACTAACTGAAAAGAAGAATGATTTTTCATTTATATTCACCAATAACAATCCAGCTATTTTTACCCATAAATGTATTAATTTAAGCATTTTGATAAATAGTGTATGGAAATGCCACATGGAAACCTCTCTGAACCTGATCTGAAACCAGACAGTATTATTTGTAAAACCCATTAAAATCACCATGATATTCACCAGCAAAACCATATGATAGCAAATATACTGTGAATATTTTTAACGATATATTGCAAAGCCATAGATACAAACATCTGATGCAAATAAAAAGCTTCAAATAAAATACTAAAATAATAAGAAACAAGTGCCTTTGAGATGAATGGGAATGCAGAATGCAGAATTTCTCCTGATATTACATACAGTAGCTTTAAGCTAACTGAAAAACACAACTGAGATTTACCAAAAATATGATTGTTAATGCAGTACCGTTATTAACCACAAAGGGAGGCTGATGAGATTGTATATTGCTGGAAGCAGGTGTGAGTTGCTTCTGGGAAATGCATGCACCTATTAGCTCTCTCTATCTATCAGCATGCTCTGCAAACAAACATTACTCACCACACATAAGCTATGACTGGCCTCCCAATAGAGGTATGGAGAGGCAAGATGATGGAGTATCCAAAGAGAACGAGCAACCACACACACATAATCTTTCACCTGCTTGTTGTCAGCCTAACACACTTCCCAGACTACCCCAGCTCCACAACAGGTAGGTCAGACACATTAATTAAGACCTAATTTGCGATGACGACTTAAGGAACAGCACTGCAGCTATTTTTCATTATCACATAAGACCAAAATGGGGTTAATGGCATTTCTTTCATCAGATCTCTCCCAAAACAGAGCGTCTTCACCGGTATGCAAAGGGCTTCCAAACACATTGCCACCTTTGATATTTAAATGCGATGTGAACGTGCATGTGAGTGATTCCACAGCAAAGGAAAGATCTGACATTCATCTGGCCTGCTGCTGTATTCTCAACACTTTTATGTTTTGAGCACAGAGCGATGCTCCTGAAAGCTTCCACCCCACTATACTCACCTCCCTCTACAATTGCCCCGTGCATGTCTTTAAGCTGCAAAGCACCAAAGGGTCCTTCAAGACCAGATTCTCACTGGATTAGCTTCAATTTCACATTGGACATGGCGACTCAACAAGACCCAACAAATATTACCTTAAAATTAAGCATTAAAACTCAATCAGAATGATATTATGAACTGAGTAGGTGCAACAATATGCTAAATTGTTAACATTATGTAAATAATGTTTTAAATTATGTAAATAATGATAAAATGAAAATACATCAGTTTGATGTCACAAAAAAAAAGATGGGAAGGGTTTTCTGCCCCCTTACAAAAATAATTAATACATTTATTTTTAAGTAAAGTTTAATACTTTAAAATAAGTTTAATTTACTCTATAACGTTTCTTTCCTTCTGAATCTGGTCATGCCAATAGTTCAGATTTTTATTAATATATATATATATTATAAACATATATTTTTGCTGACCCCAAAACTTAATGAATTAAGCCTTTAATTAATTTTAACCTTTAATGAATTTTAAGGAACATAATGAATTTACAATTTCACATTTCAATTCTAAATGTATATGGTTGAAATAAAAATATATATATATGCATTTTTTACACCTACTTTTTTAATGAATTTTAAATGTATAATTCTATATTTATAATTTCACATTTCCAATTTTAAATGTAGGCTATAAGGTTTATTATATGTTTAAATTATTTCATTTTATTTTATATTCTTTCTAGGGCTGTCAACCGATTAATCAGCGATTAATAGCATCCAAAATAAAAGTTTGTGTTTACATAATATATGTGGGTGCACTGTGTATAAATTATTTTAGATATATAAATACACAGACGCTTGTATATATTTAAAGAAATATTTTCATGTATATATCTGTATATAGATTTATATATAATTTATATTATATATAAATATAAATATTTATATATAAATAATTAATTTTTTTCTTAAATATACATGCATGTGTGTATATTTATATATATATATATATATAACACTCACTGGCCACTTCTATTAGGTACCCCATGCTCAGTAACGGGTTGGACCCCCTTTTGCCTTCAGAACTGCCTCAATTCTTCATGGCATAGATTCAACAAGGTGCTGGAAGCATTCCTCAGGGAGTTTGGTCCATATTGACATGATGGCATCACACAGTTGCCGCAGATTTGTCGGCTGCACATCCATGATGCGATTTCTGCGTCCACCACATCCCAGAAGATGCTCTATTGGATTGAGATCTGGTGACTGTGGAGGCCATTTGGAGTACAGCGAACTCATTGTCATGTTCAAGAAACCAGTCTGAGATGATTCCAGCTTTATGACATGGCGCATTATCCTGCTGAAAGTAGCCATCAGAAGTTGGGTACATTGTGGTCATAAAGGGATGGACATGGTCAGCAACAATACTCAGGTAGGCTGTGGCGTTGCAACGATGCTCAATCGGTACCAAGGGGCCAAAGAGTGCCAAGAAAATATTCCCCACACCATGACACCACCACCACCAGCCTAAGCCGTTGCATACAAGGCAGGATGGATCCATGCTTTCATGTTGTAGACGCCAAATCTGACCCTACCATCCGGAATGTCGCAGTAGAAACTCGAGACTCATCAGACCAGGCAACGTTTTTCCAATCTTCTATTGTCCAATTTCGATGAGCTTGTGCAAATTGTAGCCTCAGTTTCCTGTTCTTAGCTGAAAGGAGTGGCACCCGGTGTGGTCTTCTGCTGCTGTAGCCCATCTGCCTCGAAGTTCCAGACGTACTGTGCATTCAGAGATGCTCTTCTGCCCACCTTGGTTGTAACGGGTGGTTATTTGAGTCACTGTTGCCCTTCTATCAGCTCAAACCAGTCTGGGCATTCTCCTCTGACCTCTGGCATCAACAAGGCATTTCCGCCCACAGAACTGCCGCTCACTGGATGTTTTCTTTTTCGGACCATTCTCTGTAAACCCTAGAGATGGTTGTGCGTGAAAATCCCAGTAGATTAGCAGTTTCTGAAATACTCAGACCAGCCCTTCTGGCACCAACAATCATGCCACGTTCAGAAGTCACTCAAATCACCTTTCTTCCCCATACTGATGCTCGGTTTGAACTGCAGGAGATTGTCTTGACCATGTCTACATGCCTAAATACACTGAATTGCCGCCATGTGATTGGCTGCTTAGAAATTAAGTGTTAACGAGCAGTTGGACAGGTGTACCTAATAAAGTGGCCGGTGAGTGATATATATATATATATATATATATATATATATATATATATATATATATATACAAAATAATTATACACAGTGCACCCACATATATTATGTAAACACAAACTTTTATTTTTGGATGCGTATTAATCACGATGGATCGATTTGACAGCCCTAGTTCTTTCACAAGTATTTATTTAGCATTTTTGCATACATGCAAACATATTTTTTCCATCAAAATATTTTCTTAAAAAATAAAACATGTTATTACCTGCATTTGTCGTTGTTTTAGAAACTCACCAATTGAGAACCAATGTTCTAGATCAATAACAAATTCCTTATTATAGGGATATATGCTCAAGGCCAACATAACACCCAGTACCACCCAGTTCAGTCATGGACACTAATGTATGTTTTTAATGAACAGCAATCTTTTTGTACAGACTGCTGTAATAGCCCCTTTTGAATTCATTTGTGGGCTACATCAATGGAGAAAATGGGAAAATGTGTGAATGGAACTTTTAATTTCGTTTATGAAATTCTCTAATGGGGACAGAAAATTAATTAGACAATCCCAACAGACTATAGGAAGTATGTGGGAAGTCTGCTTTTGTTAATGCAAATGATGTCCTAATGGCTGAAGTAAGCCGTTTCATGTGGTTTAATATGAATGATTCAGACAAGAAAATGACCTCCCCTTATTATGAGAATCCTTTGATTCAAATCAAAGAATCCAAAAGCTTTAGATTCTAGATCATTAATTAATCAAAAGAGTAATAGTGCTGCATAATTGGTAGCTCTCACTGATGAAAAATAATCACTGACAGTACATTTTATAGTCTTTTTAAAATGTACAAATAAACAAATCAGTCTATCCTATTATTTTTTTTATTATTATTTAATTTACTCAGACTGGTAATCTTGCATCTACAAAAAGTGCTTTCCATTAACCAATGGCTGACATGTAATTTCATGCCTTTGCCAGCAGCGGCTTCCGTAATATCAATAAATCTGGGTCATAAATAATTAAAAACACACAAGACTGTGTGTTGGTGTATAACAGTGTCAAACAAGTCTGTGAGAGGAATATTTCCCTTTCTGCTTCTCTGAGACTGGGTCTATTAAAGCAACAGCAACATTATACGGGAAGCTGATAGAGGCAATAATCTCAAACAGAAGGGAGAGAGATTGACATTAAAAACAAAATGATTTGTGGAGACTATTCTTATCACAGAATCTATTTCCATAAGCTGTTACTTGCACCATAACACACACTGAACAACATTATAAACACAACACTTTTGTTTTTGCCCCATTTTTCATGAGCGGAACTCAAAGATCTAAGACTTTTTCTATGTACACAAAAGGCCTATTTCTCTCAATTATTGTTCACAAAAAGGCCCTATCCACACGGACACAGGTATTTTTATAACCGCAACCTTTTTTACACGGTTTGGCCGTTCGTCCACACGGAAATGCAGTATAAGGGCACTGAAACCGAACATTTTGAAAACCCCTGCCAGGGTGAGGATTTTCAGAAACGGCGGTTACAGTGTTGTCGTGTTGACAGTGAAACCGGGGTTTTTGCCTTGCGACGTAAGAGTGTGCACCACGTGCGTTTCACGTCAGATTTGTGCCTACCGGAACAGGTAATAACTTTTTGTTAGGCTTCTGATTGCCCAACGTGGCTTTGCGGTTAAGTGATATATCGGCGCCTGCTGGTGTGGCATGCTCTTGACCGGGCTTGATAGCGTGTTTTTGTGTTTTCATGTAGACAGAGACGAGCATGTGTGGATGCGGAAAACTCCAGTGTCCCGAGTGGACATGGCCTGAATCTGTGTTAGTGAGCACTTCTCCTTTGCTGATGTAACCCCTCATACCCGGGTCCAACTCGACCCGCTCCGAGGGCCTCGAACCCGGGTCTCCGGCATGAGAGTCGGGGCTCTCTGAACAAGGAGGCTAAAGACTGCAGCCTCTAGCGTCTGTCGCTAGAGCGCCTATGTGAGATCGGGGAGTGAGGTTTGCACGCACAGCAACTACTAGCTGGCCTCCATTACACTCACCCCTGAAACCTCACTCTCATCTGGGTCACGGCACCAGTGTAACCCCTTACACCCGGGTCCAACTCGACCCCGCTCCGAGCGGGCCTCAAACCCGGGTCTCCGGCATGGGAGTCTGGCTCTCTGAACAAGGAGGCTAAAGACTGCAGCCTCTAGCGTCTGTCACTAGAGCGCCTATCGAGATCGGGGAGTGAGGTTTACACGCACAGCAACTACTAGCTGGCCTCCGTTACACTCACCCCCCTAAACCTCACTCTCATTCGGGTCACGGCACCAGTGCAACCCCTTACACCCGGGTCCAACTCGACCCGCTCCGAGCGGGCCTCGAACCCGGGTCTCCGGCATGGGAGTCTGGCTCTCTAACAAGGAGGCTAAAGACTGCAGCCTCTAGCGTCTGTCGCTAGAGCGCCTATCGAGATCGGGGAGTGAGGTTTACACGCACAGCAACTACTAGCTGACAATTATGAGGCGGCCGCCTCCGTCAAAGTTCAGGCCGCCTCCGCCTCTCGACAAAACTAAGTCAAGGAAACACATGATTAGATACCTATTTTCCACCGACACAGTTCCGCTGCAGGTTCACGGCCTGTGTCCATTCTCAAACCATTCTGCGCATTTCGATGGCATCAGAAAAAGCATTTAAACTTGCTGGTCTCGAAAGGAGCAATAATGAGTGTCCATACATGCAAAACGAAGCATTGAGAACTTTGTAAGAGTACAGACCGTTTAATAAGAAGATACGTTATAAAGACAGTTCACTTCATGTATACAGACAGGAGCCATCTTAGAATATAGTCTCGATAAGTCGAATCCCGAACGCCGTTCATACAGTTCAGAAGTTCGCTGAACTTCATACAGTTCAGATCACTTCAGCACGACGTTCGTGGTTCAACTTATCGAGACTATATTCTAAGATGGCTCCTGTCTGTATACATGAAGTGAACTGTCTTTATAACGTATCTTCTTATTAAACGGTCTGTACACTTACAAAGTTCTCAATGCTTCGTTTTGCATGTATGGACCCTCATTATGTTACTGTGTTAGTGTGGGGCTATTTTGAGTCTTGTTAGTGGCATAAACTAGACTTTTTACTTAGTCAATGCCCCCAGTGCTAGCATTATACGCTGAAACAGTTTTTAGAGATAAAACTCTTTACATTTGATTATCATGAAAACAAATCTCAGAGAACGATTGACTAGGTACCAATGTTTTATTAGACCAAAGGTTCATGTTTGAAAAATCTGAAATAGAGCCACATTTTTCTGGTTGTGTAAATGAAAGCAAATGCTTGTTGCTATTCAACTACACTGTTGTTAATATGGCCCCTATGAACTGTAAATAAAATCTAATTATCTGATTATTAAAATACCTAAAAAAATATATATTAAAAAAACATGCTTGTAAAAGTGTTTTTTTTTCAGCCAGTTGAAGGCGCGGTACACTTTCATGTGTACACATGATCTGGATTTTTTTTACCACCTAATTTTGAGCCAGAAACATTCCATAATGATGTGCGGAGTGCACCAGATTAATGCATTTATCTTTAAAATGTGCAAAATTTTCTCCTGGGGATCATGCCCCCGACCCCCTAGTGTGACGATTTTACCTCCTCCGCCTCATTTTGAGTCAGGAAAAACCCTGTTTCAGCTTCCAGGAATTGCAACAGATCCTTGCAACATTGGGCTGTCCATTAGAAAAGCCTTTTAAGGGACCCGAGATGCAAATTAGCTCTTGCTATAATCTCTATGCACAATACATATTTTCCAGCTTTGACTGGGATTATGTTTTTTTGGACTGTCCCTATACAAATAAACTAAAAAGACTGAATGCAGTCCATCATAAACAACAAAAAGATTTAGAGGAAAATAGAAATGAATGGCTCAGAGAAGCAGCCTTCATCCTTTAGGCAAGCAGGTGTTTGTTGAATGGTCAGTGTAATGGTTATTTATCCAGAAGGTCAGTGTTTATTGTCCGTCCTGTGATGAGATATGTCTTAAGGATCAGGTTAGATCATGAGTTACCCTTAGGAACTAACTCTATCATAATGCTTGTAAAGCTGTGAAGCCAGTCATTATGGATCACTAAAGGTTAGACATCTTTATCAAACACAAAACCCAGCACTTAAGCAGCCTGCATCCTTTAGCAAGCAGGTGTTTGTTGAATGGTCAGTGTAATGGTTATTATCAGAAGGTAGTGTTTATTGTGTACTGGTTTTGTGAGCTACATGAGCCCTGGACTGAAAAAACAGACAGACAGACAGACAGACAGGCAGCAACATAGATAGAAATAGATAGATAGGATAAATGAGTAGATCAGATAGGTAGGTCAGTAAGATAGAATAGATAGATAGATCAGTAGATAGATAGATAGATCAGATAGTAGATAGATAGATAGATCAATAGATAGATAGATAGATAGATAGATAGATAGATAAGATAGATAGATAGATAGATAGATAGATAGATAGATAGATAGATAGATAAATAAATAGATAGATAGATAGATAGATAGATAAATAGATAGATAGATAGATAAATAGATAAGATAGATAGATAGATAATAGATAGAATAGATAGATAGATAGATAAATAGATAGATAGATAGATAGATAAATATAGATCAGATAGATAGATAGATCAATATAGATAAATAGATAGATAGATAGATAGATAATTGATATAGTATAATTGATATTTAGTGAGTGAGCACATCATGAATCGAATCTTCCAAAACGTGTTTTGGCCTTATCCTGAATCACTACAGTATGTCTATAATAAGTTTTTTATATTAGGACTATCTTAAGACCAGGCAGGACTACAACCTCTGTGGAGTAGCCCAGTACCTGCATGACTCGATCATAGACATAAACACAGAGAAGTAGCTCCGGCTACAATGTTCTTCCTCAAGAACATTCAACAACATACTCTACATATAACCCAGGCCCCGCACACGATGATTAGACATCATTTCATAACATCAATTACTTTAGCAACCAATTACATTTTCTGACAGAAACCTTTAGTCATTTTTCCATTTATTTCCTCTCTTCAGACCACAGACGGATCTACAGATCAAATACATTCAATATAGTAACTCCTTCAAAAGTAATGCATCAACATGACATGTTCTGGTCCCTCTCCATCAACCTAAATCTATTAAAAAGGAAAGTTGTTCATGTAAACGCAAAATGCAACTCATAAATTAGTCTATAATTAACCAATCACTCATTTTAGCTAAGTAAACATTCGTTGTTATTTTATAGTAGGCAACTATAAAGTTCTATGAAAAGTAACTTTATTTCAATGATTTTAAATTTTGTAATATTAGTTAATGTTTTCTATAAGAAATGTACATGGAACTCAAAATGCTGCTTTTGTTAAAACTACTGACACATGAACACTCATGAGACAAAACACACAATACTAAAACATAACACAGGATTAGACATTTGCTACATGCAAAAATGCATCCTGAAAAGAGTCAAGCAATTTGGGATAAGAGTGTGACAAAATCAATAACAACATTGCAAACACGGCAACCATAACTATGAATCCCCCAATGGCTTCTGGGAAAAATGCAAATGAGACTGAACTAGGGTCAGAAATGAACCAGGGCTTGGGACAAAAATGCATTTAATGGTATTCCTAGGCCAATATAGTCATGGAGTTTGGTGTATGTTAGGACAGGGAGACCAAACAATTATTTAAAGTGCATTTCTAGTAGAGCATGTATTGTTTTATTTCAGTTAAAAGACTCAACTGAAGTACTTGACATTAATGGACACTGTGTTTGTGGATTTTTTTTACACGGTTTGAAAAGAATATGCCCTTGTTAACAATGCCCCTAAAAATCAATTTAAATTTTCAAAACAAATATTGTTGCTTAATGATTACGTGTCACGTGTGGGTGGCTGTAGTGAAGCACTTGATGATCGAGATTAAAAAAACAAACAATCTTTATAATAATTATATCCAACTGACACAGGAAAACATCAGAGAAAGATAATCACAACCACAGCCGCAAACACAAATGATACCAGAGCATGAACAGACAGAACTGATGTTGAACAGACAGAACACAGAGATAACTAATTAACATAACTAGGAACAGGTGTGGGATTAATTAATAACCAAAGAAAACTAACTAAGGAACAGATCTCAGGCAAAGCAGAACAGAATGAAAACGAAACCAAAGCAGAACTGAACATCCACATTACAGTTGATTTATCTCAACGGACTGACTAACAAAGCCATTTTAAGTGACCAAAACAAAGTGCAATGACCATATCATGCTTGCTGGTTCAACTTCTGACTATAACAGAAATGCTGCATCAAGACTCATTACATGTATTACTTTAAAGCTGCAGTCCGGCGTTTTTCCTCTTTGTCGCCATCTCTGTTTGAAATCTGCAATTGCAGTCATTCGCGAAGTTATCAACTTTACGTGAGTTGTACTTCAACACCCTCGACGCGGCACAGCGTGGATGAACACAATGTTTGAGGAGAGTGTGCATCTGTCAGTCACCGCGCGGTGTGGATACTGGCATTAAAGGAATACTACACTTTTTTGGAAATAGGCTCATTTTACAACTCCCTCAGAGTTAAAGCTTTGAGTTAAACCGTTGAGTTTTTGTATCCATTCAGCCGATTTTCTGATATTTAGAAGAATATCAGTAACCAGACAGTTTCTGGTCTCATTGACTTCCATAGTAGGAAAAAAAATATACTATGGAAGTCAATGAGACCAAAAACTGTCTGGTTACTGATATTCTAAAATGGTAAAACCCAACTGTTTAACTCTGGGAGAGTAGTAAAATCAGCCTATATCCAAAAAAAGTGGAGTATCCCTTTAAGAATCACAGATTATTCTTTTTGGAAGTATTTCTGACCAACATAGTAATTTTAACTGGAAAATGTCAACTGAACTAGTAAGAAACATCCACTTTTGTTCTAGTTCTGACATTGCAGTAAATCTCGCAATCGCTTATAAGTTATCATATCACGCAAAACCGTGCAAATGACATTGTTCCCAAATTGTTAAAGTTAACAATGTCCACATTGCGTGGATACATGTAGCCACTCCAAAGTCCGAACGAAGTCTTTTGCATTTTACAGCGGGTGAATCTGTTGTCACTGGTGATTGTCGTTTGAACCTTTCTGGATCCGCCATTAAATTGATAAGTTTAATTATATCAAGTCCTGTGAGAAAAAAGCTATAAATCTCCACCTCAACATCCTCACACTCAACATCCTCGGCCTACTAGCCGAGACTCCTTCTTTATGTGTTCAGATGTGACGCAAAGACATGCTTGAATCTCCCACGAAAAATCCACCAGTACCACTGGAATTAAAAACATTATTACAAGCTTACTGCATGTAGAGTTTTGAACACTGGTTGGTTATGTATTTCTCAAATATGTATTTTGGATAATTTTTAACCCAAAAAAAGCTACGGACTGCAGCTTTAAAGTTGTTGTTAGAATTTCCACAAAATTTTAAAATATTACCATAGGTAAACAAAGGCAAAATATTAGTTCAGCTTATTTCAGCATTATTGACTAGATCTTGAAATCATATTTTACTGTGGCTTGGCGCATTTAAAAAAAACACATTGACAAATAAGAGATTGTGCTCATGCATCTAGATACATCATTCTTCATTTCTGCCTCTCCTCCTTTTGTGACTGACAAACACATCAGATCAGGCTGATGAATAGGCCTTTTCAACATGTCAACATAAATTATTCAGCTTTGACAAACAAGTCTGACATTTAAACTCTGCTGGTTGTTGAGAGCAAAACATTTAGAGGCTGAACAGAACAACTTAAGGTAAAAATGCTCTCAAGTGCGTCTTAAATGTTCCTTGGAGACAAAAACACTGTTAACATCGCAATATAAACCCCCATAACCGTTTAAATAGTTTTCCCCTGTATTTATTCTTTCAGGTAAAATTAACCTGTTCAAAAGTTTGAGGCTTGTAAGAATTTTTTTTTGTTTTTGAAAAAAGTTTCTTATGTTATGTTATGTTCACCTATTTATTATCAAAGTTGATTTTTTATATACATATACATATA
The DNA here is from genome assembly GCA_030378365.1 of Hybognathus amarus. Taxonomy (NCBI): domain Eukaryota; kingdom Metazoa; phylum Chordata; class Actinopteri; order Cypriniformes; family Leuciscidae; genus Hybognathus; species Hybognathus amarus. Next base: position 234,817 of record JAQIUQ010007340.1, on the reverse strand, counting down.
TATATACATATACATATACATATACATTTTTATATACATATATATATAGATATATAGATACATATAGATATATATAGATATATAGATATATAGATATATATACACTCACCGGCCACTTTATTAGGTACCCATGCTAGTAACGGGTTGGACCCCTTTTGCCTTCAGAACAGCCTCAATTCTTCGTGGCATAGATTCAACAAGGTGCTGGAAGCATTCCTCAGGGAGTTTGGTCCATATTGACATGATGGCATCACACAGTTGCCGCAGATTTGTCGGCTGCACATCCATGATGCGAATCTCCCGTTCCACCACATCCCAAAGATGCTCGATTGGATTGAGATCTGGTGACTGTGGAGGCCATTTGAGTACAGCGAACTCATTGTCATGTTCAAGAAACCAGTCTGAGATGATTCCAGCTTTATGACATGGCGCATTATCCTGCTGAAAGTAGCCATCAGAAGTTGGGTACATTGTGGTCATAAAGGGATGGACATGGTCAGCAACAATACTCAGGTAGGCTGTGGCGTTACAACGATGCTCAATTGGTACCAAGGGGCCCAAAGAGTGCCAAGAAAATATTCCCCACACCATGACACCACCACCACCAGCCTGAACCGTTGATACAAGGCAGGATGGATCCATGCTTTCATGTTGTAGACGCCAAATTCTGACTCTACCATCCGAATGTCACAGCAGAAATCGAGACTCATCAGACCAGGCAACGTTTTTCCAATCTTCTATTGTCCAATTTCGATGAGCTTGTGCAAATTGTAGCCTCAGTTTCCTGTTCTTAGCTGAAAGGAGTGGCACCCGGTGTGGTCTTCTGCTGCTGTAGCCCATCTGCCTCAAAGTTCGACGTACTGTGCATTCAGAGTTGCTCTTCTGCCCACCTTGGTTGTAACGGGTGGTTATTTGAGTCACTGTTGCCCTTCTATCAGCTCGAACCAGTCTGGCCATTCTCCTCTGACCTCTGGCATCAACAAGGCATTTCCGCCCACAGAACTGCCGCTCACTGGATGTTTTTTCTTTTTCGGACCATTCTCTGTAAACCCTAGAGATGGTTGTGCGTGAAAATCCCAGTAGATTAGCAGTTTCTGAAATACTCAGACCAGCCCTTCTGGCACCAACAATCATGCCACGTTCAAAGTCACTCAAATCACCTTTCTTCCCCATACTGATGCTCGGTTTGAACTGCAGGAGATTGTCTTGACCATGTCTACATGCCTAAATGCACTGAGTTGCCGCCATGTGATTGGCTGCTTAGAAATTAAGTGTTAACGAGCAGTTGGACAGGTGTACCTAATAAAGTGGCGTGAGTGTATATATATACACACATAACTTTTGTAACAATATAAAAGTATTTTTATTATAAAAGCCTGATCAATTTAATGCATCCTTTGCTGAATAAAAGTAATAATTAAAAACTTGCTGACTTTAAATTTTTGAATGGTAGGCCTAGTTTATATTAAAAAAATTTCAAAATAATGATATATCTGTCATTGTATAAGAAAGAAAGTGAAACTGGTATTATGACAATGAACATGACAATCATTCCCAATATTCCTGATACATCGACTACATTCTTATCATGCACCGTTGTCACTGTGTATTGTGGACAACTGAGACATCATTCCACCCAACACCTAGATGTCTGCACAAGCTCCGCCACATATCTGCTTTTGGTCAGAGCACAGAGTGATGCTGAAAGATGGAGACAGCAGAGCGCCAAGAGCCAATCCATTCAATACATCACAGCCACGGGGCCATGGTAGAGAACACCTGTCTTCCACCTGGATGAACGACCCTGTCTCCTATTGGAAGATCACACAGGCTAAGGGCAATACAGAGTCAATGTGTGTGTGTTTTTATCAACGCTTGTGAGTGCATCTTTGAGTGTTTGTCACGAATGTCTCTAAGCTCGTTTGTGTGTTTTTCATAAATGACTGTGAGTGCATCTGGGTTAGCAAATGTCCTCACAACAATATTAAAATGAACCTACAGGGGACCAGATAATAATCACAATAGGGAAATTGACTTTAAATTATATGTCTTGATGAAAAGGTAAAAATGCATTGTGTACTGTATATTTACTTATATACAGTACCTCTTTTCTGTTTCATGAATGTATTCTAAATATAGGCTTGTCTGTCATCTGGTCTCTGTTCTACACTGTTCTCCTCTCACGGCAGCTTCTGCCAACCCTGTTTAAGAGCAGCTCTCATTATCGTACAATGCATCTCCCTTCCAGTGACGTCTTCAGCAGAGGGTCCAAAATTAACCCCTTTTGAACACCAAATGTGAGAAAAATTTAGCTTTGGCAAGTAAAAAAAATGCCTGTGACTCATAACCTTTTAAAATGAACTGTAACAAATGCATGCCTTAAATTAATTTTAAGAATGAAACTCTGACCAGAAAACAAAAAACATATTTTCTAGGATGCCCACATTTTTTCTTTCTCCAGACCTCCATGAGGTGGCAGATGTGGAACATTCCTCACATAACCACCAAAAAATAAAAATAAAATGTCAAACGCATCATCTTCATGTTTTTTGACAAAATAAAACAAAATGAAAAGTGATGGGCTAGCCAGGGTGCCATTCATCCACGGTGTTTCCCTGCCTACAGCCTGAAATGCTGGGATAGAATAGAATAGAAAACTGGTTCTCATCATAGGTCATATAGTGACGCTTTTGAAATTTCGTCTAAATCCAATGCACATGGCACACTTTAGCATCAATATAACACGCACAGAGCTTTGTTCGGTTATGGGTTGGTTTAGTTCTGGGGTAGGGTTAGGGTTAGACCACTAGGAGGCGTCTTCTGGCCCATATGTATTGCGTCTCATATTGACGCTAAAGGGTGCCATGTGCGTTGGATGTAGACGAAATGTCAAAACGTAAATGTATGACGCCTTGGAATAAGAACGAGCTGGAATAGAATAGAATAGAATAGAAAAGAATAGAATAGACAACGCATTCTCATCCTAGGGAGTCATACATTGACGCTCTTAAAATTTAATCTAAATCCAATGCACATGGCAACCTTTAGCGTCAATATAACACGCACAGAGCTTTGTTCGGTTATGGGTAAATTTAGGTCTGGGGTTAGGGTTAGACAACCAGGAGGCGCCTTCTGGCCCATATATATCTGCGTCTCATATTGACGCTAAAGGGTGCCATGTGTGTTGGATGTAGACGAAATGTCAAAAGTGTCAGTATATGACACCTTGAGATGAGAACGGGCTGGAATAGAATAGAATAGAATAGAATGCGTTCTCATCCTCAGGGCGTCATAAAGTGACGCTTTTAAAATTTCATCTAAATCCAACGCACATGGCACCCTTTAGCGTCAATAAACACACAGAGCTTTGTTCGGTAATGAGGTAGGTTTAGTTCTGGGGTAGGGTTAGGGTTAGACCACTAGGAGGCGCCTTCTGGCCCATATATATCTGCGTCTCATATTGACGCTAAAGGGTGCCATGTGAGTTGGATGTAGATGAAATGTCAAAAGTGTCAGTATATGACGCCTTGGGATGAGAACAGGCTGGAATAAAATAGAATAGAATAGAATAAGAATTCTCCAAAAACTAAGGGTTCAATCAATTTCTGTGACGTCAGACCTGCCTATTGTCTACAGACAATAAATATAATTATTATTACTACTAAATATAATAATACCTACTGTATTCCTTTCTATTTGAGGAGCTTACAGTGGCATTAAATAGTGGAATCATTGTGCTTCTTCAAGAATTCCAGGCAACAAGCTTACACGTTGCATGTTTGCGTGAAAAGGCCTGGGTAAAGTGTGTTAAAAGCCTCCCATGTTTCACAGAATGAGGGCTAAAGATCAGTTTGAGTGAGAGGTTTAATTAGATCTTGAAAGGAGGCAATGGGGATGTTGGCTTGAGGATCTGCTCCATCCACTTTTCGAGAGTTTGATTTTGGCGCAATCAACGATGAGGTTTCCATGGCGATGCTATGACCTGTGCCTCTTCGAATACAGTAAAGTCAGATGGGAGATGAAAACATTGTGTCACTCTTGACTGCACCGGCGCTATTGTCTACCATCATGAGCTGAATTATCCTGACAGTGCTTAATCACAAAACCCAGGCCAAAAGCAACAAACCATTAGGCATCTGTAGAGACACTGGCGAATAATAGCCCAGCACAAGACATATTACGAAGCCCAATTGCCTCTGCATGTGTGTGAAATGACACATGATGTCGATATGCTTGTGTTGTGACAGCAAATGTTTTTTCCCCAGGCTTAGTATTTTTCCTGTCTGCTACTTGTTAACTTGCTAACTGGACAGAGACTCCCACACAGTCACATAGTACGTTCACACACACACAACAGTCAAGTAACACAGTGTTGGTTCACTTAAATGTCTGTCTGAACAATTTGGACCAAATATAAGAAAGAAAATGTTCTCTTCAACATCTTAATGTTAAGGGCTGAAATAAACAAAATTAGCATGTGTCTGGAGAACAAGGACAAGGAACAATTTCCTCTATAAAGAAATGTGTCTGTTTGTTGACAGAAAAAGCATAGGCTCTTTTACATTTGGGCTCAAGGAGGACAAAAGCGTATGTTTTCTGAATGCTATGACTCATATGTAACCTTACAGTAGTCACTTTGAAATGCTACCATGACAAGCTTCATAGATGGATGGAAACGGATCACAAAACATAATGTTGCTCAATAGAGGGTGACAAGGGGGTGGATTTTCAAACCTCTCCCGTCCACTCCACAAAAAAATCCTGTCTTGTCCCCAATCCCACGAAAAAACATCCAATTCCGACTCCTATTTCCTCCCTCTCCCGTGTTGTGTTTTTTTTACCGTAATCTGTCAGTTACAGTAAAAAAACTGTAAAACTGGGTGCACTCTTAGAAGAAAAGGTTCTATATAGAACCTTAAAAGGTTCTAAAGCACTACGTATTTGGAACACCTAAAATGCAATGCATGAATTATCACAAAATTCAAGATACGGGGGTTTAAAAATGTAATTAATCAATATCACACGAAGAGTGTCATTACCGTTTTTATCCTTCAAAAATCAGCATGATTAAAATGGGATATTAAGTTACTCCAAAAGTTTAATAAATAATCATTTAATTACAACTGCTAAATGTTGCACAATAATATAATATATGAATGAATAATAGCCTATAAAGAACCTTTGTGCCAAAAGGGTTCTTTCTTGTCATTATCATAATTTTTTGCATAAAAGGTCCTTTGCAGTTGAGTAAAGAACCCTATACATATATAGAACCCTTTTTTCTAAGAGTGTGGTTTGGATGACACGTGCATTCGTCAAGGTCTCTCGCTCACTTTCCCTCTCTGCCGTGTGTGCGTGTGCGCGCTGAGGCTTTTTAAAACACAATCTCTGTCTCACGTGCACGCTCGCTCTAGATTCCATGAGAATTTATCTAATTTGCGGCATAGAAAAACTCATCTTCCAGGCATTTGACCAGGTTGACACTTTAGCGTGAGAAATTGGGGTGTGGCGTGTGAGCATGACGGGGCAATTGGAATTTAGTGGCAAAATGTATTTGTATAAACTGTATTTTTGTGTATAAATTTGGGTATCATAGTTTTATTGCGATTCCCTGTCCCGCCCACTCCGCTGACATTTTTTCCTTTCCGTCCCAATCCCGTATAGTGATTTTGTTTCCCATCCACGAAATATCCGAAAAAATGTCAGCCTCTACTTACCTCTAAATCATGCAAAAGGTTAAAAGAATCATTTTGACATATCCTAACCATATTTCAGACTCATTCTTGCTATTTCTCGCATTTAAAGGAGTAGTTCACTTTATTGGGAACCAACGGTTCAAGGTCCTAATGAGAGTTTCAGTGCAGCTTCAAAGGGCTTTAAACGACACCAGTTGATGAAAAGGGTCTTATCTAGCGAAACGATCGGTCATTTAAAAAATAAATAAAAAAGTTTAAGTTTTATAAGCACAAATGCTCATAAAACTTAAGGATTGATTCATGACTCTCCTGTTCAAACTCGTTCATCAGAAATGAACAAATCTTTTTTCGAGTCATGACTCGAAGGGTATAAGACCCTTATTCATCGTCTGAGTGTCGTTTAAAGCCCTTTAAAGCTGCACTGAAACTCTCATTTGGACCTTGAACCATTTGGTTGCCAATGAAGTCCATTATATGGATAAAATCCTGGAATGTTTTCATCAAAAACCTTAATTTCTTTTCGACTGAAGAAAGAAAGACGTGGACATCTTGAATGACATGGGGGTGAGTGAATTCATCTCACACATCTCACAGAAATCATAGAGAATTCAACCAATCAGATGGTTACTTTACAACTCCAAAATATTTCCCATTTTATGTGCTATATTCATCGGCCTGTGAGCATAACATCTGAGGCTAGACTATACTGCATATAAAAGTCACTCTATTATATACACTAAGATTATCTGCAGCAGTTTCTCTTACAAACTGCATTTTCAGTCGAGTCCAGGCCAGAATTTCATAGCCTCCCGCGTGGACCATTCATTTTCTTCTCTCCCTCAAAGCAAACTCACAGCTGAAATGGCTTAATTATCCATCAGGGCTAGATGGATGAGAAACCCTGTACTCATGAACAGCTTCAGGTAAAGTCTCTGCATTGGTAGAAAAAAATATTTCACTAAATGTAAAACTCTAGCCATGTATTGAATAGAAGAAACATAAAACTTAACTAAGGTTGGTGGATAGTCAAAATAATGTATCAAAATGATTATGTATATATGGCCCCCGCTCCTGAAAGAATAATATAATAATAAAATAAGCCATTATTCCCCTGCAAAGAAATGAAGTACGCTGTGACAAACTGCCCCAATAACAGCTCTCTGTATGTGCAGAGCTATGCTGTCTTATCAGGTCAACAGATTACTTTGTCAATGATATTGGGGTAACACTTTACAATACGGGTGCACTAATAAGCATTAATTCATGCTTAACTAATGCACAGATAATACTGAATTAATGTGTAAATAATGATTATTTAAGCTATTCAATAATGATTACCACATTAGGAACTAATTAAGTAGGTTAATGTATTAGTTCATACATGAATTGTTATTAATTAAATATGTAATTGTGGATTAATTCCATTATAACTCATTTTTTTAAATAATAGTGTCAATTAATATGTTAATTACCAGAATGAGCCAAAGCCTTGTATTTCAACTTCCAGATAATATGACAGGTACACTAATATGCATTAATACATGATTAATTACTTAATTGCTACTGCAAATTCATGTGCAAATTACTACAATTACTACATGACTAGTTAATAATGATGTGCCCCAACAAGTAAAGTCATAACACAATGATAATGCTAATCATTAGCAAATGATTAATTAAAGCAGACAACTGGAAGTTGAAGTGCATAGCTTTGACTAATTGTGGTAATTAACACATTAATTTACACTATTAGTTCATAAAATATGTTATTAAGGAATTAATACACAATTACACATTGAATTAATAGCAATTCATGTAATACTTAATCTATTAATCATATTGACTCTTTATTAGTTGCTGATGCAGTAATCATTAATTAATGGTTTAGTTCTTCATGAGTTATACATTAACTCATGTTAAGTATGAATTAATGCATATTAGTGCACCCGTATTGTAAAGTGTTACTGATATTGGATTCATAATCAAATTAAGCTAGGTGCACGTTTACCTAGCCTGAAAAGGACATATCATATACAAAGTACATGTAGGTAATAAACCCACACATTTTCTAATCTGTGGGAACAGTACATTAGCACTTAATTCATTTACACAAATCAAACACTGAAATGCCTTTCTAAATTACACTCTGATACACTCTTATCTCCACCACCCTATCTAATAAAACACATTTTAGACACGTTCCCAACTCTGTTTAAATATTTAGTCCCACAGTACATCAGCATCAGCAGCACTCGGGTGTTTTAAGAAGTAGGCTAGCTGATACAGTATGTGCTGCCCAGCTCAGCGGGATCGAGTGTATCTGGAGCCTGTGAGAGTAGGAAGCGTGTCTCAGGGTGTTAGGGTCATTAAAGCCCCTGTGTTTAAAGCTAAATGAGAGGTAATCATTTCATAAATGCAATGTACTGCGAGACAGCTCTCTCTTTCTCTTGGCACACTCTCTTTAGTCACTCAAACACGTGAAAGTGCAGCAGTGGTGATGTACTTTGCTCTGCTTCTATTGTTTTTTGACCTCTAAATAATGTTATAATGTAATTTTCTATGGGCCGAATGGAACTAATATATATATACATACATAACTTTTGTAACAATATAAAAGTATTTTTATTATAAAAGTCTGATCAATTTAATGCATCCTTTGCTGAATAAAAGTATTAATTAAAAACTTGCTGACCTTACATTTTTGAATGGTAGGCCTAGTTTATATTAAAAAATATGTCAAAATAATGATATATCTGTCATTGTATTAGAAAGAAAGTGAAACTGGTATTATGACAATGAATCAACAGACAATCATTCCCAATATTCCTGATACATTGACTACATTCTAATATATATATATATATATATATATATATATATAATAATCCATACCCATCATTACCCATATTCTTCTAAATATGTTCTGTTTTGTGTTCAGCAGAAAAGGTTTGGAACAACTTGAGGGTGAATAAATGATTTTTTGGGGTGAACTATCCCTTAAAATCATGCACTTATTTTTTTTCATGCACTTATTTTAATAGGAACAGTGTATCATTTTCAAATTTAATGTTCTACATAACTTTACATTCAATATTTTGGTATACTATGGTATACAGAAGTCTTTTATTTTGCATTATGCTGGTAGCAGGTCTGATTTACCCCAAATAAAGTGATTGTACTCTAATAAATTTTGCTTGTGAAGTACTTCAACCATTGATGAACATCTGAGCTCTTTGATAAAAGCTCATAATGCAAAGAAATGCAAATAAAAATTTATATGTTTTTGTTCCTAAGTTTGTACAATAAGAGGCTATAGAATAACCATAAACTATAATTTTAGACTATAAAATAAAATAACTTTTTTATAACTAATATCTCGTATGGATTATAATGAGATGAAAAGTAGCCATTGCGACTGTTACTGTAGAGAGAAAGTCTTTTCTATTCTGCTCATATAGTCTTTTCACTCAAATGACTTCTTTCTTGATGTAACACGCCTATAATTTCCCAGTGTTATGACATGTACTATATAAAGCAGCGATAACAGGTAAGCTCTGAGTGTTCCTTTAAGCCCCCTTTCTCCTGGTTTAACTGTAAAACCCACACCATCCTAATGAAAAAAAACGAGGATAAAGACTAGCCCTCAAAAGCACACCAACTGTTTATATGGATGAACAATGGAACACAAGGAATGTTGAATCCCATGTTTCCCTCCATATTGGCTTGTAACCCCGATATAAAATCTAATCAAGATAATAGCTATCTTAAAGGAATTCTCCCAAAAATGAACTTTTTTATTTATCCTCATGTGGTTTCAAACCTATATGAGTTCCTTTCTTCCATGGAACACAAAAGGAAAAATGTTAATATTTTACCATGCAATTTAGAATCAATGGTAACTGGAGCTTTCAAGCTCCAAAACGACAACTTGTTGGTGAATCAGAGCTTTTCCTATAATGAACACACTTTGAAATGAAAAACATCCTACATTTTGGTATGTTCATATGACTTCAGAAGACTTAGAACATAGCGCACCACTCAATTGATCCACTTTTATTATAATTTTATGGTGCTTTTTGAAGCTTAAATGAAGCATCTACATTGAAATGGCAAAAACGGTT